>BQMB01001985.1:0-263943 GCA_027943415.1 Closterium sp. NIES-67
CTCACCCACTAACCCACTCACCCATTCACCAACTCACCCATTACCCACTCACCACTCATCCATTGACCCCCCCTCCACCCATTCACCCACTCACCCACACCACTCATCCATTGACCCACTCGCCCATTCACCCACTCACCCACTCACCCATTCACCCACTCAGCCACTCACCCATTCGCCCATTCACCCACTCACCCATTCACCCATTCACCCTTTCACCCATTCACCCACTAACCTATTCACCCACTCACCCACTCACCCATTCACCCACTCACCCACTCACCCATTTCACCCATTCATCCAGTCACCCATTCACCCACTCACCCACTCACCCATTCACCCACTCAACCATTCACCCACTCACCCATTCACCCACTCACCCATTCATGCACTCACCCATTCACCCACTCACCCACCCACCCATTCACCCACTCACCCATTCATCCACTCACCCACTCACCCATTGACCCCCTCACCCATTCACCCACTCACCCACTCACCCACTCACCCACTCCCCACTCACCCATTCATCCCACTCACCCAGTCACCCACTCACCCATTCACCCACTCACCCATTCACCCACTCACCCATTCACCCACGGACCCATTCACTCACTCACCCACTCACCCATTCATCCACTCATCCACTCACCTATTCACCCACTCACCCACTCACCCACTCACCCATTCACCAACTCACCCATTTACCCACTCACCCATTGACCCCCTCACCCATTCACCCACTCACCCACTCATCCACTCACCCACTCACCCACTCACCCACTCGCCCATTCACCCATTCACCCACTAACCCACAAACCCATTCACCCATTCACCCACTCACCCATTCACCCACTCACCCATTCACCCACTCACCCATTCACCCACGGACCCATTCACTCACTCACCCACTCACCCACTCACCCACTCACCCACTCACCCACTCACCTATTCACCCACTCACCTACTCACCCATTCACCCACTCACCCCCTCACCCATTCACCCACTCACCCACTCACACATTCACCCACTCACCCTTTCACCCATTCACCCACTCACTCATTCACCCTCGCACCCATTCTCCCACTCACCCACGCACCCACTCACCCACTCACCCACTCACCCATTCACCCACTCACCCACTCAACGATTCATTCACTCACCCACTCACGCATTCACCCACTCACCCACTAACCCACTCACCCATTCACCCATTCACCCACTCACCCATTCACCCATTCACCCATTCACCCACTAACCCATTCACCCACTCACCCACTCACCCATTCACCAACTCACCCACTCACCCATTCACCCACTCACCCATTCACCCACTCACCCATTAACCCACTCACCCATTCATACACTCACCCATTCACCCACTCACCCACTCACCCACTCACCCGCTCACCCATTCACCCACTCACCCACTCACCCATTTACCCACTCACCCATTCACCCACTCACCCATTCACCCATTCACTCACTCACCCATTCACCCACTAGCCCACTCACCTATTCACCCACTCACCCACTCACCCACTCACCAACTCACCCATTTACCCACTCACCCACTCACCCATTGACCCCCTCACCCATTCACCCACTCACCCACTCATCCACTCACCCACTCACCCACTCGCCCATTCACCCATTCACCCACTCACCCACTAACCCATTCACCCACTCACCCACTCACCCACTCACTCATTCACCAACTCACCCATTCACCCACTCACCCACTCACCCATTGACCCCCTCACCCATTCACCCACTCACCCACTCACCCAATCACCCACTCACCCACTCACCCACTCGCCCATTGACCCATTCACCCAATCACCCACTCACCCACTCACCCACTCACCCACTCACCCATTCATCCACTCACCCAGTCACCCACTCACCCATTCACCCACTCACCCATTCACCCACTAACCCATTCACCCACTCACCCATTCACTCACTCACCCACTCACCCATTCATCCACTCACCCACTCACCCATTCACCCACTCTCCCACTCACCCAGTCACCCACTCACCCACTCACCCATTCACCCAGTCACCCAGTCACCCACTCACCCATTCACCCACTCACCCATTCACCCACTCACCCATTCACCCACTCACCCATTCACCCACGGACCCATTCACTCACTCACCCATTCAACCACTCACCCACTCACCTATTCACCCACTCACCCACTAACCCACTCACCCATTCACCAACTCACCCATTTACCCACTCACCCACTCATCCATTGACCCCCTCACCCATTCACCCACTCACCCACTCATCCATTGACCCACTCGCCCATTCACCCACTCACCCACTCACCCATTCACCCACTCATTGAATCACCCATTCAGCCACTCAGCCACTCACCCATTCGCCCATTCACCCACTCACCCATTCACCCATTCACCCTTTCACCCATTCACCCACTAACCTATTCACCCACTCACCCACTCACCCATTCACCCACTCACCCACTCACCCACTCACCCATTCACCCATTCAACCACTCACCCATTCAACCACTCACCCACTCACCCACTCACCCACTCACCCATTCACCCATTCACCCACTCACCCACTCACCCATTCACCCACTCTCCCACTCACCCAGTCACCCACTCACCCACTCACCCATTCACCCAGTCACCCAGTCACCCACTCACCCATTCACCCACTCACCCATTCACCCACTCACCCATTCACCCACTCACCCATTCACCCACTCACCCATTCACTCACTCACCCATTCACCCACTCACCCACTCACCTATTCACCCACTCACCCACTAACCCACTCACCCATTCACCAACTCACCCATTTACCCACTCACCCACTCATCCATTGACCCCCTCACCCATTCACCCACTCACCCACTCATCCATTGACCCACTCGCCCATTCACCCACTCACCCACTCACCCATTCACCCACTCAGCCACTCACCCATTCGCCCATTCACCCACTCACCCATTCACCCATTCACCCTTTCACCCATTCACCCACTAACCTATTCACCCACTCACCCACTCACCCATTCACCCACTCACCCACTCACCCATTCACCCATTCATCCAGTCACCCATTCACCCACTCACCCACTCACCCATTCACCCACTCAACCATTCACCCACTCACCCATTCACCCACTCACCCATTCATGCACTCACCCATTCACCCACTCACCCACCCACCCATTCACCCACTCACCCATTCATCCACTCACCCACTCACCCATTGACCCCCTCACCCATTCACCCACTCACCCACTCACCCACTCACCCACTCCCCCACTCACCCATTCATCCACTCACCCAGTCACCCACTCACCCATTCACCCACTCACCCATTCACCCACTCACCCATTCACCCACGGACCCATTCACTCACTCACCCACTCACCCATTCATCCACTCATCCACTCACCTATTCACCCACTCACCCACTCACCCACTCACCCATTCACCAACTCACCCATTTACCCACTCACCCATTGACCCCCTCACCCATTCACCCACTCACCCACTCATCCACTCACCCACTCACCCACTCGCCCATTCACCCATTCACCCACTAACCCACAAACCCATTCACCCATTCACCCACTCACCCATTCACCCACTCACCCATTCACCCACTCACCCATTCACCCACGGACCCATTCACTCACTCACCCACTCACCCACTCACCCACTCACCCACTCACCCACTCACCTATTCACCCACTCACCTACTCACCCATTCACCCACTCACCCCCTCACCCATTCACCCACTCACCCACTCACACATTCACCCACTCACCCTTTCACCCATTCACCCACTCACTCATTCACCCTCGCACCCATTCTCCCACTCACCCACGCACCCACTCACCCACTCACCCACTCACCCATTCACCCACTCACCCACTCAACGATTCATTCACTCACCCACTCACGCATTCACCCACTCACCCACTAACCCACTCACCCATTCACCCATTCACCCACTCACCCATTCACCCATTCACCCATTCACCCACTAACCCATTCACCCACTCACCCACTCACCCATTCACCAACTCACCCACTCACCCATTCACCCACTCACCCATTCACCCACTCACCCATTAACCCACTCACCCATTCATACACTCACCCATTCACCCACTCACCCACTCACCCACTCACCCGCTCACCCATTCACCCACTCACCCACTCACCCATTTACCCACTCACCCATTCACCCACTCACCCATTCACCCATTCACTCACTCACCCATTCACCCACTAGCCCACTCACCTATTCACCCACTCACCCACTCACCCACTCACCAACTCACCCATTTACCCACTCACCCACTCACCCATTGACCCCCTCACCCATTCACCCACTCACCCACTCATCCACTCACCCACTCACCCACTCGCCCATTCACCCATTCACCCACTCACCCACTAACCCATTCACCCACTCACCCACTCACCCACTCACTCATTCACCAACTCACCCATTCACCCACTCACCCACTCACCCATTGACCCCCTCACCCATTCACCCACTCACCCACTCACCCAATCACCCACTCACCCACTCACCCACTCGCCCATTGACCCATTCACCCAATCACCCACTCACCCACTCACCCACTCACCCACTCACCCATTCATCCACTCACCCAGTCACCCACTCACCCATTCACCCACTCACCCATTCACCCACTAACCCATTCACCCACTCACCCATTCACTCACTCACCCACTCACCCATTCATCCACTCACCCACTCACCCATTCACCCACTCTCCCACTCACCCAGTCACCCACTCACCCACTCACCCATTCACCCAGTCACCCAGTCACCCACTCACCCATTCACCCACTCACCCATTCACCCACTCACCCATTCACCCACTCACCCATTCACCCACGGACCCATTCACTCACTCACCCATTCAACCACTCACCCACTCACCTATTCACCCACTCACCCACTAACCCACTCACCCATTCACCAACTCACCCATTTACCCACTCACCCACTCATCCATTGACCCCCTCACCCATTCACCCACTCACCCACTCATCCATTGACCCACTCGCCCATTCACCCACTCACCCACTCACCCATTCACCCACTCATTGAATCACCCATTCAGCCACTCAGCCACTCACCCATTCGCCCATTCACCCACTCACCCATTCACCCATTCACCCTTTCACCCATTCACCCACTAACCTATTCACCCACTCACCCACTCACCCATTCACCCACTCACCCACTCACCCACTCACCCATTCACCCATTCAACCACTCACCCATTCAACCACTCACCCACTCACCCACTCACCCACTCACCCATTCACCCATTCACCCACTCACCCACTCACCCATTCACCCACTCTCCCACTCACCCAGTCACCCACTCACCCACTCACCCATTCACCCAGTCACCCAGTCACCCACTCACCCATTCACCCACTCACCCATTCACCCACTCACCCATTCACCCACTCACCCATTCACCCACTCACCCATTCACTCACTCACCCATTCACCCACTCACCCACTCACCTATTCACCCACTCACCCACTAACCCACTCACCCATTCACCAACTCACCCATTTACCCACTCACCCACTCATCCATTGACCCCCTCACCCATTCACCCACTCACCCACTCATCCATTGACCCACTCGCCCATTCACCCACTCACCCACTCACCCATTCACCCACTCAGCCACTCACCCATTCGCCCATTCACCCACTCACCCATTCACCCATTCACCCTTTCACCCATTCACCCACTAACCTATTCACCCACTCACCCACTCACCCATTCACCCACTCACCCACTCACCCATTCACCCATTCATCCAGTCACCCATTCACCCACTCTCCCACTCACCCAGTCACCCACTCACCCACTCATCCATTCACCCAGTCACCCAGTCACCCACTCACCCATTCACCCACTCACCCATTCACCCACTCACCCATTCACCCACGGACCCATTCACTCACTCACCCATTCACCCACTCACCCACTCACCTATTCACCCACTCACCCACTAACCCACTCACCCATTCACCAACTCACCCATTTACCCACTCACCCACTCATCCATTGACCCCCTCACCCATTCACCCACTCACCCACTCATCCATTGACCCACTCGCCCATTCACCCACTCACCCGCTCACCCATTCACCCACTCATTGACTCACCCATTCACCCACTCAGCCACTCACCCATTCGCCCATTCACCCACTCACCCATTCACCCATTCACCCTTTCACCCATTCACCCACTAACCTATTCACCCACTCACCCACTCACCCATTCACCCACTCACCCACTCACCCACTCACCCACTCACCCATTCACCCATTCATCCAGTCACCCATTCACCCACTCACCCACTCACCCATTCACACACTCAACCATTCACCCACTCACCCATTCACCCACTCACCCATTCATGCACTCACCCATTCACCCACTCACCCAGTCACCCATTCACCCACTCACCCATTCACCCACTCACCCATTCACCCACTCACCCACTCACCCATTCACCCACTCACCCATTCACCCACTCACCCATTCATCCACTCACCCACTCACCCATTGACCCCCTCACCCATTCACCCACTCACCCACTCACCCACTCACCCACTCACCCACTCACCCATTCATCCACTCACCCAGTCACCCACTCACCCATTCACCCACTCACCCATTCACCCACTCACCCATTCACCCACGGACCCATTCACTCACTCACCCACTCACCCATTCATCCACTCATCCACTCACCTATTCACCCACTCACCCACTCACCCACTCACCCATTCACCAACTCACCCATTTACCCACTCACCCATTGACCCCCTCACCCATTCACCCACTCACCCACTCATCCACTCACCCACTCACCCAATCGCCCATTCACCCACTCACCCACTCACCCATTCACCCACTTAACCACTCACCCACTCACTCATTCACCAACTCACCCATTCACCCACTCACCCACTCACCCATTGACCCCCTCACCCATTCACCCACTCACCCACTCACCCACTCACCCACTCGCCCATTCACCCATTCACCCACTCACCCACTCACCGATTCACCCCCTCACCCACTCACCCACTCACCCATTCATCCACTCACCCACTCACCCACTCACCCATTCACCCACTCACCCATTCACCCACTCCCCCATTCACCCACGTACCTATTCACTCACTCACCCACTCACCCATTCATCCACTCACCCACTCACCTATTCACCCACTCACCCTCTCACCCACTCACCCACTCACCCATTCACCCACTCACCCATTTACCCACTCACCCACTCACTAATTGACCCCCTCACCTCTTCACCCACTCACTCACTCATCCACTCACCCACTCACCCACTCGCCCATTCACCCATTCACCCACTCACCCACTCACCCATTCACCCACTCACCCACTCGCATATTCACCCACTCACCCATTCACCCACTCACCCATTGACCCCCTCACCCATTCAACCACTCACCCACTCACCCACTCACCCACTCGCCCATTCACCCATTCACCCACTCACCCACTCACCCATTCACCCACTCTCCCACTCACCCACTCACCCACTCACCCATTCACCCACTCACCTAGTCACCCAGTCACCCATTCACCCACTCACCCATTCACCCACGGACCCATTCACTCACTCACCCATTCACCCACTCACCCACTCACCTATTCACCCACTCAGCCACTCAGCCACTCACCCATTCACCAACTCACCCATTTACCCACTCACCCACTCACCCACTCACCCATTGACCCCCTACCCATTCACCCACTCACCCACACTTCCACTCAGCCACTCACCCACTCGCCCACTCACCCACTCACCCATTCACCCACTCACCCATTCACCCACTCAGCCACTCACCCATTCGGCCATTCACCCACTCACCCATTCACCCACTCACCCACTCGCATATTCACCCACTCACCCATTCACCCACTCACCCATTGACCCCCTCACCCATTCAACCACTCACCCACTCACCCACGCACCCACTCGCCCATTCACCCATTCACCCACTCACCCACTCACCCATTCACCCACTCTTCCACTCACCCACTCACCCACTCACCCATTCACCCACTCACCTAGTCACCCAGTCACCCATTCACCCACTCACCCATTCACCCACGGACCCATTCACTCACTCACCCATTCACCCACTCACCCACTCACCTATTCACCCACTCAGCCACTCACCCACTCACCCATTCACCAACTCACCCATTTACCCACTCACCCACTCACCCACTCACCCATTGACCCCCTACCCATTCACCCACTCACCCACACTTCCACTCAGCCACTCACCCACTCGCCCACTCACCCACTCACCCACTCACCCACTCACCCATTCACCCACTCACCCATTCACCCACTCAGCCACTCACCCATTCGGCCATCTACCCACTCACCCATTCACCCATTCACCCTTTCACCCATTCACCCACTAACCTATTCACCCACTCACCCACTCACCCTTTCACCCACTCACCCACTCACCCATTCACCCATTCATCCACTCACCCATTCACCCACTCACCCACTCACCCACTCACCCATTCACCCACTCAACCATTCACCCACTCACCCATTCACCCACTCACCCATTCACCCATTCACCCATTCACCCGCTCACCCACTCACCCATTCACCCACTCACCCATTGACCCCCTCACCCATTCAACCACTCACCCACTCACCCACTCACCCACTCGCCCATTCACCCATTCACCCACTCACCCACTCACCCATTCACCCACTCTCCCACTCACCCACTCACCCACTCACCCATTCACCCACTCACCTAGTCACCCAGTCACCCATTCACCCACTCACCCATTCACCCACGGACCCATTCACTCACTCACCCATTCACCCACTCACCCACTCACCTATTCACCCACTCAGCCACTCAGCCACTCACCCATTCACCAACTCACCCATTTACCCACTCACCCACTCACCCACTCACCCATTGACCCCCTACCCATTCACCCACTCACCCACACTTCCACTCAGCCACTCACCCACTCGCCCACTCACCCTCTCACCCATTCACCCACTCACCCATTCACCCACTCAGCCACTCACCCATTCGGCCATTCACCCACTCACCCATTCACCCACTCACCCACTCGCATATTCACCCACTCACCCATTCACCCACTCACCCATTGACCCCCTCACCCATTCAACCACTCACCCACTCACCCACGCACCCACTCGCCCATTCACCCATTCACCCACTCACCCACTCACCCATTCACCCACTCTCCCACTCACCCACTCACCCACTCACCCATTCACCCACTCACCTAGTCACCCAGTCACCCATTCACCCACTCACCCATTCACCCACGGACCCATTCACTCACTCACCCATTCACCCACTCACCCACTCACCTATTCACCCACTCAGCCACTCACCCACTCACCCATTCACCAACTCACCCATTTACCCACTCACCCACTCACCCACTCACCCATTGACCCCCTACCCATTCACCCACTCACCCACACTTCCACTCAGCCACTCACCCACTCGCCCACTCACCCACTCACCCACTCACCCACTCACCCATTCACCCACTCACCCATTCACCCACTCAGCCACTCACCCATTCGGCCATTCACCCACTCACCCATTCACCCATTCACCCTTTCACCCTTTCAGCCATTCACCCACTAACCTATTCACCCACTCACCCACTCACCCTTTCACCCACTCACCCACTCACCCATTCACCCATTCATCCACTCACCCATTCACCCACTCACCCACTCACCCACTCACCCATTCACCCACTCAACCATTCACCCACTCACCCATTCACCCACTCACCCATTCACCCATTCACCCATTCACCCGCTCACCCACTCACCCATTCACCCACTCACCCATTCACCCACTCACCCATTCACCCACTCACCCACTCACCCATTCACCCACTCACCCATTCACCCACTCACCCATTCACCCACTCACCCATTCACCCACTCACCCATTCACCCCCTCACCCATTCACCCACTCACCTTCTCACCCACTCACCCACTCGCCCATTCACCCATTCACCCACTCACCCACTCACTCATTCACCCACTCACCCATTCACCCACTCACCCACACACCCATTCACCCACTCACCCACTCACCCATTCACCCACTCACCCACTCACCCATTCACCCACTCACCCACTCACCCATTCACCCACTCTCCCTTTCACCCACTCACCCACCCACCCATTTACCCATTCACCCACTCACCCACTCACCCATTTACCCACTCACCCACTCACCCAGTCACAGCCGTGGTGCAGCTGGAGGTTTTGGTGTCGGCGTGGAGCATCAGCAGCACTCGTTGTCGGTGTCCGCCCTTCGCCTGCTCGGCCTTCCTTCCCCTGACCACCCACCCAAGCCTTCCCCGCTGCTGCCTCGTCTGCCTGTCTACGGCCCTATGTTTCCTCTGCCGGACTTGTCCCTGGCTCGTTTCCCCCCTTGTTCTTCTCCTGTGACTCCTCCTGTGTCTCCTGACCGGACGCCTCCGTCTAACTTCTGGTCTCGCCATCCCTCTCGTGTCTGTCCTGTCTCTCCTGTCCAGCGCTCTCAACCCATGTTGCTTCTTTCCTACGCGTTTCGTCCTCCCCTCCTCCCATAGCCTCCTCCGGCGTTGCTCGTTGTCGCTTCGCTTCCTCTGTCTGGCTACCTTCGTGCCGCTCGTTCTCTTGTTCCTCGGGTCCTTGCTTCCCTTGTTACTGACCCGTCTGTTCCTGTCTCTAGTCTGAACGCTCTTGTCGCTGCTGTCTCGGACTTTGCCTCTACCCGCCGCCTTGACTACACCACAGCTCTGGTCTTTGGCCCTGCGTGCCCTCCGTCCGTCGGAGGTGCTCCTTCCCTTGGCAGTGACATGCTAGAGTACAAGCAGTACGAGCTTGCTTTCCCGTCCAAGGCCGCTCCCCACCTCTGTTCCATGCTGCTAGTTCTTGAGGGTGACCCAGACGCCCTTGATATCCCGACCCCTCGCACTTATGCTGAGGCGACCTCGGGACCCTGGGCCTCTCAGTGGATAGCTGCCATAGTGCAAGAGATGGCATCTTGGATATCCACCGGCACCTTCGTCGACGAAGTTCCCCTGCTTGGGGTGAACGTAGTCGGTGGCCGGTGGCTCTTCAAGGTGAAGTGCTCTCTTGGAGAGTCGCCTACATTCAAGGCGTGCTACGTGGCTAAAGGCTGCAGTCAGCACGAGGGTGTGGACTTCTTTAAGACCTTCGCCTCGACCCCAAAGATGACTACTCTTCGGGCGCTGCTACACATAGCAGCACAGCGTGATTACGAGCAACAATCCTCGACTTCTCCACAGGGTTTCTTCAGGGCAATCTACACGAGCAGGTCTACCTGCGCCATCCACAGGGCTTCACCATTACCTTCCCTCCTGGGACTCAGTGGCTCCTCCGTGCCCGGTCTACGGCCTGCGACAGGCGCCCCGTGAGATGCACGGCATGCTGCGTGCTACTCTAAGTGGCCTGCAGTTCTCTCCGTCGTCTGCAGACCCCTCGGTCTTTGTTCGTGAGGAGACACACCTGCACTGACCTAGGAGAGTTGCACCTCTACCTTGGCCTGCAGATCTCCAGGGACAGAGCAGTGCGCACCATCACTCTCACACAGTCACACTTGGTGCGCCAGGTCCTTCACAATTGATATCTTTATTAAGGTGCTTGCTTCTAAAGATCATCATCGGCACTGTTTGCAGCTTGGCCTAGTTCCTGTAGCTCCTCACTTGCTAGGACCTTGATTAAGTACTCCTCTTTATACATACCTTCTTGACAGGCCTTGTGGCGGCTATTTCAATGGCCGGACTAGTAGTGCCGCTCTGGTTTGCTCTTGTCGAGTTTGTACCCTTGTTGACTGGTCTTCCGACCCTTGTCTCAGTGGCCGGACTAGTCGTGCCGCCCTGAGTTGCTTGTCTCTTGCCAGGCACTGCTCCTTGTCTAGTCTAGGGGGTGTGTCAAACATATTTGTATATGTTGTTGTAGCCTAGATAGGGGCATGCCTTAGAGAGTATGACTCATTAGGTCAAAACTACCTTGTACCCCTCATTCTAGATCATTCCGCTACCGTGAGACCCTATGCCCTGTCCAATGCACCAAACGCTTCATCCGGTTAGCAGGCTATGAACCCACCACTCCTGGACCCTTAATTCGGTTGTTCGGCTTGGCCGCGGGTGGCGTCCCTACCAGCAAGCCGCCATCATACACCACCATACGCAATTGGTGCAAGGAGGCTTTCCATTCCATCGGCCTGGGTGAGCATCGCCTCGGCACCCACTCCTTTCGTAAAGGCGCTGCGACCGTCACTACATACGGAGGCGTACCAGACCGGCTCTTCAAACGACTTGGCCGATGGCGCAGCGACACGGCCAAAGAAACGTACATCACACCTGCCGACGACCAACTGGTTGCGGCTTCCCGTAACGTACAGACCCTCGGGTCGGCACCATCGCGTACACAACATTCTCGAGCTCTTGCACGCCACCGACAACCATCTCCGTCCATGTCTCAGGTCAACCCAGTGGAATGAGAACGATGCCATTTGCACTACAAGTAGCAAGCTTTCTCAATATGTAAAATTTTTAAGTGTTCACACTCTCAAAATTGCGTATTGAGAACGTGAACCTGCTTGTAACACAATTTTTGGCATCGTCGAAGCACGCTATTCGCCCTTCTCCAACTACATAATGGGGTTGTAGTGTTAGAAAGGAAGAATGATTGACTAGTGTGAGAAACCTAGAACATATACCTGTTTGGGTTGTACTCACTAGAAGCACACACCTAGGCTAGCCTATAAATTTTACATACAGCATATGTATAAGTTGACACACCCCCTAGGCTAGAGAAGGGTGGTGCTAAGCAAGAAGCACACAGCTCAGCAAAAGTCCAACAAGACTAAAGCAAACCAGGGCGGCACTACTTATCCAGCCACTGGGGGCAAGGCCACAAGGCCAGTCAAACAGGAGTATATATAGGGTCCTAACAAGTGAGTAGCTATAGGAACAAGACCAAGCTGCACACAGTGCCGCTGATGATCTTTATGCGCAAGCGCCTTCGTAAAGATATCAGCTGTGTTGGCACCGGAGGCCAAGTGAACTACGCGGGCCTGGCGACGCTGCTGTAGCTCGCGCAGGAGGAAGTACCGCAGCTGGATATGCTTCGCTCTGCCCTCAAGCCTGGCATAGGAGAATCATGGCCCTGTTGTCAGCGTACAGGACCAGGAAAGAGCTAGGCCGCTCCTGTGATCAAGAAGGTAAGCCAGCGGAGCTCCTGTGCCGCCATGGCACCAGCGTAGATCTCAGCCTCACAGCTGGACTGAGCGACAGACGACGAGCGAGTGGATCTCCAAGAGATAGCACCTGAACCAAGGCTAAAACAGTAGCCCTGCGAAGACCTGAGAGTCTCAGAGTCGTCTGCCCAAGAAGCGTCTGTGTGCCCAGTGAGAACCATTGGCCTGCGTCCTCCAAGCACTAACCTCATGCCCGATGTACTTGCTAGATATCGCAAAACCCTCTTAGCGGCCGACCAGTGCTGTGGCTGGTGTCTGCCGGTGGCCACAAAGCGAGCCAAGATGATGAGAGGGTATGCGAGATCTGGGCGAGTGCAGGTCATCAGGTACATGAGGCAACCCACTAGCTCTGCGTAGGGGCCACTGGGCTCTACTGGCTCCTCAGGAACGGGAGTGGAGAGCCCATGGTCTACAGGTAGAGGTGTGGGCTGTGCGGAGGAAAACTGAAGACCAAACCATAGAAGGACGTGACGCACCAAGTGTGACTGTGTCAGAGTGATGGTGCGTGCTGCTTTGTCCCTGGAGATCTGCAGGCCAAGATAGCGATGCAGCTCTCCAAGGTCAGTGCAGGTGTGTCTCTTCAGCAGCTCAGCCTTCACGGAGGCCAGTGCGTCCCTGTCAGCAGTAGCAAGGACTAGGTCATCTACGTAGGCAAGGATGTAGAACGGAGTCTGGCCGGAACGCACAAAAAGTGAGGGGTCAGCAGAGGACGGAAAGAACTGCAGGTCTGCTAGCATGGCACGCATCGTATCGTGCCACTCGCGGGGGGCCTGGCGCAGGCCGTAGACCGGGCGCCTGAGAAGCCACTGGGTCCCAGGGGGGAAGGTACCAGTGAAGCCCTGTGGTCGGCGCAGGTAGACCTGCTCGTGTAGGCTGCCCTGGAGAAAGGCAGTAGAGAAGTCGAGGGAGTGAAGCTCGTATTCGCGCTGTGCTGCGATGTGTAGCAGTGCCCGAAGAGTAGCCATCTTCGGGGTCGGGGCAAAGGTCTGCAAGAAGTCCACCCCCTCACGCTGGCTGAAGCCTCTAGCCACGTAGTGCGCATTGAAGACATGCGGCTCTCCAGGGGGGCGCTTCACCTTGAAGAGCCACTGACCATCGACTACGTTCACCCTAGAGGGGGAACTACGTCGACGTAAGTGCCGGTGGACCTCCAAGATGCCATCTCCTGCTCCATGGCAGCTATCCACTGAGAGGCCCAAGGTCCCAAGGTGGCCTCAGCGTAGGTGCGAGGGGTCGGGATGTCGAAGGCGTCTGGGTCACCCTCTGGGACTAGGAGCATGGAGCAGAGATGGGGAGCGGCCTCGGAAAGGAAAGCAAGCTCGTACTGTCTGTCCACTATCACGTCACTGCCAAGGGCAGATGCACCCCCGACGGACGCAGGACGGGCAGGGTCAGAGACCAGAGTAGTAGCGTAGTCAAGGCGGTGGGTAGAGGCGAAGTCAGCGACAGCAGCGACAAGCGCGTCAAGGCGCGAGGCAGGAACAGACGGGTCTGTAACAAGAGAGGCAAGGACCCGAGGGACGAGGTAGTCAGACAGCGGGGGACGTGCAACAACAAGCGACGAGGGAGGAGGCGAGGGGAGGAGGGGGGGACGAGACGAGTGAGAACGGAGTAACATAGGGTGGGAGCGAGGGACAAGGGAGACAGGACGAGCACGCGAGGGACGGCGAGACCAAACGTGGGACGGAGGTGTAGGGTCTAGAGACAGCGAAGGGGACACAAGAGGGGAACGAGGAGGAAGACGGGCCGGAGAAGAGTCCGGGGGCGGGAACACAGGGCCGTAGACAGGAAGGTGAGGAGGAGGTGGGGGAGACGTCGGCACGCGGTTGGGGGAGGGAAGGCCGAGCAGGCGAAGAGCGGAGACCGGCGGCGACAGCTGTGGCGGCGGCGACGACGGCTGGGTCTCGACCTGCGGACCGGTAGGGGCACGACGACCACCGGGAGAACACTCAACGGCAGCACCCCCAGAACCAACACCCCCAGAGCGAGAACCCCCTCCAACACCAGCGGCACCCCCAGGCCCGCCGGGACAGACCACGCCAGGAGCCGCAAGACGAACACCCTCCTCAACGCCAGCACCCCCAGAGGCCAAGAGCGGCAGCTGCGGCGGCGGCGGCGGCTGCGACGGCGGCGACTGCGACAGTGGGGGCGAAGACACCGGGGAAGGGGGGCGTGGCAAGGACGGACCGGGGGACCACCAAAGTCAGCAGACTCCTCCACGGGGACAACCGAAGGGAGGGGAGTGACGTGGGAGACACCAGACGGGGCAGGACGAGGCGGGAGGGGAGGAGGGGCTACCGGTGGAGGGGGAGCAAGGAACAGGGGGGAGGGAAACCGCGAGACCTCGGTGAGGGAAGCGACGGTAGAAGGAGACAGACTCGTCAAAGGTGACGTCACGAGAGTGGAGGAAGCGGTGAGACTGCGAGTGGTAGAAGAGCCAGTCAGACGAGTCCAGGGGGAAACCAAGGAAGGCACAGGGGACAGTGCGGGCACTGAGCTTGTTCGTGCCAGAGGCACGAACGTGAGCAAGGCAACCCCAGACGTGGAACACAGACGCGTCACTGGGGGACCCGGTCCAAAGGAGGGTCGGCGAAACCTGCGGCCGCTGGGAGCGTGGCCACAAGTTAAGCTGGTGAGCGGCGTAGCGAACGGCGAACGGCTACAAAAAATGGGGTGCACCGGCATGGATCATGGAGGTACGAGCCACCTCCATGACCAAACCGATGCGTCGCTCAGCGACCCCATTCTGCTGTGGCGAGTCCCACAAGGTGTACGACTGGGTGATGCCCTCCGCATGACAGAACTGTCCAAGCCGACTAGAGGCGAACTCGCCGCCACGGTCAGAGTGGAGACACAACACGGGGAGACCGCGGTGAAGACGCGCAGCCACAACCCACGGGAGAAGAACGTCGGGCACGTCGGCCTTCCGCTCTAGGGGAAACACCGTGGTGTAGTGCATGTAGTTGTCAACAAGCACAAGAAAGTAGCGCTCACCGCGCGGACCGGGGACGGGGGTTGGGCCCCAAACGTCCAGGTGCAGGGTCTGAAGGGGGGCAGTAGCAGGGCGAAGCGAGGAGGAGTGAGGGGCACGGCGGAGCCGGCCCTCTACGCAAGGCGTGCACGGTGGAGCAGGCGAGGGGGGAAGGGCGGGGAGCGACGCGGGGAGGCCTAAGACAAGACCGTGCTGGGACATGTGACGCAGACGCGGGAGAGCAGGGTGACCTAAGCGGTGGTGCCACAAAAGGGATGGGTGAGTAAGGGACCGACACGAGCAAGCTGCAGCGACCTGGGAGGACGCACCAACCGGGGGGGAAGCGGTGTCGAGGGTAAACAGACCAGACACCGGGTCCCCTGGGAACGTCGCAAGGGGGGAACATGTGATAGCCTCAGTACAGACATCGAACCACTCGTGCCCACGGAACGTAGCGGTGACGCCGAGGTCCTGAAGACAGCCGATACCAACCAGGTTCCTGGAGAACGAGGGAACGTGGAGGCCTGTAAGGGAGCCCGAGGGAACGGCGGGATAGGGAAGGGAAGTGGAGCTGCGAGCGACGACGGGACCCGCAGAGGGGTCAGCGAGAGTGACAACAGCCGGCGCAGCAAGCGGCATGAGCGTGGAGCGGTCGCGAAAGAAACAAGCAGAAGCACCGGAGTCGAGAGTGAAGGACAGCAAAGCAGTAGCGGAGGCCGGGAACGGAGCCAGTGCAGAAACTAAGCTAGGCAAACTAGGCAGTCCTACGCCTGACGCAGCAAAGGAGGCTAAGCTACACAAGGGTGATACACCTAAACTAGAGTACACAGGGTAATAGGATCCAGCAACACTAGAAGCGTCAGCATACAAGGCATGCAAAGCAGCACCTATCTGATCCATATCTAACTCAAAGATCGGCACGCCCTGGCGAAGCAGGCTGTGCCAGTCGGGGAGGTCCGGGGCCGGGCCGAAGCGATGACGAAAGAGACCGTCGAGGCGGCGGAAACAGCGAGCGGTCAGGTGCGGGCGGCGGCACAGAGTGCCGCGGAGGGGCCCGGTCTGAAGCTGGTACTGGCAGGTCACGCCAACGGAGCTGCCGGTAGACACCAAGCTGCGGGTGCCGCCACCACGGCCACCACCGACGGAGGTGCCGGGCCAACCCGGTGGGAGACGAGCCCACGACGGGGGCTGGGATAGCTGCTGCGACGACTGCGACGACTGCGACTGCTGCGATGGCTGATGCTGCTGCTCCTGCTGCTGCTCCTGGCTAGCTGCGGCAGTCCCCTCAATAGAACCACTGTCTCCGGCACCACCACCACTACCAGCTCCACCACCACGCCCTCCCTGGCGGCCACGGCCAGCACGACGCTGGCGCTGCTGCGGGTGGACCGCAACTGCAGTCTTGGTCAGGGGGGTCGCAGTGGCGACCGCAGCCGAAACGTCAGTAAACGTGCACTGGGAGGGGGCACAACTGTGAAAGATAGAGACTGCCGGCGCACCGCTCGACTGAGAGATAGTGCGCTGGCGAGTCTCGATCTCGGTCAGGGCGGTGACAAAGGCTGTCAGGGTGAGATCACTTGGGTGCTGGCTAAGGATGTGGTCGCGGGCACTAGCAAGGCGGTCAGGCAGGCGCATCGCGATAAAGTAGAGGGTCATGCAGAAGGGGGCAGGGAGCACTGTGAGCTGGGCAGCAGTGCTAGCAGTGCGGTAGCGAGACTCTAGGGCGCGCAGGTGAGTGGCAAGGTCAGCAACAGTAGGGAAGGAAGCAAGGTCTGGGAAAAGCATAGGGAAGAGCAGGCGGCCTGCAGTAGCGGAGGCAGGCGTGGAATAGCGAGCAACAACAGCATCTAAATAAGCCTTGGCTGTATCAGCTGTAGCGAAACGCGAACGCTCAGACACAGGGAGGGCATCTAAATAAGCCTCAGCAACTGCATCGCGGGAGTCCCAGACAGCACAGGCAAGTGCAGCAGCAGAGAAAGCCTCACTCTCAGTAGAGGTGGGGGCAGCAGGGAGGGGAGCAGGCTCAGGGGGGCGGGGGAGCTAGCCATCAGCATGGACAACCAAGGAATGCCCATCCTGGCGCTGACCTGTGAGCTGACGGCGGAGGTCGGACAGCCAGGCGGCGAAGTCAACAGCGTGGCCCTCAGCGTCCAGACGGAGGACGAAGTCAGCCATCGTGCAGAGTCAGCGACACAGGGACACAGCGGCACAGCTCCACAAGACACAGCAGCACAGGGACACAGCAGCACAGCTCCCGGAGGACGTCTGCAAGACGCTCCAGCACGGGCAAGCAGAAGTCACTGGGCCGGAGAGTCGAGGAATCGTGCCGAGCAGAAGACACGGGGCCGCAGGAGCCGGGCGTGCACTGGGAGCTGTGGGCCTCAGGAGCCGGGCGGGCGTGTCGAGGCCAGGCTGGCGCTAGGAGGGGCCGGTCAGCGCTGGGAGGGGCCGGGGGGGGGGAGGGGGGGCAGGAGGGGCCGGCCGGGCAGGCGGTGTGGGACGGGCGGGCGCAACAGGCCGAGTGGGCGCTAGAAGGGGCCGGGCGGCCGCTTGGAGGGGCCGGTTAGGAGCGAGCGCGAACGGCCAGGGGGGCGGCTAGGAGCAGGCGCGACGGCCAGAGGGCCAGCTAGGAGCGGGCACAAACGGCCAGGGGGGCGGCTAGGAGCGGACACGACGGCCAAGGGGGCCAGCTAGGAGCGGGCGCGAACGGCCAGGGGGCCGGCTAGGAGCGGGCGCGACGGCCAGGGGCTAGCTAGGGGCGGGCGTGAACGGCCAAGGGGCCAGCTAGGGGCGGGCGCGAACGGCCAGGGGGCCAGCTAGGGGCGGACGCGACGGCCAGGGGGCCGGCTAGGGGCGGACGCGACGGCCAGGGGGCCGACTAGGGGCGGACGCGACGGCCAGGGGGCCAGCTAGGGGCGGGCGCGACGGCCAGGGGGCCAGCTAGGGGCGGACGCGACAGGGCGGGCGCTAAGGGCAAGGTGGGGGGGCGAGAGACTAGGGCGCGGGCGGAAGCGGGCGGGTGGACCTAACCTACTCTGATACCATGTTAGAAAGGAAGAATGATTGACTAGTGTGAGAAACCTATAACATATACCTGTTTGGGTTGTACTCACTAGAAGCACACACCTAGGCTAGCCTGTAACTTCTACATACATACAGCATATGTATAAGATGACATGGAGGTCATTCTTCCTCCACCCACGTTTTTCATTTTTCCCAGCTCAAGTTCAATTCCCGCCCATCCAATCCAACCCACTTCGTCGACCCTCGACAACATGCACCGTTTCGGTTGATCATCCTGGGCATAGACATATCCTTCCCACTGTAGAAATTTCATGTTGATGTAGGAATATATTGGGAACTCTTTGTACTTGATGCCAGTGGAATGAGAAGTAGCAAGCTTTCTCAATGGAGAGCAATACAAACTGCAACGCAAAGTTGGACCATCAAAGCTACATAGTTTGGCAACCCGTCTGCAGCCACAACACACAGAAGCCTGTCATGCAAACCCTATCAGCACTCAGCTACTGCGAAGACACGCACTGTGTGAGGGCTACCCCTTTCCTGCTCCTGCTGCTGCTGCCGCTGCTCCTGCAGCGCCTGAGCAGCAGAGTCCTCCCCCTCCCCCACTGGCTCCGACTTGAACCGCCACAGCATCTTCTTCAGCACACTCCTCTTGCTCCTCACACCCTCCTCCTGCCCCCTCACACTGCCACTCCTCACACCCTCACACCCCGCACCATCACCCCGCATGCTGCCATCGCCCCCCTCACCAACCTCCCCTGCTTTCACCAAAGCTTGCCTTCTTTCCACAGCCACCCACTCAGCTTCAGCCTCGATGACACTCCAGTCCACCAGAACATTATCGCTGCTCATACTCCTATCAGCAGACTCTCTACTAGACAAGGACCGCCCCTTTCCCAACAGTGAGCCCCTCTCTGACACCTCCCACACCTTAACTCCTGCCTTGGCCCCGCCCGAGCCTCCAGCCGCCAAACCACTCCTTGGTGAGGGTCTCCGAGCCTGCACTGTGGCCCCGAGCCTCCCAGCTTGATTTGGTGAACCGAGCCCTCCAACTTGGCTTGGCATACCATGCCTCTGAGCTGGCACTGGTGCACCGTGCCTGCCGTTCCCGAGTCGCGACGGAAGCTCCATTGCAACTGGGCTCCCTGCTAGGTCCTCATATGCCTCCTCTGCCGCATCTGCAACGGCTAGCTCTGGCAGCGATGGGGAGAAGCGGTGGAGCGATGGCGTCCTGGGCCGGCTGCCAGGCAAGCTGGCAGTGGAAGGCGGCAACATCATCTGCAGCTGCTGCGCTCGCTGCATGGCCTGCTGCATCTGCCTCACCTGCTCTGCATGCTGCCCGCTCTGGAGCTGCATGTGCTGCGTGTGTGGAAGCTGTGGCGACACACTGCCACCTGCAGCAGGGGAGTCGCAGGGGGACCGAGCAAACCTGGAAGCGGAGGGCGCTCGGGGCGTTGGGGGTTTCTCAGCTGGAGGGCGGTCGGCTGGGGGGCGGTCAATTGGGGGTCGGTCAGGCAGGGCGGCGGATGAGAGGTGATTGCCCGCCGGGGAGCTGCTAGCTTGCACCCCGGGCAGATACTCGGTCAGCACCGAAAGAGAGTTGCTCCTGCGATGGAAGCCCCGGGCAGGTTTCCGGGCAGACCCAGGCTTGGCGGGGGGAAAGGGAGGAGCGTGGGAGGCGGAGAGGGGGGAAGCAGTGTGGGAATGGAGGGTGGAGGAAGTGGGGGAGTGGGAGGCCTGGGTGGGGATAGTGGAGAGGGGGGAGGCGGAGTAGGAGTGGCGGGCGGAGGAAGCAGGGGAGTGGGATGCTTGTGAGGGTATGGCGGAAGGAGAGGGGAGTGAGCGGAAGGAATCTGAGAATGAGGCGGGAGGGAGGATGGAGAGGGAGGAGTAAGAGGAGGAGTGAGAGGAGGAGTGAGAGGAGGAGTGAGAGGAGGAGGAGGGTTGAAAGGAAGAATGATACACGGAACCTGGTGTGAGAATAGCCGGTGCAACGTCACTCGCCACAATCTGTGGTGGCATGGGAAGCCCCTGCCCAAATGCACTGGGGGTACTTTCCCTATTTGCAGAGTAAACCACCCCGGGAACCAGCACAGGGGCGCATGGCGACGGGGGACCACGCCCGCGTACGTGCGCTCCTGACTCTATGGGGGGAGCACCGCAGTGAAATCCACCCCCCCCTCCTCCTCCCCCCTCTCTATGGGGCGTGGGAGCATCGTAGAGGGGCAATGTGACTCTATCGACTCGCATGCCATCCGCAAATATCTCGGCGAAATCCAGCCTCTCCCCCTCCAGCGGCACGGAATCTTCAGATCCTGCCACGTCAGCGCTGCCGTCCAGTGACGGAGCACGGGGCGGCAGATCCGACCTGGAGGCAACGGAGCAAGGTGATTGCAGCGGTACTGACTCTGACGATTCGGAGTTTTCGCGGCTGGCACGTGACCTAGGAACTAAGCTAAAAGCGTACTTAACATGCGCCTCCCCCCCCGCTGCCTCTCCGCCCGTCTCTTCTCCCGTTTCCTGCCCTCCCGCCGCTGCCTCCTCCTCTTCCCTCTGCCGCTCCCCCCCGGGCGCGGGCCGCGCGCGCGCGGATTGGCGGCGGGTCTCGTCCGCTTCCGCGCCTTCCGCGGGCTGTGCGGCGGCGAGGCAGGTGAGGTCAATGTTGTCGATGCGCAACCCGACGGCCTCCATGCGCCGACACTGCTGCTCCAAGGCTGGGGGGGAGAGGGGGGAGAGGGGGGAGAGGGGGGAAATGTGTGGGAGAGAGGGAGGGGCGGGAATGACGAGCAAGGGACGCGCGCCACTCTCTCGCTCGATCCGCAGCCCCTCCAACCTTATGCGCCGACACTGCTGCTCCAACGCTGGGGGGTTGGGGGGGTGGAGGAGGGAGTTTGGTTGGGGCGGGGGGGAAAGGGGGGGGGGGAATGGGGAGCGGGGGGTAGTAATGAGCGGACGGGGCAAGAGTGCGTTTAGAGCACGAGCATGACGCGCGTGAGGGCAACTCTATGCAGGGATGCGCAGTCTATGCATTAATCGCCTCCATCTGATGCTCTCTCACGACGGCATGCGAGCATGATGGTGAGCAGCCCGACCGCCTCCGAGGCCCGTCCTCACCTTCCCAGCTGTCGTCTTGCGACGCCGTTCGCACCACCAACAGTCGCTTGGTCGGTGCGGCCCCGCCGGGGCCGCGGCCCCCGCTTCCCGCCACCGCCGCCGAGCCGCCGTCCACGCTGCTCGACCGCTGCATGCCGCCGCCGCCGCCGCCGCCGCCGCGCCTCGCGCGATCCGTCGGCATTGCCAGCCCCGCCCGTTCCGTTCCGTCCGACGGCGACATTAGTCTGCTGAGCGGGCGGGAATCGGCGTTGACTGTCCGCCTGACGCCGCAAATGTCGCCACCACCGCCGCCGCCGCCGGTGAAGGCGTCGATATCGGCCCAACGAATGGGCGCGCCCGCCATGATGGTGTCGACCGTCGACCGTCGACCGCCCCGTCGAACCGCCGGCCCTCGGCGCGCCGTGCGGAGCGTGCGACACGGAACAAAGGCCGCGTCACGCTGACTCTTGTAGAAATAACGGAGTCGCTAACCCAGTGGGTGTCAAGACAAGGCTCGTCGTTCCTTTGCGAAACGAGAAGAAAAAGCTCGTGAGCCCTGGAAACGAGGGAGTGTTGGTGATCGCGGGTCCTGTCCTGGAGGTCACGCCACGACACCGAATGGTCGTAGTGTTACAATACAATGCTACCTGCTCTATCGACCCGAATGCGTCAACTCTCTAGGATTTGCGCCTTCTATCTGACCGTGCTTGCCAGCTCAACACTCTGCGCATGTCACTCACAGTCGGACCGTCGGGAGGTTCCCGACGAGACGAGACGAGGGATCGAGACCAAAAGCGTGCATGACTCGGCCGGCTTTCCTGTGTTCGTCGCAAGCCACCTGTGGGCGATTGGTGCTCTGGGAGGGCTCGACGAGAAAGGAGCGACGTGAGTCTCGCGAAGGGATGGAGAGGAGAAGGCTTGCTGCTGGCAGTGGAGGAAATCCTCGATGCTGCAGCAGGGTGGAGTGGAAGGGGAGGAAAGGGATGGGATGCGTGGTACTGTACGGTGTAAGGGAAAATGGACAGTGACAGTTGAACTGAGACAAAGTTGCAGAGCAGGTAAGTAGGGGAATGCGGCTTCTGTAGCGTACAGTAATACTTAATTTCCGAGGCGCAGTTAGCTGCTCCGTCCTTGCAGATGTGGTTTATGTTGAGCCTCTAGAAGGTTTGTTCCAAAGTGGTAAAAGACGATCGGTATCGGTACACTGAGTTAAACCGTGGTCTTATGTGGTGGTCAGCTGAGCAGTGCGGTGCGGCGTCCCGATTGATTGTAGGCCTGCTGTGCCATGCATGGCACGGCACCCCAGCTGCCCTCCGGCCTGGCGCCGTGTGAGAACGTGTACTGCAATTGGTCGAAGGCATTGCCGAAGCGAAAGGGTAGGTACGGACAGCTTCTTGGTGGTGGGCGGAGCAACGGTAGGGTGCACACTGCACAGCAGGGCTCACGCTAAGGTTTTTTGGAGCTCTGTTTCTCCCGGATTCCCCACCCCCCTGCACCCTGATTCGTCCGGATTTCAGGGTAGTTGATTTCTGTTTCATCCGGTTTCGGGTACAAAGTTACTTTTAGCCGAGTTACAGCAAACATAGACTCGGACATGTCACGATGTTCAAGGTCGAAACAGGGTAACATTTGCGGCGTGTAAAAAAAGAAGTACTTTTGGATTTGCTACGTTAAGAGTGTTAATTTCTTCCGCCAGTTTCTGACAAACCCGCTAAGTAGGGTAGAATCTGTGTCAGCAACCTTCACAACTTTCTGGGTTGCGAGAAGGGGAAAGAGGGGAACGTGGCTAAACGTTTTTAGCCAAGTCTTCCTAGCTGCGTAGGCGTGCGGGGCTGTAGGAGGAATTTGCCAGTCTGTGAGGGCCACCAAATATTCTAGGTTTAGGGTGGCCCGGGTGGGAAGAGTCTCTCTGTGTAAAACTCTCTTTGTGTAAGGGAGACTTAGCCAAATTCTCTATGCTATAGGGTAAAGTCAGGAATGTTCCTGCAATGAGGATTAGCCGAAATTTATAAGTTTCGTGGGTGTGGGTAGGAGGCCTATCTCTATTTGGGAGGGACTTAGCCGAATTCCTCTATGGTCCATGAAGGAATGTTCCTGGCTGTGACAAACTTAGCCGAAAATTCTGGGTTTCGGGTGGTGCGGGTAACAGGAGTACGGTATGTCTGTGTGTGGGGGACTTCGCCATTTTTGTTTCGTTGCGGGGTGAAGGAAGGAATACTGCTGGAAGTTGGGGACTTAGCCGAATTTTCTGAGTTGTGCGGGTGTGGGAGGAGTTATAACTGTGTGTGAGGGACTTAGCCGAATTTCCTGGGTTCGGGGCTCCGTGCGATTGCTTCTGAAAGTTGGGGACTTGTAAAATGTCTTTGCCACCCTGGGTGCGAGGAGGGGGGAAAGGGAGGGTGGGGGGGGGTGTATTTGTTGGCAGTTGCAGCCGGATTGCCCCCCCAGCGAATTCTGATCTGCCCGGAGCCCCCCGTAACGCCACTTCTATAAGTTCCGGAAACAATGATAACTCGACCTGTTCAAATTCCGGAACGAGCCCAGCGCAAACTCTTAATTGTTTTTTTCATTTCGAGTAAATTACCCTTAAACAATAGGCCCTGCTGCACAGCTGTCTTGTGCTGTTCCGGTTTGGATTGAACCAATGGACGTGAAGATTCAGGCATGGATGCCCTGGCGGAGCCGAAAGAGGATTCTGTAGTGCTAGAATTTGATGGACGCGTGACCACTCGCGCTAGTGCTTGGTTCTTTCGATCCGTGCGAGGATATTCTTCCTGGGCCTGAGCTGACCGATCAACGGCATCCAAACAGCGGATTGCCAGCAGTGCCTATTGTTCAAGGGTTGTCGCCCTAAACTTGAGTCAAATAAAAGGCATTGTTTTAGCTATCCCCACCAATTAGGTGTGGAATGTTTATGAATCCGGCGATTACGGGTTGATTGAGAGTGCAGCACTAGAGATTAAGAGCATATCATTTTCCTACCCTGAGTGTAATATTAGTGCTGGTAGGGCTACAGGGGGGGATCTCCATGGAGGAACAACTAAGATTTTTGTTGTTCCCCCCTCACAGCACGTACTCACACCAAGTGACAAACAGAGGGGAGATAACTCCCTTCCAATATTCTCGTCCATCTCCACAGCACTTTTCTCACACCTGGTAGTCACAAACAGAGGGGAGACAACTCCCTTAGATTTTCGTTCTTCTCCTCACAGCACGTACTCAACCTTGTAGTCGCAGAGGGGAGACAACTCCCTTAGTAGATTTTCGTTCCCCCCCCCACAGCACGCTACTCACACCTCGTAGTCACAAGCAGACGGGAGACAACTTACTAAGGGGATTTTCGTCATTTTTCCCTTAGTCCAATGCACATTACTCATGCCCTTTTCGTCTTGCCCATACATCTCCTGGTAAATTCTAACCGTGGCAGTGGAAAGGGTACTGCGCAAACGAGCTCTAATTATTGAAGGTTTATTTTTTCTGGACCCTGATAATTAAGGACAAAGTCTGAAGGAGCTCGATTGTTTTAGGATGACTAAAAACCAAAAGTAAGCCCTGATTGCCAGCTAGCATGTGCGACTGCCAGCTTGCGGATTGCCATCTGAGGCGGCCAAGCAGGGGTAGTTTGTCTTTTTGTAGACCTGATACAATGTACCAGATGCAAGACAAACCTTTTCACAATTTCACAGAACAAGCCTCGTGTATAAACTTCAAGTTCGTACATGTAAACTTAACTTTCGTGATTGCAAAAACGAGACACCCCCCACAGACACCTCTACCCCCGTTTGTGGCTCTTGGTGGCAAGTGGGGGTGAGATGGAAGAACAGATGCCAAGTGTCATCCCACTAGCGGGCCCACTTTGTCGGAGCTCCATGTGGATAGGGTACCGTCAGCAGATTCCATCCGAACCCTCCACAACGCCACCTCCGCACGCATCACACACCTTTCCGCAGACCCACCCCCTCTAAAAGCCTTCTTTGCCGTCGATATCTCCGGATCCCATGACGTCCACGGTTGAGATCTTCCATTCCGGAAGTACCCAATCCCAAGAAACGCACACACTCAGCAACTCTGCGACCAATGCTCATCCACCCGCTCTTCACCTCTCTCTCTCCCCTCCCACTTCCTCTCTCCCCTGTCTCGGACGCCCCCTCCGCCTCCACTCACCCATCCCAACCTTTCCCCACCCCTCTCACTCGGCACGGGCCATTCTTGAGCAAGACTGTTTTTTTTGGCTTGAGGGCCATCTATGCTGCTGTTGCTCCCCTCCTAGTCTGCTGCTAGGTCGTAGCCTCGGTATCTTCACATCTTCGATAATGGCTGCCGTCGCTGCCTCCGCTATGGCGTCTAGCCTCACCGTCAAGGGCCTGAACGGCTCCTTGGTTTCCGGCAAGAGCCTTCGCTCCGCCGCGAAGCTTCCTTCCGTCGTTAGCGCCGCTAGGCTCGTTTGCGACGCTAGGGAGAACAAGGCCGTCGCCAGCCCTGCGACGATCGCATCCGCTGCGTCGTCCGTCGTCGAGAGCGTTTTCGGCGAGAAGGCGACGAGGCAGATGCAGTACTCTGCGATCGTTGCGATGAATGCGATGATCGCGATGCCAGCTTTCGCGGAGGAGGAGAAGGGCAAGATTTTCGACTTCAACCTGACTCTCCCCATCATCACCGTCCAATTTCTCCTCCTTATGGTGCTCCTCGATAACGTCTGGTTCAAGCCCGTCTCCAAGGTCATGGACTCCCGCGACGAGGACATCAGGAAGAAGCTCATCGGCGTGAGGGACAACTCCGGCGAGCTCAAGGAGCTGCAGAGCCAGGCTGAGGCTTTAATTAAGACCGCTCGCGCGGAGGCATCCGGGCAGATGAACAAGATGAAGAAGGAGGTGGCTGCTGAGCTGGACGCGAAGCTTCAGGCGTACCGCGCGAGGATCGAGAAGGAGCTCGAGTCGTCGCTGGCGAACCTGGCGACGCAGAAGGAGGCGACGCTGAAGAGCCTCGACTCGCAGGTGTCGGCTCTCAGCGACGAGATCGTGAACAAGGTCATTCCCTTCAAGGCGTAAGCAACGCCTAAGCAGGCTGCTTCAATGCCTGAGGCTGCATGGAGTGCTTTATGGTGGTGACCATGGAGAGACGTGATTTGGCCTAATGAGGCTTCCTTTTTAGCCTTATGCTTCATTACGGCCTGTTTGTTTACTTATTCGTCGATATTTACTATTAGGCTGCTACTTGCTGTTTTGAAGCCATGACTGAGTTCTAGTTGATCGTTCTAGTGTTCGAACAGGGAGAATCTGTATGTACATGCTGTGACCCCTGCAACATGGCCATGAAAAGCCTGCATTATTTCTGAATACTGCATAGGATCAGGCAACTCGAATGCAGACCTGAAGCTGCATTGCATGCAAATGCAGCAATCAATGGGTTAATAAAAAAAACGTCCTGCATCAAGGCTTCTCTCATCGGTACTCCCTACACTACTCGTCCACCTACAGCATCCAGAGCAGCTACAGTGGCTTTAGCCTGCAGCTTGCCCTGCTCCCTGAATGCCTCGACCATGGCTGCCCCCACAGCCCTCCCCACCTCCTCGCTGTCCACCACTGCCACGGCAGTGGGCCCCGCGCCACTGATGGTGCACCCATACGCCCCCGCTGCCTTGGCCGCCACCTTCACTGCCGACATGCCGGGAATCAGAGGCGAGCGCCGCGGCTCCACTATCGTGTCGGAGGCTGCTTGTAACGAGGATGACAGGAGGCGATGTGGGGAGGGACAGAAAGTGGTGGGTGTTCCTTGGGCATCGAGAATAATCGAGCAAGAACAAGAATGCGACTTGAGACTTGAGAACAGCAAGGAGTGACTGGGATGGGAAGGAGGAGACAAGAGCAGGTTCGATGAGACGGAGAAGAGCAGGTCAAAATGGGACAGCTGCACTCACCGAGAGCGGCACCGAGCAGGCGAGGGTCGGCAGTGTTGATGGCATGGATGAGTGCCGCTGCCTGGCTGCTGTTGGCCACATGCGATGCCATCGTGATCTGCTCACATGCCATGCCATGGTGTGCGTTGCAACGTCATGCCACACATGCCAGGGGACACAATGCAGCCCACATAAATGTGCATTAAATGACAGTACAATGTTAACCCCTCATGTCAACCTCTTTCTTGCTGTGATAACCAGCACAGCAACTCATGCCATGGGCCAAGCCCCTCCTCGGCACGCGCACTCACCTCCTTTGGCAGTGCTGCTCTCATCTCCTTAGTCGGTGCCTCAAACGCCGGCGTCACCACCACAAAGAACAGCTTCTTGGCCCCGTCTCCGCTCCCCCCCCCAAACGCCAGGGGGATGAGGTGCAGCGGGCGGTACGACCGCACGAGCACAAACCCCCCCATGAGCGCCGGGGCGACATTATCCGCGTGGTAACCGCTCACGGCGGCCTCGGACTGTAAACCCGCCAGCACGAGCTGCGCCTTGGAGAGCGGCGAGCCGAAGAGCGCGTTCACCGCCACCGCTGCAGCGGCAGCACTGGCCGCGCTGGAGCCTAAACCACTTCCCAGCGGCAAACCCTTGTTCAGAGTCAAGCCGATCACAGGGAGATCGGATTTGGATTCTGATCCTGTGCCGCTGCCCTTGCCGTCTGGTCCGTAGAGGCCGAGCAGCTCCATGGTGGCCCGGGCAGCGATCCCGATGCAGTTGGTGGTGGGGTCCAATCCCAGCCGTCCGTTGTCGCCCTCGATGCGCTCGATGATGATGTTGCCCGAGGGGGGCGCAGGGACGTCCAGGATCTGCGGGAGGAGAGGAGAGGCAGCAGAAGGGAAAGGGAATGGAGGGGCAGAGGACAGCAAAAGTAGATCTGGGACAGGGAGAAAGGGAATATGCCCTCGATGTGCTCGATGCAGATATTGCCCGCCGGGGACCAGGGGGGAGGGGACGTCCAGTATCTGCATTGGGGAGGCGCAGGAGAGGGGGAGGGGGAAGAAGGGAGGGGAGAGAGGGACTCCTGGCATCGCTGAAGGAAGATGGGGGATGGAGAAGAGAGTTGCTCAACCAGACAACACCTACCCGAGGGGATGGCACGTTTTTCCCAGGTAACACCTCCCCACGCCATGGGCACCTCTTCCCCAGTTAACGCCTACCTGAGCAAATGACTTCTTTCCTCAGATAGCACCTACCCGCGCCGTGACGCGGTCGACCAGGCCCTCCACGGCGCATCCCAGGAGATGCAGGGCGGGGAGGAGATTTTTGAGTCGACTCAAAAATCATTTTCAGATACAGGGGGGGAGGGAGGAAAGGGGTACGGCGGAGAAGAGGTGGCAGGAGTCAGGTCAGGGCTCCTCTTTCCCCACATAACACCTACCCGAGCCAATGCCACCTCTTGTCCAGATACCACCTACCCGCGCCGTGACGTGGTCGCCCAGCCCCTCCACGGCGCATCCCAGGAAATCGAATCCCGGCCCGAGATTCGCCACTGTAGCCGGCGCGAACGCCGTCACCTCCTGCCGCGCTACGGCCGGCGGCGCGTCCAGCAGCGCCTCCAGGAATTCCGGCGCAGATGCCGCTGACGCGGTGATCGCGGGGCGAGAGGCGCGGACGTGGGACTGCCAAAATAAGGGTTAAGGCGGAAACGTCGGGAAGGAGGAACGGAAAGACGGGATGGGGGCGGGGAGGGGAGGGGGGGGGGGGAAGGGGTGGGGGGAGAGCGGGGGGGGGGGTGGGGGGGGGAGAAGGGAAGGGAGGGGGAAAATGTGGAGAGGGCAATGTCGGTTTGTGGATATGATCTGTTTCACATTAGTGAGTTACAGGAGAATCATAACGAGTACCAAAAGGTAGACATTGTGCTTGGCGACCTGTGCAGCCTTCTTCGTACCTTCGTTCTCCGCTGCGCGGGCTTGGCGCGCAGAGAAAGGGGTGGGCGGGGGAGCAGCGCTGACGGCGCGCAGCTGGTCAGCGCGCACGGGCGCGAAATATCGCCATTCGGCGAAAATGCGGTGGCTGACGGCGCGGAAGAGGCGCAGGGTAGGCTGACGGCGATAGAAGCCATCGCCGCGAGAGACGGTGCGGATTAATCGACGTGACGCGCACGTGTTAGCCAACGACACTTACGCTGGAGTGCGGATTCTCGGGTTCAGGCGGAGCAGCACGGAATGGGAGTTAATGCTTGGGTTTTTGTTCAGAGTTCCTCCATGATAAGACAAACATTGTAAGCGACAACGTTGTCATGGTTTCGAGATGTGATTCATATAGAGCTGTACTTGTAGCGAGTACCGCACTTGAGCCACCTGTGGCTGGTTGTTCCACATGGCAGCTGGAAATTCAACCACGTGGAAACATTATGCTGATTAGGCAAGTTCGGATTTTCTCCGCGACATGCGGAGCGCATCGCCTAGAAACTTGGCCTTCCAGGGACAGGGGAGCCACATCCCCCCCATCTCCCCGAAATGAGGGGAACGCGCAACTCTGCTCCGCAAAACTCAAATTTCCAGCCAGCTGCGCAAAGCTGCTGGGCAAAACAAATTCCCCCCAACACCCTCCTGCTTCCCTTTTTTCCCCGACCAGTACAGTAATTCGCGCCGCTTGGCTACGGATCCACTAATTCGTGCCGCATCTACTAGATACTTCCCAGCTCATCGTGCCGCAACTGTTTCCTGCAGTTTCGTGAGAATTATAATCTGTTCAACAGGAAGCGTTTGACTCTTGGCCAGGGAGTTCGAAACCTAAGTCGTGTCTGATATTATTTTCCTGATCTTAGTTTCCTCATGGCCATGTCTACGTCGGTCGCGTCGTGGCACGGGCCAGCCACAGCCACAGCGGGGCTCATCCCCCGCGCATCGTCCGCACCAACTTCCAAACTGCGCCTAGTTTCCGTCACAGGCGCAGCATCTACAGCCGCATGCCTCCCCGTTCCCCGCCAGCGCGCAGCTTTCCTTCCCCGGCCGTCCCTATCCTCGCGCCTCCTCTCCTCCGCTTCCGCTTTCTCCCCCTCTCTCCCCGCGCTCTCCGCTCAATCCTCCCCGCACCACCAACCCCACCTTCCGCCGCGCCCGCCTGGCGCACTGCGCGTGCGCGCGCGGGGGGGAGGGGGCGGGGGAAGCGTACCCGTCCCGGACCGAATTATCTCCTCCGCCGTCTACTTCCTCCCGCTGCTGGACGGCGCACGCTACGCGCGCTTCCTCTATGCGCAATACCCGTTCACGCGCGTGCTCCTCGACCCGATAATCCCGCTGGTCCAAGCCTACAACTCCTTCCCGTACGCCGGACTCGTCCTCTTCTTCCTCCTCTATCTCGCCGTCATCCGAAACCCTAACTTCGACCGCTACGTGCGGTACAACGCGATGCAGGCGGTGATCCTGGACATCCTCATGATCCTGCCGTCGCTGCTCGAGCGCCTCTTCGCCGGCAACGACGGCATCTCGCTGCAGCTGACGATCATCTTCTACAACACCGTGTTTCTGTACCTCTTCGCCTGCTTCGTCTTCGGCGTCGTTTCGTGCCTCCTAGGGAAGACCCCCCGCCTGCCCATCGTCGCGGAAGCGGCAGACGCGCAAGTGCCGTTCTGAGGGGGGAGGGGGAAGGGTGGAGGGGAAGGAAGGGGGGAGGGGGAAGGGTGGAGGGGAAGGAAGGGGGGAGGGGGGGGGGGGGGGAGGCGTGCAGAGGAGCCACAGGGGGGTCGATCCGACGGCGTCTCGCTGCAGCTGACGATCATCTTGTACGACACCGTCTTCCTCTACCTCTTCGCCTGCTTCGTGTTTGGCGTCGTGTCCTGCCTGCTGGGGAAAACCCCCCGCCTGCCCATTGTTGCGGAAGCGGCGGACGCGCAGGTGCCGTTCTGAGGGTGCGGGGCGCGGAGGGTTTGCGCAGAGTCGAGGGTCCGCAGAGGGTCGGCGGAGGGGTTCCGCCAGGAGGTGGTCCCCATCTTTCAAGCGGCGTTCACAGTGCGCGCGGCATTTCCCCACGGCTCGATGCGTACGTGCCGATGTATGCTTCGAATCTTCTTGAGAGTACGTTCTGTAACACTTTCGTAGGTCAATCTCACCTTTTTAACTGCAATATGTTTTCCATGGTTCGAGTCAAGCACACCCTAGTAACTCATATTCGCCATCTTTGCGCCGCTGTGGTGTGAGTGAGCAACGCTGTCTCTCGCCGCAATCCTTCCGTTGATCAACAGCAGCACCACCAGCGCAATGAGCAACACCAAACACCTCAAACGCCTCGGCTACCACTCCCGGGTGGTACAATCAGACCTTTTCTCTCGGCGACCACCCCTAGGTGGTGCAGTGAACTGCGATAACATTGAGCCAACCGCACTGAAAGAAATTACGTTTCTGGTTCCCTCGCCAGAATTTCCCTCCCCTCGCCCCCATTTCCCTCCCCTCGCCCCCATCTCCCTCCTCTCGCCCCCATTTCCCTCGTCTCGCCCCCATTTCCCTCGTCTCGCCCCCATTTCCCTCGTCTCGCCCCCATTTCCCTCGTCTCGCCCCCATTTCCCTCCCCTTGCCCCCATCTCCCCCCTCTCATTCCCGTTTCCTTCCTCTCACCCCCATTGCCCTCCTCCCCCCCATTTCCCTCCCCTCACCCCCATTTCCCTCCCCTCACCCCCATTTCCTTCCCCTCACCACCATTTCCACCCCCTCCATTTCCCTCCTCTCACCCCAATTTCCCTCCCCTCACCACCGTTTTCATCCTCTAAACACCATTCCCCTCCCCTCACCACCATTTCCCTCTAATCTCCATGTCCCTCCTCTCACCTCCATTTCTCTGGTCTCACCTCCATTTCTCTGGTCTCACCTCCACCTCTCAGACATTTTCATCCTCACCACCATCTCCCCCCCCTCGCCCTCATTTCCTTCCCCTCAACCCCATTTCTGTCTATGGAAGTCGCACTGTGTGTGAGACTGCCGGGTTGTATGGAAGTGAAGCAATATGGAAGTGCACTGTGCTTACTGTAGCTCTTAGCATGACTCACCCCACCCCCTTGGGCGAAAGGCTGGAGGATGTTCCTGTAATATTGGCTGGCAAGTCCACAGACATGATTGATTTATTTGGGACGAAAAAACTTATCATTATTGGCTGTGAAGTATTATTGTGACCTCACATCTATACAACATCATGTAAAGGCTGATCACATAAAGCTCACTTAGGGCGTGTGTAACATTTCTTACGAACACGCTTCAAGGTCGACCATTCAGTACGGTTAAAACCCCTCTTGATGGCAGCCTCTGGAAAAAAGCCAAGTCCCTTTTTGGACGACGAAGCCACCAAACGAGAGGCGCACAACTTCGCGCCAAACGAAACGAAAACATCAAAACTTTCCTCCCATTGGTCGAACCAAAACATTTATCAGGGTTGGGCGCGAGAATGCGCACGCAAAATGGAATTGAGAAATTCCGCGTCGGCAGCCCGTCGCACAGCTTGTCGCAAGACTGCGCAACTAGTTGTGCGAGAGGTCCACGGAATCAAAGGGGACTCTTACTTTTCAAGAGGGACCCCCCTCTGCTATTCCTGCACAAACAGCGCCACTCCCCCCATCGCCATAACCATGTAATAACGCACCTCGCGGGACACACAGCACGATAGATTGTATCCAGGCAAAGCGAATAGGGGCTTTTTGCACGCGCATAAGAACTTCCCGCAGACGTAGTGGGTTACGGAATACGCTGCACGCTGCGAGACTGCGACCAGCCTCCCGTTGTCCACTTCCAGTTTCCTGCTGCATCCCGCTTTAGACCTCCCGCTTCCTGCGTCCTGCTTCCCGCCTCCCGCCTCCCGCCTCCGGCTTCCCGCTTCCCGCTTCCCACTACCCACTTCCCCCTCCCCGCTCCCCACCTCCCACATCCCGTTCCCGCGTCCCGTTCCCCACGTCCCGCGTCCCGCTTCCCGCCTCCCGCTTCCCGCGTTTCGCTGCCTCCCACTTCCCGCTCCCCGCTTCCCGCTTTCCCGTCTCCCGCCACCCGCCTGCCGGTTCCCGCTTCCGGCTTCCCGCCTCGCGCCACACGCCTCCCGCTTCCTGCTTCTCGCTTCCCACTCCCCGCTTCCTGCTCCCCGCCTCCCGCTTCCCGCGTTTAGCTGGGTCCTGCTTCCATCGTTCAGCTGCCTCCCGCTCCCCGCTTCCCCCCACTCTCTCTCTCTCGCTCTCCTGCTCTATCACACACCCCCCCCTCATGCCCAGCTCATGAACTCCCTCAATCATCCGTCGACGTCCATTCGTAAGTTTCGGCTCATCCCCCCCCTTTCTCTCTCTCTCTCTCTCTCTCTCTCTCTCTCTCTCTCTCTCTCTCTCTCTCTCTCTCTCTCTCTCTCTCTCTCTCTCTTTCTCTCTCACTGCCCGTCCCTCACACGCTATCTCCTGCCCTGCTGCCATCCACTCCTTTCTTTCTCATGCTATCACCCCCTCTCTGACCAACCCTCCCTCTCCCTCTCGTCCTCTCTCTCTCTCTCCCTCTCTCTCTCTCTCTCTCTCTCTCTCTCTCTCTCTCTCTCCTTCCTCTCTCTCCCCCTCTACCCATCACTCACACTCACTCCCATGCCCATCCCTCTCACTCTCTCTCCCTCGATGCCCATCACTCTGACCCTCTCTCCTCCCAAGTCTCACACTCAACTTCCAGCAGTGTTGTACTACGTGGTGGAAGGGTGCACAGTACCGAGGGTTGGAGCAAGGCATCTCCATGTGGCGCCTGCACTCATGCATGCCCATGGCTCTAGAACACTCTCTTTTGCCATAATCAGTAGTGGTACTCTTTACAGTGATGTTATTGTGCCTTTCGTGCAAACAGCCTGCAGAATAAATTACAAGTACAAGAACTTGTGACACATACGGTATGCAAATTGCCTGCATAATAAATTACTGGGTCCGTGCACACTGACACACTATGTCCAGGCCAAGGATTCCGTCAGTCGTTGGCACTCGAAGACAGGGCCACCGTCCCCAACTCCTGTGGAAAGGGATAGTGGGAGCACAAAGCGCCGAACAAGGGAGATGGGACAGGGAGGGGTGGTTCTGAGTAATAGCAAAGAGCGAATGACGTCTGGATGGGGTGAGAGATTGATGGAGAGAGAACGCGAGAGGGCTGGAGGGAAGGAGGGAGGGAAGGAGGGAGGGAGGGAGGGAGGGAGGGAGGGAGGGAGGGAGGGAGGGAGGGAGGGAGGGAGGGAAGGAGGGAGGGAGGGAGGGAGGGAGGGAGGGAGGGAGGGAGGGAGGGAGGGAGGGAGGGAGGGAGGGAGGGAGGGAGGGAGGGAGGGAGGGAGGTGTATGTATGGAAGAAGGGTTAGATGGGATTGGAGGGATAGCAGCAATAGGACACACAGCATGGATTGGAGGGAAAGGAGGTATAGGGAGATTAGCAGGTAAAGGAGGGAACGAAGGGATAGCGCTGAGCGCGTAAGTAGGGGCAGGAGAGATAGATAGGTTAGAAGGGTTGGGAGGGATAGGTGTGATAACAGGGATAGAGGGGATAGCAGGGATTGAAGGGCAAAGTGGGGAAGCAGAGCAAAGTGGGAGGCAGAGGGAAGTGGGCAGCAGGGGGAAGTGGGCAGCATGGGGAAGCGGGAGGGAGGGAGGGAGGGAGGGAGGGAGGGAGGGAGGGAGGGAGGGAGGGAGGGAGGGAGGAAGGGAGGGAGGGAGGGAGGGAGGGAGGGAGGGAGGGAGGGAGGAAGGGAGGGAGGGAGGGAGGGAGGGAGGGAGGGAGGGAGGGAGGGAGGGAGGGAAGGAGGGAGGGAGGGAGGGAGCGATCGTTACACAACGCCATCGTTCCCTACACCATTATCTGTGCTCTGCAGCTCAGGCTGGGGGCGCTCCGTTGGTCCGGCTGTGGGTCGCCTGGAACTTAGGAAGCGGCTGGCCGCGAGCCGCGGGACGCGGGAAGCGTGAAGTAGGAAACAGCGGCTCTAGAGAGGCACGAAGCGGGGAGCAGGAGGCGGGAAGCAGGAAACAGCGGGAAGCAGCGGGGATGCGACGCATGAAGCAGGAAGAGTGAAGCAGCGAGCAGCAACAAGGGGACGGCCTGGAAGCGGGAACCAGGAAGATAGACGGGGCGGGAGCGGCGAAAAGCGAGAAGTGGGAAGCGCGAAGCAGGAGAAGGGTAGCGGAAGAAGCAGAGAAGCAGCTAGCGGGAAGCGCAAGGCAGCGGCACGAGCGGGGCTGGGCGCAGAGAACAGACTCCCAGCAGGAAGCGCGAGGGGGGAAAGGGGAAGCAGCAGGTGGCGGGTAGTGGGAAGCTGCAAGCAGGAGACGACGACACGGGAAAAAAATGAATCGAGAAGTGCGGGAAGCTGGAAGCGGCGGCGCGCGGAGTCCACGGGAAGCAGGTTCCCGCTTTACGAAAGAAAAAACGAACTGCGGGAGTTCGATATGCAAACAGGTACTTGTTCAAATTCCTACCAGTCAGATAGTTGGAGCATGAATTCGCTAGGGGTTCGCGTCCTGGTTCCCTCCCAAGTTCCTGACTGGACTCTGCCACTCAGTCCCAGATTGGTTTCTTTCTTCCCAGCTGTGCATGTGGCACCACGCCGTTCGCTTTCCCAATCCAAGATCTGAGTCAATCATGCTTCTGTTTCGAGCCCACGTCCATTTTGCTTCCCCCTCGTGATTGGCTCCGTAAGTTTCCTTGCGACGACTTGTCTGGTCGCATGGCGTAGCTCACCTGCAAAATGAAAAGTTTGTTGCATCAGTTTAGTATTCCATTACTTTTCGCCCTTGCCCTGCCCACAAATCAACCCGTCTCTCTCAAACCCCCTCATTCAGTCGGACGGGGATCAAGAGGGGTCCCACCTTGATAACCCTTTGCTATTTTGCCGTGGGGTTTTAAACGGGCTCTGGTAAGATAGATTGCGATTTCTATTAGAAAACACGTTGTACAATGCGGTGAAGGTTCGGCTCAGAACATGTTTGAGAAAATGTTACACGCCCTTATGGTGCTCGCTCAGGCTGATCACCTGGGCTTATGATGTAAGGAATTTCCATTCCTTACTGAGTCGTACGCTAGCGCGTACTCCCGACTTCCTCGACTCATCACGTTCGGCCTCAATTATCGGCCCAACCCTTTCCCGAGTCGCGTCCGGCACTGTCGCCACATTGCTGAACCTACCCACGTTCCGGGGTTATCGCCCTAGTACGCCAACTCCTATATAACCTCGTGCCTTCATTGCAATAGCGACCTTGGATTATGGCGTTATAGTACATTGACACTTCCTATTTCATAACAACTGGTATCAGAGCCCAAACTTTCCAGGAACCTTCCGTTTCCCCGTTAATTTAGTTACGGGTGGTCAGAGGGGATTAACACAGCTGCACAGCAGTTGTCTTTGATCGTAAATATTTTTACGTCAACAACTACAGCGTGTGCGCTAGTCTCTGCCCCGTCTCGACCGCCATGGCCCCGGTTGAGGAACAGACCACTTCGACTGCTGCGAACTCTGCCCGGGAAACTATGGACCTGCAAGCATTAATGGAGCAGTTGAATAGTTTGACAAGCGTTGTCAACAACCTCCTTGACGAGAACCAACGACTTCGTCAGGCGCAGGAAAGGCGTTCAGAGGAGCCGTGTGACGATGCACGAAGCGAGGCGGGTGAGCAACAACCGTCGCCAGTGGAGCTGGCGCAACTAGCGGCAACAGCCCCGCGCTCGACAAGTGGCGGCGTGAGATATCAGCAACCCGCTCCTTTCGACCCAGCTAATAAAGGCGTGACGGTGCGGCAGTGGATATTCGCCATGAATATCTATTTCAACGCAGCGAGCATCAGAGACGATCAGAAGCGGATCAGCCATGCGTTGACACTGTTGCAAGGGGCCGCCCTACAGTAGTGGAAGGTCATCGTCGACTCAGCGGCAATTCGCACAGAAGGACAGCATGAGTGGCCCGAAGAATTCGGCGACGAAGACGAGGCAGATTTGCTGTTTGGTGCAACCCACATTCGCACGTGGGCAACGTGGTGCGCAGAACTTCGCAAGCGGTTTTAGCACACTCCTGACTCAGGCAAAGCGCGCGAGGCTCTACGCATGTGGAAGCAGCTGGGATCTGTGTCCGAATACACCGCGTCATTCTTGACGTTGGTGGATCGATGTGGCTACATGCACGAGTTGGAGAAGGTCGACAGGTACATGGGCGGACTGAAGCCTAAAATATAGTACCAGATAAAACTGCAATGCCCTGCGAAGCGGTTACAAGACTTTATCCAGCTCGCCGAAGACGCCGATTCGCTCACGAAGCCGAGGACAAACTTCTACGACGGAGGTCGCCCTCGAGAACAATACCAGCGCGCCACGATAAAAGGGATGGACGCAGTGGATATCTACGCAGTTGCTCCGCGAAATACGGGGCTATGCTACCACTGTGGCCGACCGGGTCACATCCGACGCAACTGCCCAGAAATCGTAGCCACTCATAATTCTATGGGGAAAAAGCCGGAGGAGCGACCGGGAAGTGGGTCGCGTCAGTAAGTACCGGGCCCCTTACTGACGGGCAGGCTTCTTCGCCCGAACCACACAGTCCCCACCGGGTCGTGATCCCGATTGTTGCAATCGACCGGACCCGGACGAATAAGGGGGACAAAACTGCTGATCAACCTGTGTTGGTGGAGGGTAAAGTCAACGGGGTGTTGCTGAAAATATTCGTGGATGGAGGCGCGAGTCACAGTCTCATACAGCTGGACAGGGCTAAAAAAATGGGTATTCCCCTACTTAAGTGTCTACCCAAAATTGACGCATGCCTAGTAGATGGAACACCGCTGGCCATATGGGAATGAGTGGAGAACGTCGGTTTCCATTGCGGGGAGCACGTATAGCAACGCGCCCTCCGCGACAATGCATCAGTCCTCGTTTTTCCTAAATTACGGACAGGACCCAGTGGTATGTGTTGAGTGACCCGCTGGGGTTGCCCTTGAGATCCTCGGGGAAGGGCCACAGGTGCAGAGCCTGGGGGGCTATGGGCGCACTTATCCGCTATTTAACAAGCCCTTTTAACCCAGTGGTTAGTGGCTGGGTTTCTGACATGGTATCAGAGCCAAAGGTCTTGGGTTCAACTCCCAGTGCCAGCGCTGCAGAGGCGCTCGTGTCTTCCACCTATCCCAGGGAGGGGGGGGGGGGGTGTTGAGTGACCCGCTGGGGTTGCCCTTGAGATCCTCGGGGAAGGGCCACAGGTGCAGAGCCTGGGGAGCTATGGGCGCACTTATCCGCTATTTAACAAGCCCTTTTAACCCAGTGGTTAGTGGCTGGGTTTCTGACATGGTACCCTCTACCCCGAACATCGAGACACCCATGCCCCGGTCCCAGAAATTTGCTGAAGACATTCTCGCCGCCCGAGAAAAAGCAGCCGAGGCCACCTGGAAAGCCAACCTGGTCGCAAGCCGACAAGCCGAGATGATGTCACTTACAAAGTGGGAGATCTCGTCCTCCTCGGCACTCGCAATTTGCGGCTGCCGATCCCGAGCAAACTCCGCCCCAGATTCTACAGACCCTTTCAAGTGACGAATATGGTGACACCTGTCACTGCTCACCTCCGACTCCCGGCTGATTGGCGTCACCACCTGGCGTTCCACGCCTGCCTGTTACGGCCCTACGTCCCCAGTTCGTCAAAATTGGCGCGCCAATGCGCTGTACCGCAGCTGACGCCACTGTAGGAACCGACAACCGAGCCTTTGAAAATTCTCGGCCATCGGGTCACGGCGCAGCTGAACCGTCGGATGGTTGATTTTCTAGTCCGCTGGTGCGATCGCACGTCCGAAGACGACAGCTGGGTGCCACTTGCCGAGCTAGAATCACATCCGATTCTAACAGCGTATTATCAGCGTCGGAGTGTTTCCGATGCCCGCGGTCTCGTTTAGGAGGGGGTGGTAGTGTAAGAAATTTCCATTCCTTACTGAGTAGTACGCTAGCGCGTACACCCGACTTCCTCGACTCGTCACGTTCGGCCTCAATTATCGGCCCAACCCTTTCCCGAGTCGCGTCCGGCACTTTCGCCTCATTGCCGAACCTACCCACGTTCTGAGGTTATCGCCCTAGTACGCCAACTCCTATATAACCTCGTGCCTTCATTGCAATAGCGACCTTGGATTCTGACGTTATAGTACATTGACACTTCCTATTTCATAACATATGAAGTGCACTACTTCCTGTGTGTCCCACCCTACTGAATCATCTGCCTGTTTCCTTCGGCAAAATCACGCCACCTGAACTGATGCATGCTCAAGCTGTATGGCCAGCACTGAAGTCCGTAACCGTTTTCAGGTGAAAAATCTCCCTGATAGGTGCCTATCAAGACGCTGCTTATCACCCTGCGCATGTCACGACGAGCCGCAGTTTGCGCTGTCCGCCCACCATGTTGTCCTACAGTGCTGCTATCTTTTGCAGGGGGGGGGGCCGCTGGGGGGATTGGGGGGGGTAGGATTCCGTCCCCCATCACTAGGCCGCGCTGCCCACCAAATGTCAAGCCCATTCCGAAATGCCACGCCTGAGCAAACGAGTGGCGCTGCTGGCGGCCCTTCCTCGCCATCGGCGAAAGTCGCTGAATTCGTTTCGCCGACATTACCTGCGCCGTGCTCGGGCGAATTCCGCCAACAACCGAATCGCATGTCGGTTCCTGGTTTCTCCTGACTGCAATGAAAACATTTGTGCCTTTCGTCTTTTTCAGCCTGCTGGTGCCATGCCATGCCATGTCAAGGCAACTGGATTCACGCGACACAGCCAATTCCCCACCCCACCCCCAAATTCCCAGGAGTCTGTTGCGCTTCCCAGTGTTCCCACGCAACACAGCCAATCCCTCGCGTCGCCCTCATGTGCTCTCCTCCCCCCCCCCCCCCTTGCACCACCGCCAACAGAGAAGTCGCAATTTCCAACCAGCTTACCAAGAGGGGCAGATATTGACGCGATAGGGCAAGCTCACGCATTTCCCAGCACGAGACACAAAGCCCGACTCTCGACCTTGAGACTGCTTGTTCAGCCCCACCTCCCCTCGACGGCCTCATTATATCGTACCACACTGCTTGCACGCTACCGCCATTTAGAACCCACCCAGAGTGTCTATCCCCATAGCTGCTATTTCTTCGCCCAAGCCTCCACCTGCAGGTTCGCTCTTCCTGGGCCTTGAGGGAACTTTCCCGATTCGACCTAGATGCACTTATCATCCCGCGACTGCTACTTGTACGACCTCTGGTGATAGCATCTCGCAACTGCTGCCTTGTAAGACCTCCCGCGACGCCGATGCTCCACAGTCTCGCCTAATGCCTCGGCAACGCGGCCACCCGCTTCATAGTCGGCGCAACGCCAGAGCTCCTTTTTAGCTCGCAGTCGGCCCTTCCTGGTTCGTTTTCTCACGGGAAAATATACACGGTTTTACAGGCGCCTTAGATACAGCTTACGCGACCGATCTACGCTTGCGTCGGCCATCTGTCGACTCTGTAACGAATCCAGCGCCGTTTCACGCGGGCAATCGTCTATCGATCAGCCATCCATCAACTTGACCCATCCGCCGTGTAACGCGGGCAGCCATGGAGAGCGGAAGAAAGCTCGCGCGGTGGGAGATGGGGTCGCCGCTGTGCGTGCGATCGCCGGTGTCGTCGTTCACCGCGGGGGCCTTCAGCGACGGCAAATCAAGATCCAAGGTATATCCCGCGACGTTGTGCTTTTCAAGGGGTGGCTGTATCGCTTTTGGTGATGCGGTTTTGTGAGTATCGAGTCGACTAGAAAGCGACGTGGTGCCTTTTCTGAGGAGTGACTTTCCGCCGCAATCCTCGGGATGACTTTTGAGTCGACTCAAAAGTCATCTCGCAATCCTCAGGCGACGCCGCTGACGAGTGAATAGAGCGGAGGTGATGCGGGTGACTTCTGAGTCGACTCAAAAGCCACCTTAAGCGGGTTAGGGATAGTCGGGTCTTGAGGCGCCTCAAAACACGGCCCCGTCGCTGTGCGGGCGCTCACTGCAGGGCATACAGCGACTGTGAATTGAGATTCCAAGGTGAATCAATTGACGGCAACTGTTGTAGCACGGGAAGCAGGCCAGCTGTAGCAGATTCGGGAGGGGCCACTGCAGCCGCTGCAGCCGTTGCAGCCGCGACTTTAGACTCGTTCAGTCTCGCGCCAGCGGGAAGGCTCGGGGTCAAAGTGAAACCGGGCGGGTGATCGGCAGAAACAAGTCGCGGTGGCGCTCGGTGGGGAGCGGTGGGCTATTAGTCAGTGGGTGGTGGAGGATGGAACCTGACGTCCGACTGTTGGGATGCGGGCGGTGCGACGACAGGACTGCTCGTCCCGCCGTGGTTGGGTCGGTGCGCTGGCCCGCCAGGTGCGGTGGCCCGTTGATTAAACGCGCCCTTCGACGCAGTGGTTGGCGACCGCGGGTGTCGTGGCTGGCACTATGTAGGCTCAAGGCGCGAAGCTGCAGGCTCTAGGCATTAGGGCAGAAAAATCGACTTGGATGGTCGATGTCCCGGCGCGGCACCGCGTCTGGAGGCGCTTGGAGATTAGAGCCTACTATTTCCTCCATAAGCTACGCCCATCTCTGTATGCTTCGCGCCTCCCCCTCCACTCATCCATTCTCATCCACTCTCCCCCGCCTCGCCCTCCCCCTCTCCCCCCTTCCCCCCCTCCCCCCCCCCTTTCCCCCCAGGCCTTCACGAGCCGCGTCCTGTCCACAGCGCGCCTCGTGCTCGTCTTTATTCTCCTCGTCTCGTTCCTCTCCACGCTCTGCGCCACCATCGGCGTACCTAAAATCGACCTATCAGAGCCCGTCGTGCTGATGCGCCGCGGCGACCGGCGGTTAATAGTGAAATACAAGCCCAACGGGGAGGACGCGGGGACTGGTGGGGTGTTAGATCCGGTTGCGGACCTTTCGCATCCGCGGCTGGCGAAGAGACGAGCGCTCATGCGATACTTCGCGGACCAATAGCAGGATAGATGCTACACGCTACACGCGTATCAAGAGCTGGGAATAGAAGGATTCTTATCTCTTTCCGCCAGAAGCTGCACCTACAGTACAGTGGGGCTGCTGCACCTGAGGCAAAGCTTGGCAAGAGGTTTTGAGCTCTTATGCGCTCTCGAGCTCTTGCTAGAGATGCTACTGGTAGCAGAGAGAGAAGCGCCACTGACTAGCAACCCTTACGCGCATCCTATGACTAGTTGTGATTATATAGCCAGCCATACCATGTATATGAGACGGGCAATGGGCCGTATTCACACGTACGGTATTGCCAGCACTGAATGGGCAGCAGAGCAGTTGATATAGGTGCATGCATTCGTTCTCATAACATGCAAAAGAGCTTGCGTTTTGCGGCTTCTCACAAATCGTACCAGAACTAGTTAAGATAACCAACTTTGACAGCCGCAAGCACGAAGTTGTGCATGGAATAAGTTGTGGCAGCATGTGCAAGGAAGGAGTGCAAACGCGTGGCATTGCATGCCATGGCAAGTGCGGATGGGGAAAGAAAGCACGCCACAGGCAGCATGCAAGTGATTGCAGGGGCAAGCAGCATGCCTCACCATGCTCTACTGTGGTTGTGACCATGCTATTCTGGTTGACTTGGCGGGTGTTGGAGTCAGTGGAGTGGAACAGCAGTGCAGTGCAGTGCAGTGCTTCTCAGTGCACTGCTTTCTCTCAACACTTCATGCAGCAGCATTGACTGCAGCAGGCTTGGATTGGCAGGCACGTATAAAATCAAACCAAGCTACAACAACAGCAGCAGCTATGCAACGGTAAGCAAGCACGCTGGTAAGCATGCTGGCAGGTAAGCATGCACGCTGGTAAGCAAGCTGGCAGGTAAGCATGCAGAAGCACGTTGTGCGGTACGGTATAATTTTGGGCCGCCTCAAAACTAGACTCCAAGCATGGAGCACGTCAGGCGGTGTTGACAGGAACAGGCCCGGGGAAGGCAGCAGGGGAGGCTCGGATGACGAGCAGGCGGTCGTCAGCCCCCCAGGGGATAGGGCAGGCCTTGTCAGTGGGGTTGAGCTGCCAGTCCCCCCGGTGCCGATACGCTATCACCAGCTCCTCACTCATCCGCACCCGCGCCTGGAGGGGGTTAGGTGGGAAAGGGTGGTTGGGTGCATGGAGTTGTGCATATTACTGCCAGCACGAGGCGCGAGGCACGAGCGTGCAGGCAGACAGAGGGCCTTGTCAGTGGGGTTGAGCCGCCACTCCCCCTGGTGCCGATACACTACCACCAGCACCAGCTACCACCAGCACCAGCTACCACTCGTCCGACTTTTGATTCGACTCAAAAATACCACCAGCACCAGCTACCACCAGCAGCTACCACCAGCACCAGCTTCCACCAGCACCAGCTACCACTCGTCCGACTTTTGATTCGACTCAAAAATACCACCAGCACCAGCTACCACTCGTCCGCACCCGCGGCTGGACGAGTGGTTTGGGGCAGGCGGGAAATATTGGGGGGGGGGGTTTGCGGGAGCTTGTGAGGGAATGGAAGCATGAAGCATGTGAATCAGAGATAACACAAGGCGTGAAGGATGCAGGTATATGGAGGGAAGATGACCGGGGAGGCGAACAGAAAGGAGGGTAAAGAGCATGAGGCATGCCGGAAAAGAGAGGCCCGCCTGCATTCCCCCCCTCATAGTCCCAAATGCATCCCTCCCCTACAGCCCCACCTGCATCTCCCAGCAGCTGAAGATGCCCGGCTCGCTCTCCCCAACATGTTCATCTCCCCTTACAGTCACACATGTGCTTCCGGAACAGTGCCCTGCCTTATCCCCCCTCCTGCATCTCCCGGAAGCTGAAGACGCCCGGCTCGTTGTCCCCAATGAACTCACCCCCTCTCAGCACTCCCTCCCTGAATTCCTCCACTCATGCCACTCACATCCCTCCACAGCTCCACCCACCCCATCCCCATCCCCCCCTCGCAGCCCCACCTGCATCTCCCAGAAGCTGGAGATGCCCGGCTCGTTGTCCCCGATGAGCTCATCTGCCGCCTCTCACTGCCAAGTGCACCTTTGCTTGGCCCTGCCTTTAACCCCACCCACCTGCATCCCCCCCCACCGCACCCAACCCCCCCCCCCCCCCCAACCCATCCCCATCCCCCCCTCCTACTCCATCCCCATCTCCCCCTCCTACTCCATCCCCATCCCCCCCTCCCACTCCATCCCCATCCCCCCCTACCGCCGCACCTGCATCTCCCAGAAGCTGAAGATGCCCGGCTCGTTGTCCCCGATGAACTCATCTGCGCGCCGCACTGCCATGCGGTTCTTCTCCGACCCGATGATCTCGTCCAATACTGTGCCCACATCTGGAGGGGGAAGGCAGGCATGAAGGGGAAGGGGGATGGTAAAGTGTGGTCTCTGGGGAGGTGAATTCGTCCCAGGATGTGCTGTGAAATCATCCGCCCACCTCACTGCCATGCGGATCTTTTAGACCTGATGATCTCGTCTAGCACCGTGCCCACGTCTGGTTAGAAAAGCGAGGGAGTTTCACCGGGAAAGAGGGGGGTGAGGAAGCGTGGTGGTTGTGGGGAGGCGAGTCCGTCCGCCCACCTCACCGCCATGCAATTCTTTGACCCGGTGAGCAGATGTGGGCACGGTCCAGCACCGTGCCCACATCTGGGGGAGGGAGGGGAGAGGGAGGGGGGGGAGAAGGGGGTTGGGTTTGGGGGTTAGAGACGAAGAGGGGGGAGGGACGGCGATCATGAGTAGTGGGCTCTGGGGGAGGCGAATTCATCTGCGCGCCCCACGGCCATGCGGTTCTTCTCCGACCCGATGATCTCGTCCAACACCGTGCCCACATCTGGCGGGGGGGGAGACACGAGGAGCGCAAGGAGGCTCATGCTGATGGTGAGGAGAGCAGGGAAGCATGTTGACGATCTTGTCCAATACTGTGCTGACATCTGGCGGGGGAAGGCAGCCAAGGGACGCTGATAGGGAAGGGGTTCATGATGCATGGGTTCATGATGCAGGGGTTCATGATGCAGGGGTTCATGATGCAGGGGTTCATGCCTCTCATTTGGTTCATGCCTCTCATTTACTCCCATACCCTCGCTTCCTTACCCTCCCTCCCTCGCTACCCTTGCTTCTCACCTGGGTCATGTGTGATTTGGGCCAGCACTTGTGCCTCCAGGTGCGGCGGGCACACAGCGCCATCCAGCGCATGTCTCTCCAACTGCCGGGCCACGTCCCTCTCACTCGCCGGTACTTCTGCGACAATGGCAGCCTCTCTTGTGCACCCTCGGGCTGTCTGAAGGGAGGAAGCGCAGGGGGAAGGAGGAGAGACACCGTGCTCTTTGAGTCAACGCTTGCCGCTCCACCTGCCGGGCCGCGCCCCTCTCAGATGCCGGTACCTCCGCCACAATGGCTGCTGGCCTCGGGCACCCTCTAGATGCCTGATCAACACAAGGGGGAAGGGAGTAACGGGAGCAGTCTCCTTGTAAGAGCATGCCGGGCCGCGTCACTCCCAGATGCCGGAGCCTCTGCCACAATGGCTGCTTCCCTCGCGCACCGTCTAGACGCCTGACAGGGCACACGGGAAGGGGAGAACGGGAAGGGGGCACCCTCTAGACGCCTGACAGGGCACACGGGAAGGGGGGAACGGGAAGGGGGCACCCTCTAGACGCCTGAGGCGCCTCAAAACGGGCACACGGGAAGGGGGGAAACTTTTGAGTCGACTCAAAAGTCAAACGGGCACACGGGAAGGGGGGAAACGGAGCACCCTCCGCGCCCTCTCCATGCCGTATCGCCTTGTCAAGAAGCTGATAAGATGCTGATACTTCAGCCGCGATTGCTGCCCTCCCACTGCGTGTTTGACAGGCATGGCAGCCAGCAGAGGATCCGGTGGGAGGAATTGTGGGCGCTTGAGGGAGACCGGGAGAGTAGCAGGCAGAACGGAAGCCACCTGTGAGCTGTCCACCATCTCAGCATTCACCTGAATCCACCTGAGAAAACACCTGAGACAACATCTACCTGAATGCTTCTGATAAGCAGAGCAGTCATGGTAGCCTGTGAGCTGTCCACCATCCCCGCATCCGCATCCTCCCCCTCCCCATCCTCCCCCTCCTCCCCCCCGTTGACTTGCGTTGACTGCAACAGAATCACCGAGTCGACTGTTTCCAGGGGTAGCGACTCAAGAACCTCTCTAGAAGCTGGACTGCCGCGCTCTGGTGTAGGGAGGGAGCGGAAGGGATGGAGAGAAGAGGGGTGTGCGGTGGGGGTTGGGAGTTGGGGCATGTTGACTTGCTTGCGCTTTTAGTGTTGACTGCAGCAGAATCACCAAGTCAACTGTTTCCAAAGGAAGCGACTCACAAAACTCCCTGGATGCTGGGCTGCCTCGCTCTGGTGCTGTGAGAAGGGAAGGAACGCACTGGATGCTGACTCGCTTCCACTGATAGTGTTGAGGAGTCTATTTTTCAGGCGCCTAAAAAATAGACTCCGCACTGATAGTGTTGACTGCAGCAGAGCCACCAAGTCAACATGCATGAGAACATTCTCGAAGACTTCACAAAGAACAGTATGCCCCGTCCAAGCACCTCCGTCCAGGCACCTCCGTTCAGACATGAGCAAAATAAATCGCATCGCATCGCACCGCAATAAATGGAAAATCGCGCGATGCAATTTTCTGTTTATCGCACGATTTTCTTAAATCGATTTTAATCGAGCGGAAAATGCGGTATAAACTCGATATACTTAAAAAAAAAATAAAAAAAATCGGGCGACTTCGAAATGAGTCGCGCCGCGAATTCTCGCCAGCAAGGGGGGAAAAACGCAAAACCGAAAGTCGGCCCCCTATTCCACGGGGGCTCGCACCTGTGCGAAACCCATTTTTGAAACATACTATTTATTTACCCTGAACCCTATAGCTGCCGGTGCTTTAATGTGCAGGGAATTTTTTTCTTGTTTTTTTTCTGGGAGGATTTTTTTCCTGGACAGGAAAGCGATTTAATATCTCATCGCGCTATTTTTAATATCCTGGACAGGAAAGCGATTTTAATTTAAACGCGATGTGCGATTTACAGTTTCTGAAAATTTAAATCGCGAGATGCGATTTTAAACCGCATCGTTTTTTTTGTTTGTTTGTTTGTTATGTTTTTTTTTTTTTTTAATAATAAAAACGTCACGCATCGCTTTTTCTTTTTACCGCCCCCCATCGCGATGCCATTTAAATCACAATCTCGTTTTGCTCATGTCTACGGTCCAACCACCTCCGTCCAACCACCTCTGTCCACCCATACAAGCACAATGTCCTGCAAGCACACCTCCCTGCAAGCACACCTCCCTGCAATCAACACTCACTGATCCGGATGGGCAGTTTTCGTTGCCTGCGAATGTTCCCCAGCGCCACCTCTTCTGCTGGGGTGATGTGCGGGGCCACCACTGTCACCTCGCTACCTGGTGGGGGGGAAGCCGGTTTGAGGGGGGGGAGCAGGTTTGGGGGGGGGGAGCAGGTTTGAGGGGGGGAGCAGGTTTGGGGGGGGGAAGCAGGTTTGAGGGGGGGGAGCAGGTTTGAGGGGGGAGTGGAATTCTGTTGCCTGCGGATGCTCCCCAGCGCTACCTCGTCTGCTGGGGCGATGTGAGGGGTCTGCTGGTTGGGGGTGGGGAGGAGGGGGGGAGCGAGGAAGAGGAGGGGGGAGCTGGAGAATCTTAGAACACCTTAATTCCCCACTGACCCCTCTCCTGCTCGACCGATGCATTGGCAAAGCCATAGAGGCAAATGGATAGGCATAGGCATAGACATAGGCATAGGCTTAGGCATAGGCATCGGCATAGACATAGGCATAGGCATAGACATAGGCATAGGCTTGGGCATGGCATCGGCATAGGGGAAGGCATAGGCATAGGCGTAGGAAGGTGTATGGTGTTTTAATGTCCGGTGCATGGTGTTTGGTAGTTGGTGTATGGTGTATGGTGTATCGTGTGTATGGTGTATGGTGTATCGTGTGTATGGTGTATGGTGTAGAGTGTATGGTGTACGGTGCACGGTGTTATGCGGGTGATGTGGGGTGATAAGGGTGATATGGGGTGATACAGGGTAATGTGGTGATGGGTGATATGGGGTGATGGGTGATAGGGGGTGGTAAGGGGTGATGCGAGTGATGAGGGGTGGTGCGGGCGATATAGGGTGATATGGGGCGATATAGGGTGATATGGGGTGATATAGGGTGATATGGGGTGATATAGGGTGATATGGGATGACATAGGGTGATATGGGGTGATGTTGGGTGATATGGTGACACACAATGCTTGTGCTAGTATCACACCCACACACCTTGTGCCACTATCACACCACACCCACACACCTTGTGCCAATATCGAGGGCAGCAGTTCCACCAGCTGCTTCGCTTCGGGCCGCCATCCGCATATAAGCACGTGCTGCTTGCCACCCACACTGCTGCTGCTGCTGCCACGCGACGACTTCTGATTGGCTGTTTGGCCGTTGACCGCGGACAGTTGAGGTGGGGGAGGGGGCAGGCGACTAGGGCCTGGTCGGTAGCTGTTGCGGTCCGCTGCTATCACCAAGAGCTTGTCCCCGGGCTGGGAAGGGTGAGAAAGAGGAGAGGGGGGGAGGGGAGGGAGGAGGGGGAGTAAGAGGGGGGGGAGAGACACGAGGGTGGCGACTAGGCCCCGGCTGGTAGCTGTTGCAATCGGCTGCTATCACCAGGAACTTGTCACCGGGCTGAAAGGAAAGAGCGGGAGTGAGAGGAGGGGATTGAGGGGTAAGAGGGGGAAAGAACCATGAGTGTGGCTGGCTGGGTTTTAGTCGGTAGCTGTTGCGATCGGCAGCAATCACCAGGAGCTTGTTGCCGGGCTGGTAAGGGGCACAGAGAAGAGGAGAGCAGAAGAGGGGGGGAGAGGTGGGGAGGAGAGAAGAGGTGGAGGGGGCTGCGAGGGCAAGTGTGGCTGATTTTGAGGCGCCTCAAAACTAGAAGAGGTGGAGGGGGCTGCGAGGACAAGTGTGGCTGATTTTGAGGCGCCTCAAAACTAGAAGAGGTGGAGGGGGCTGCGAGGACAAGTGTGGCTGATTTTGAGGCGCCTCAAAACTAGAAGAGGTGGAGGGGGCTGTGAGGACAAGTGTTGGTGGGCCCCGGACGGTAGCAGTTGCGATTGGCAGCAATCACCAGCAGCTTGTCTCCAGGCTGGTGAGGGCGAAAGGGGGGGGGGGGGGGGCAGAAGTCATCAGCAGAGAGGGATGTGTGTGGTTGGGGCCCGGTTGGTAGCTGCTGGGTAGTTGTTCTCTTGCTCTCTTGCTCCACTCTCCCGCTCTCCTGCTCTCCGCTCTCCCGCTCTCCCGCTCTCCCGCTCTCCCGCTCTCCCGCTCTCCCACTCTTTCGCTCTCCTGCTCTCCTGCGCTCCCTCGCTCTCGCTCTCGCTCTCGCAGATTTGTCGACAAGGAGAGACTCTGCAGGAAATGCTCGTCGACATAAAGCAGTCTCGTCGAAGTGACATTGTTGATGCTGCTCCTGCGAGTGGCGAATTTCTACAAGTGGCCTCTACAACAAAAGCGGTTTTCTGTCGAAGTGGACTGTGGCAGATTTCGGAGTGCATAATGAGAGAAGTAACATTAGAGAGAAAAGTGTTAACTAGAAAGGGAGCCAAGAGGCTCTAAAGTACAACCAAGGAGCAAGGAATGGTTGGAACGGAAGGCACTCCTATTGGCTACAAGAGTGGCCAATGGGAGAGGTAGCTTGGAGGGGAAGCAACCCCAAAGTGTGGTGGTTGCTGATTGGTGGAGCCTTGGGACCATTCGGTTGGAAAGTGCCAACCAAAGGACCAAGGCCAAATCCAATCTTGACCAACCAAATTTGTGGTTGGTGATCCCAACCAACAACCCCCCAATAACTTAAATGTCTACACCTCTTATTCTAGTCATGCATGTTATATATAATAATATATTACAACACAATCCCCCAACATGCATAAGACTAGAAGCCATGAATCAAGAGGCGGAAGGGGTGACAGGAGGGGTGAGGCCAAGGAGGCGGAGGAGGGAGGCGTGGGGGGCGAGGGGGAGAGCCTTGGTGAAGATATCGGCAAGATTGGCAGCAGAGGCAATCTTGCCCATCTGGAGGTGGCCGTCCTGAACGAGCTCGCGAATGAAGTAGTGGCGAAGCTCTATGTGCTTCGAGCGCCCGTGGAACATCGCATCCTTCGTGAGGTGGATGGTGCTGGCGTTGTCGCACAAGATGGTGGGACAGCGCTGAAGGGCACCAAGCTCCTCAAGAAGGAAAGAGAGCCAACGGGCCTCCTGAGCGGCCATGGTGGCGGCGTACAGCTCCGCTTCGCAGGAGGAGAGAGCGATGGCGGAGGAGCGGGTGGAACACCAGCTGATGAGGCCGCTACCGAGAGAAAAGCCATAGCCCTGGGAGGAGCGACGGTCGGGCCGAGAGTCAGCCCAAGAGGAGTCAGAGTAGCCGGTGAGGAGGGGAGGGGAGGGGCCACCAAGGGTAAGGACATAGTCCTTGGTCCCTCGGAGATAGCGGAGGACGCGTTTGGCCGCCTGCCAGTGTGTGGCATTGAGCTTGCCAGTACCAACAAAGCGGGCCAAGATGCTGATGGGGTATGCCAGGTCAGGGCGAGTGGAGACCATGGCGTACATGAGGGAGCCGATGAGCTCAGGATAGGGGTGAGGGGAGGAGGAAGGGGAGGTGGGAGGAGCGAGGTGGTGCCCAACACGAAGAGGAGTGGGCTGAGGACTGCCACTGGCCATGTTAAACCGCTCCAGGACCTGCTGCAGGCAGTGGCTCTAGGAGAGGGAGATGGTACGAGCTGCGCGGTGACGGGTGATCTCCATGCCGAGGTAATGCTGCAGCTCACGTAGGTCCTTGCACTTGAGTCGACTGCCGAGCTCGCGCTTGACGCGCTCGAGCTCGGCGGAGTCGGCAGTGACAAGGATCATATCGTCTACATAGACCAGGATGTAGAAGGGGGAGGGGGAGGAGCGAAGGAAGAGGCTGAGATCGGCCCAGCTCAGCAAGGATGGCAGCGAGCTTGGCATGCCAGTCCCTGGGGGCCTGCTTGAGGCCGTAAACAGGGCGACGCAGCTGCCAGACGGAATCAGGAGGGAAGGGGAGGTGGAAGCCTGCAGGACGCTCCATGAATATGAGCTCGCGAAGAATGCCCTGGAGGAAGGCATTGGAGACGTCCATGGAGTGGATCTCCATGTTGAGGCGGGCAGCGAGATCAAGCACTGCACGAATAGTGGCAGGCTTGGCGGTGGGAGAGAAGGTGTCGAAGAAGTCGACGGCGTAGCGGTGGGTGAAGCCTTTGGCGACGTAGCGGGCCTTGTAGACCGGCGGCTCGCCAGGCAGCTGCTTCACCCGAAACACCCACTTCCCTTTGACCACATTAGTGGTAGAGGGGGGACGGGGCACATCCACAAAGGAGGAGTTGGCAATAAAGTCCTCCAACTCCTTGAGGATGGCCGCGAGCCAGAGGTGGGCATCAGGGCACGCCATCGCCTCTTCGTACGTGCCAGGGACGAAGATGGCGGGGGCAGAGGTGAAGACGAAGACCGGTGTGCCAGAGAGGTCAGGGGAGATGGGAAGGAGGGAGGGATCATGGAGGTGGAGGTTGAGGAATTCCTCATGAGAGTCCTCAAGGAGGGAGGGGTGGAAGATGAAGGGGAGAACGACTGCTGCTGCTGCTGCCGTTGCATCTGCTGCTGCCACTGCTGAGGCCGCTACTGCTGCTGCATCTGCTGCTGCTGCTGCTGCTGCCGCTGCGGGTGAGGATGAGGGAGGAGAGACAGCTGCTGCCGATGGTGCTGCTGCTGCCGCTGCAAGTGAGGATGTGGGAGGAGGAACTGCGGCTGCAGATGGGGCTGCTGCTGCTGGGACTGCGACACTGGAGCTTGGAGTCAGGGTGGGACTGGTGTTTTGTTGCAAGACAGCCTGGAAAAGGAGGCGCATGAGAGGGGAGAGAGGAGGCAAGGTAGAGGAGGACAGGGTAACAGGAGGGGGGGCACCTAGGACTGCATTACGGGACCTGGTGTGGGGATACCGGGTGAGGATGGAACGAGCGGGAGGCAGGTGAGGAAGGGGCGGGGGGGGTGGGGGGAGGAGGGGGGAGGGGCGGAAGGGGCGGAGGAGGAGGAGTGGGCAGGAGAGGCAGGTGGGAAGAGAGGGTCAGGATCAAAGATGTCACCTGAGGAAGGAGGAGCACTGGGGGCTGAGGAGGCAGGGGGGGGCGGAGGTGGGGGGGGGGGAGAATGGGAGGGGGAGGGAGAAGAGGTGGGGGGGCAGTGTCAGACCAGGTAAGGGACCTAGGAGCGAGAGTGAGGGGGTCAGTGGCGGGAGGGGAGGAATAGTAGGGTGTGGACTCATCAAAGACCACATCCCGACTGCGGAGGAAACGACCTGAGGGAGGATGGAGGAAGAGGTAGTCAGGGGAGGCGAGCTTGCCCACTGCGCGGAGGCGATCCGAGGGGTGAATGAGAACATACGCCTTGGAGCCCCACACACGAAGGGAGGAGATATCAGACTTGTCTGACGCCCAGAGCTCGGTGGGAGTGGTGGAGGGGAGGATGGGGTGAGGGTACAGGTTAGTGAGGAGGGTGGCGTGAAGGGGGGCATAGCCCCACAGAGAAGGGGGGCAGGAGGCATGAACGAGGAGACACCGAGCAATCTTGGTGATCTCCCGAACACGGCTCTCAGCCACGCCATTCTGCTGGGGGGAGTGGGGAAGGGTGTGAGTCTGGCGAATGCCATGGGACTCACAATAGGAGGCTACCTGGCGGTTAAGGAATTCACCACCGCCATCGGAGTGAAGGCGGCGGATAGGGCGGCCAAAGTGAGTGCTAGCCTGCTCGAGCCAGGCGATGATCGCAGCCGGAGCGTCGCCCTTTGAGCGGAGGAGGGAGACGGAGGAATACCGGCTGTGATCATCGACCAGGACGAGCATGTAGCGATGGCCTTTGCGGGAGGGGGAGGGGTTGGGGCCCCAGAGGTCCATGTGAACAAGGTCAAGCGGCTTAGCGGCAGCGGAGGGGGAACTCCGATGGGGGAGCTGCTTGAGCTTGCTCTGGACACAGATGGAGCAGGGAGGAGCAGGGGAGGGAGGGAGGGGGGGAAGGGTGAGAGGGAGACCTCCAAGAGGCTCTAAAGTACAACCAAGGAGCAAGGAATGGTTGGAACGGAAGGCACTCCTATTGGCTACAAGAGTGGCCAATGGGAGAGGTAGCTTGAAGAGGAAGCAACCCCAAAGTGTGGTGGTTGCTGATTGGTGGAGCCTTGAGACCATTCGGTTGGAAAGTGCCAACCAAAGGACCAAGGCCAAATCCAATCTTGACCAACCAAATTTGTGGTTGGTGATCCCAACCAACAACCCCCCAATAACTTAAATGTCTACACCTCCTATTCTAGTCATGCATGTTGTATATAATAATATATTACAACACATAAGACCCTCTACTGAGGGTCCATCGCAAGGAGTGTCGTCTGCACAATTGCTCGCAGAACGCGCTTCTTTTGGCGACCCTTTGGCATAGTCGAAATTCGGCACGTGCTGCAGAAGGACCCGGGGCCAATTGGCGCGAGGGCCCATTTGCAGAAGAACTGCCGTCTGCGGAAGGTCTGCAGAAAGGCAGTTCGGAACCCTCTTTTGCAGGCGACCTCACTGCAGAAACGCAACTCGGTAGAAGCGCTACAGTGAAGCATCTTGGATCTCCCTTCGGTAAAAACGAATTTCTGATGCCAAGGGTTGCGTTCCGAAAGTGCACGAATCTCTACCCAACCCAACCACCCCTCCAAACTGCTCTCTTCCTCTCTCACAGATATGTACCTTTACCAGCCCCATTCCCCACGGCCTTTAGGTCGTTTCCGAACATAGTAACCTCGAAATCACTTAGGTTATAAGGTTAAGCCATGGCGACGCCCCTGAGTCTGCCTGGCGCCTCCGAAGCCTTGGCACGATGCTTATTTATAATGCCTAAGTCTATGTCTTCTGGTTGTTGTGCTGTCGAAGTGGAACCGTTTGCTCCACATCCCCCTCTTCCCCTCCCCCCCCCCCCTTTCCGCGGTGGTTTTGCCCCTGCCCGGATTTTTTTTTGCCTGCCCGGACTAGCGTATACGTAGCGTATACAAGGTCCCAATCTGAGCGTATTGCGTATATACGCCCATGGTGTTAGAGATAGGCTGCAATTCGGTTGGCACAACTTTGTGTTGGCAATTTGTTGGTTTTAGGGATACGCATATTTGTTAGGTTGGGTGTAGCTATGCTTTCATCCCCAACCTATCCCAACCCAATCCATCCCAAATCCTCACGATTTGGGAGGATTCCCTTGGGATTATCTCCGATTCTCCCTTATCCCTTCCCATCCTCTCCGATGCTTGGTACTTAAGGATGTATGCTCTTGCTCATTCTATCAATAAAGTTCTCAGTTTCTGACACATGGTGCAACTAAGGTTTGGGCTTGGCTTTGGCTTTGGGCTTGGGTTTGAGCTTGGTTTGAGATGAATTTGAATTTGGGTTCGAGTTTTTAGAGTTTAGGTTTGGAGTTTGAGTTTGGAGTTTGGGTTTGGAGATTGGGGTTGGAGTAGACATGGGCAACATGCCGAGTCAGGCTCGGCTCGACCCGGCTCGACTCGCCAAAAAGGCGAGTCGAGCCAGGTTTTTTTTTTTTTGCCGGCTCGCCCTGAGTCGAGCCGAGTCGAGCCAGTCGAGCCGCGCGGATCGGCTCGGCTCGTCGCAACTTTTTGGTCAAGCTGAATTCGAGCCGGCTCGTTTTCGGCTCGACCGCCGAGTCGCGCGGCTCGCCCGCAGGGGTCGAAATTCGACCCCCCTGGAAATCGAATCCCATTTCTGGTTTTCGATTTCCACAGCAACCCTAAGTGCTCCCCACAGCCTCCACGCCATCCTAGCATGCCTACGCTCCACTAATGTCACTCTTTAAGTTCAGTAAGGCATTTTTTAGTGTGTTTTAGGTTATAAGGGCATTGTGAAACTCGTTTTTGAGAAACACCAGCAGGCCATTAGTTGACCCAAAATCCACCAAAACGAGCGCCTTAGAAGTCTTGTTAAAATCTGCACAAGAAACGCCCTAGGCGAGTTGAGCCGAGCCGAGCCAAAGTCGAGCCGGCCCTTGGCTCGACCCTAAAACCCCGAGTCGAACCAGCCATTTTCGATCAGCCGGCTCGGGGCGAGTCGAGCCAGCTCGGCTCGACTTTTACCTGGCTCGTGGTCGAGTTGAGCCAGGCTCTGCATGCTGCCCATGTCTAGTTCGGAATTTGAGTTTGGAGTTTGGGTTTGGTGTTTGCGTTTGAGGTTTGGAGTTTGAAGTTTGGGTTTGGAGTTTGAGTTCGGAGTTTGGGTTTGGAGTTTGAAGTTTGGGTTTGGAGTTCGAGCTCGGGGTTTGGGGTTTGGAGTCTGGAGTTTAGGTTTGGGGTTTGGGTTTAGGCTTAAGGTTTGGAGTTTGCATTTGGGGATTGCATTTGGGGTTGGGGTTGGGCTTTGTGATTGGCTTTGGGTTTGGGTTTGGGTTTGGATTTGAGCTTGGCTTTGGGTTTGAGTTTGGGTATGGAATGGGGGTTGGGGTTGTAGTTTGGGTTTGGGTTTGGGTTTGGGTTCGGGTATGGCTTTGGCTTTGGCTCTGGGTTTTGGTTTGTTGGGATGGACCGAGTTGGAAGAGTCGAAGAGCTAGACATACCTCGATCAGGGTCCAGCTGGGGGGGTTCACAGGCACGCACCATATGCTGAACCTACAAAATATGAGTTTACTTTTGAGTCGACTCAAAAACCGTGTCACATGAGTTTGGTTTGAGCCGACTCAAAATCGTGTGATGAGTCTAGTTTTGAGTCGACTCAAAACCATGTGATATGAGTTTAGTTTATGTCAACTCAAAGAGTCAAAGATCAAACCTCGAACACAAGAGTCAAAGAGCTAGACATACCTCGTTCAGGGTTGAGTTGGGGGGGTTCACAGGCACCATCTGCTACACCTGCATCAAGTGCTGGTAGCAGCTTGTGTGGCATCATGAGCCCGCAGGGTTTGGCGGAGTCAAAGAGTCAAGGAGTCAAGGAGTCAAAGAGTCAAGGAGTCAAAGAGTCAAGGAGTCAAAGAGTCAAGGAGTCAAGGAGTCAAGGGGTTAAGGAGTTAAAGAGTCAAGGAGACAAGGAGTCAAAGAGCCAAGAAGTCAGAAAGCCACACGTACCTCTATGAGCGTCCAGCTGGGCGGGTTGACAAGCACCTCGCCCATGATACTAGCACCATCTGCAGCAGCAGAAGCTGCATCGGGTGCTGGTTGCTGCTTGGGTGGTTTCATGAGGCCGCAGGGGATGGCAGCGTCAAAGAGAAAGAGCGCATCACCAAAGGTGCGCCCCACTAGCTCAGGCCTGAGGGTGTGTGGGGGGAATTGGGTGTGTGGGGGGAATTGGGTGTGTGGGTGAACGAGGCACCGAGGGCACGGAGGGGCGTGGGTGTGGGTGGGCATAAGCGCATGAGTGCCCACAGGGGGTGCGTGGGTGTGGGTGGGCATCACTGAGTATGCGCCCCATCCCATTAACGCCCCATCCCATTAACGCCCCATCCCATTAACGCCCCATCCCATTAACGCCCCATCCCATTAACGCCCCATCTCTTTGACTTGTGATCCCCACCATCTCTGTCTCACCATTCTTTGAAGTAAGTCTTTTCAAAGTCCAGTAGGTCAGCCGTGACATCAGCAGTGCCGCGGTGCACAGCAGCAAACAGCAGCAACGGATTAGCATCAGCAGGTAGCCCTCATTGCATTCGCACAAGCATCCACTCACCATTCTTTGAAGTAAAACTCGTCATTTTCAAAGTCTAGCAGATCAGCCGTGACATCAGCAGTGCCGCGGTGCACAGCAGCAGACAGCAGCGTGCGCAGCGACAGACTTTCTGCAGCCACCGGCACCAGCCGCCTCATGCGCCCCGGCCGCTGCCTGCTGCTGCTGCTGCTGCGGCCACTGGTAGAAGGGGGTGCTTGAGCGTTGGTGGGTGGGGCGAGGAGGGTGCGGTGCAGGCGCTGCAGCAGCCGCACGTTGGAGAGGGACGACAACTCTGCAATGATGTCAGCGCTGATGTCAGCACGGTTGGCAAGGGCGAGGCTGGCTTGGATCACCTGAGGGGCAGAGACGATGGGAGGGGTGGGAGGGGTGGGAGGGATGGGAAGGATGGGAGGGATGGGAGGGATGGGAGGGATGGGAGGGATGGGAGGGTTGGGAGGGATGGGAGGGATGGGAGGGATGGGAGGGATGGGAGGGATGGGAGGGATGGGAGGGACGTGTGAGTGTGAGAACGGATATGTGCGTGACCTGGTTTGTTCGCCAAGGGGGCTGCGGGGGAAAGCGCATGATGGGGGGTAAAGGGAAAGCTCGTGGGCGGGCCCAGTGTGCTCCTCGAGCGGTGTGCTTTACGGCTGGAGTGCTTTTCCTACGGGGTGCTTTACGGCCGGAGTGCTTTTCGGCCAGAGGGCTTTTCGGCCGGAGGGCTTTTCGGCCGGAGGGTTTTTCTGCCGGAGTGCTTTTCGGTCGGAGTGCAATTTGGCCGGAGTGCTTTCCAGCCGACGGAGTGCTTTCCGACCGGAGTGCTCTTCGACCGGAGTGCTCTCCAACCGGAGTGCTCTCCAACCAGAGTGCTCTTCGACCAGAGTGCTATTCAACCGGAGTGCTCTCCGACCGGAGTGCTCTTCGACCGACCGGAGTGCTCTCCGACAAGCTCTTCGACGGACCGGAGTGCTCTTCGACCGGAGTGCTCTCCGACCGGAGTGCTCTTCGACCGGAGTTCTCTCCGACCGACCGGCGTGCTTTCCGACCGGAGTACTTCCCGACCCGAGTGCTTTCCGACCCGAGTGCTCTTCGACCGGGGTGCTCTTCGACCGGAGTGCTCTCCGACTGGAGTGCTCTTCGACCGAAGTGCTCTTCGACCGGAGTTCTCTCCGACCGACCGGAGTGCTTTCCGACCGGAGTGCTTTCCGACCGGAGTGCTTTCCGACCCGAGTGCTCTCCGACCGGACTGCTCTCCGACCAGAGTGCTCTCCGACCGGAGTGCTCTCCGACAGGAGTGCTCCCCGGCCGACCGGAGTGCTCTCCGGCCAACCTGAGTGCTATCCGACCAGAGTGCTTTTCGACCGAAGTGCTTTTCGACCGGAGTGCTCTTCGACCGACCGGAGTGCTTACCGGCCGGAGTGTTTTCCAACCCGAGTGATTTCCGACCGGAGTGCTTTTCGACCGGAGTGCTCTCCGACCGGAGTGCGCTCTAACCAGAGTGCTCTTCGACTGGAGTGCTCTCCGACCAGAGTGCTCTCCGACCGGAGTGCTGTCCGACCCGAGTGCTTTCTGACCGGAGGACTTTCTGACCGGAGTGCTCTCCGACGGGGGTGATCTCCGACAGGAGTGCTCTCCTACCGGATTGCTCTCCGACCGGAGTCCTCTTCGACCGGAGTGCTCCCCGACCGACCGGAGTGCTCCTCAACCGACCGTAGTGCTCTCCGACCGTAGTGCTTTTCGACCGGAGTGCTTTTCGACCGGAGTGCTTTTCGACCAGAGTGCTTTTCGACCGGAGTGCATTTCGACCGGAGTGCTCTCCGACCGGAGTGCGCTCCGACCAGAGTGCTCTTCGACCGGAGTGCTCTTCAACCGGAGTGCTCTCCGACCGGAGTGCTTTCCGACCCGCATGCTTTCCGACCGGAGGGTTTCCGACCGCAGTGCTCTCCAACCGGAGTGCTCTCCGACCTAAGTGCTCTCCGACCGGAGTGCTCCCCGACCGGAGTGCTCCCGGACCGACCGGAGTGCTCCCCGACCGAGCGGAGTGCTCTCCGACCGGAGTGCTCTCTGACCGGAGTGCTTTTCGACCGGAGTGCTTTTCGATCAGTGTGCTTTTCGACCGGAGTGCTTTTCGACCGGAGTGCTTTTCAACCGGAGTGCTCTCCGACCAACAAGTTTTCCACGCCGAGTGCTTTCTGACCGGAGTGCTTTCCGACCCGAGGCGCTCTTCGACCGGGGTGCTCATTGACCAGAGTGCTCCCCGACCGACCGGAGTGCTTTTCGACCGGGCCGGAGTGCTTTTCGACCGGATTACTCTCCGACCGGAGTGCGCTCTGACCGGAGTGCTTTTCGACCGGAGTGCTCATCGACTAGAGTGCTCTCCGACCAGAGTGCTCTCTGACCGGAGTGCTTTCCGACCTGAGTGCTTTCCGACCGGAGTGCTCTCCGACCGGAGTGCTCTCCGACCGGATTGCTCTCCGACCGGAGTGCTCTCCGACCGGAGTGCTCTCCGACCGCAGTGCTCTTCGACCGGAGTGCTCCCCAACCGACCGGAGTGCTCTCCAACCGACCGTAGTGCTCTCCGACCGGAGTGCTTTTCGACCGGAGTACTTTTCGACCGAAGTGCTTTTCAACCGGAGTGCTCTCCTACCAGCAGACATGGGTATATCGCATCGCATTTTATCGCATTTTGCGATTGCGATTTTATTTTTTAAAAGTAAAGAATCGCAGCGATGCGATGCGATAATATCGCGCGATTTTTGCGATATCGCGCAGTTATCGCGGATTTTCCAGCGCGATATAACGCGATATGCGATATTAAAATATCGCGCAACATACATCCGCATATCGCGTCGCGGAATTGCGCCAGAAAGGGGGGGGAACATGGGCGTGGGCCTTGAACTTAGCAAAACAAAAATTAGGGTTCTCTGGTTGTAATGGCGTACGGAAATTGTGCGCGGCTGTTTGGGGTTGGCGTAATTGACGGGGAGGTGTTTGTGAGGAGCTTGGAGAGGACAGGTTGGAAATTCTAGTTGAAAAGGAGTGCACTGCGGTTGAGGGAAGGGAGTTGGTTGGAGGTTCAAAATTTGACATGGGCGGTGGTGGATGGAATGTGGTGGTGTGCGGTCAAAGGGATTTAGGGGGTTGATTGAAATCTCGACCCCCACTAAGTCAATTGGTTGGAAGTCCAACCAATTTCCACCACTTCAACCGCACTACATTCCTCCACATCTACGGAATCCAACCCCTACCCCTCTAACACGCTTTACATCAGAGAGGGGCTACGCTATCCCATTCTCCCGTTAAACTTCACTCACCTAGTTCCTCGCGCACCTAGGAAAGTCGGCCTTGTCATTCTGCTTTTCTCCTCCGACCCCTAAATGCGATGCGGTATTAAATCGCATCGCGCGATGTATCGCATTCATGGGTGCGATATTTTGTAACATCGCACCCTAAAAAGCGATATGCGATTTCAAATTTTGAAACAGAATATCGCAGCGATGCGACATCGCATCGCTGCGATATCACGCGCGATAAGACAAAATGCGATGCGATATCGCATCGCATCGCATTTTAACCATGTCTACCGACCAGTGTGCGCTCTGACCGGAGTGCTCTTCGACCAGAGTGCTCTTGAACCGGTGAGCTCTCCGACCAGAGTGCTTTCCAATCGGAGTGCTTTTCGAGCGAAGGGCTTTCTGACCGCAGTGCTCTCCGACCGGGGTGCTCTCCGATCGGAAAGCTCTCCGACCAGAGTGCTCTCCGACGTGAGTGCTCTCCGACCGGAATGCTCCCTGACCGAAGTGCTCCCCGACCGACAGGAGTGCTTCCCGACCGAACGGAGTGCTCTCCGACCAGAGTGCTCTCTGACCGGGGTACTTCTTGATCGGAGTTCTTTTCAACAGGAGTGCTTTTCGACGGGTGTGCTTTTTGATCGGTGTGCTTTTCGACCGGAGTTCTTTCGAGCAGAATGCTTTTCGACCGGTGTGCTGTTCGACCGGAGTGCTCTTTGACCGGAGTGCTTTCCGACCGGAGTGTTTTCCGACCCGAGTGGTTTCCGACCCGAGTTCATTCCGACCCGAGTGCTTTCCGGCCGGAGTGATTTCCGGCCCAGTGCTCTTCGACCGGGGTGCTCATCGACCGGAGTGCTCTCCAACCGGAGTGCTCTCCAACCGGAGTGCTCTCCGACCGGAGTACTCTCCGACCGGAGTGCTCTTCGACCGGAGTGCTCCTCGACCGACCGGAGTGCTCTCCGACCGACCGGAGTGCTTTTCGACCGGAGTTTTTTTTTTAAGAGGTAGTGCATTTCGACCCGAGTGCTTTTCGACCGTAGTGCTCTCCGACCGGAGTGCGCTCCGACCGGAGTGCTCTTCGATCGGAGTGCTCTTCAACCGGAGTGCTCTCCGACCAGAGTGCTCTCCGACCGGAGTGCTTTCCGACCCGAGTGCTTTCTGACCGGAGCACTTTCCGACCGGAGTGCTCTCTGACCGGGGTGATCTCCGACCGGAGTGCTCTCCGACCGGATTGCTCCCCGACTGGAGTGCTCTCCGACCGGAGTGCTCTTGGACCGGAGTGCTCCCCGACCGACCGAAGTGCTCTCCGACCGACTGTAGTGCTCTCCAACCAGAGTGCTTTTCGACCGGAGTGTTTTTCGACCGGAGTGCTTTCCGACCGGAGTGCTTTCCGACCCGAGTGCTTTCCGACCCGAGTGCTTTCCGACCCGAGTGCTTTCCAACCCGAGTGCTTTTCGACCGGAGTGCTTTCCAACCCGAGTGCTCTTCGACAAGGGTGCTCATCGGCAGGAGTGCTCTCCGACCGGAGTGCTCTCCGACCGGAGTGCTCTTCGACCGGAGTGCTCCCCGACCGACCGGAGTGCTCCCCGACCGACCGGAGTGCTCCCCGACCAACCGGAGTGCTCTCCGACCGGAGTGCTTTTCGACGGGATTACTCTCCAAACGGAGAGCGCTCCGACCGGAGTGCTCTTCGACCGGATTGCTCATCGACCGGAGTGCTCTCCGACCAGAGTGCTCTCCGACCGGAGTGCTTTCCGACCCGAGTGCTCTCCGACGGGAGGACTTTCTGACCGGGGTGCTCTCCAACCGGAGTGCTCTCCGACCGGAGTGCTCCCCACCGGATTGCTCTCCGACCGGAGTGCTCTCCGACTGATCGGAGTGCTCTCCAACCGGAGTGCTTTTTTACCGGAGTGCTTTTCGACCAGAGTGTTTTTCAGCTGGAGTGCTTTTCGACCGGAGTGCTTTTCGACCGGAGTGCTCTCCGACCGGACTGCTTTTCGGCTGGAGTGCTTTTCGACCAAAGTTCTTTTCGACCGGAGTGCTCCTCGGTGGGCTGGAAAAGCCTGCAGGGCGCGCAGGGTAAGTCCTTGAGGTGAATCGTAGTAAGTGATTATTAGCAGACAATTCCCATATCATATTGCAGCATGCCGGACCATGGTGCACGACACCACCGCACAGCACACGATGGTAGACTCACAAATGCATCGGCTTGAGAGGGGTCAGAGACAGGCGGGGAGAGCAGCACAATGGAGCGAGCAGCATCCGCAGCACAGCGTGCCAAGTCCTCCGAGTGGAAGGGCGAGCCGGTGCGCGTCACAATCTGAAGGGGGAGAGAGTATGAGATGGGAGAGAGCACAAGATGGGAGAGAGCACGAGATGGGAGTGAGCTCAAGATGGGAGAGAGCACGAGATGGGAGAGAGCACAAGATGGGAGAGAGCACGAGATGGAAGAGAGCACAAGGTGGGAGAGAGCACGAGGTGGGAGAGAGCACAAGGTGGGAGAGAGCACGAGGTGGGGGAGAGCATGAGATGGGGGAGAGCACGAGGTGGGAGAGAGCACAGCAGAGATGGGATGGGTGAGAGACAAGCATCAGCACCACAGCGCGCCAAGTCTTTTGAGCAGAAGGGCGAGGCGGTGCGAGTCACAATCTGCAGGGGAAAGAGGGGGCAAGGGAGAGCGGGAAGGGGAGATGAGAGAAGGGGGAACGGGAATGAGGGGAGATGAGAAAGTAGAATCAGCACCGCAGCGCACCAAGTGCTCTGAGTTGAAAGGGGAGCACCAAGTGCTCTGAGTTGAAAGGGGAGCAACAAGTGCTCTGAGTTGAAAGGGGAGCACCAAGTGCTGATGCCTCAAAAGTTTCGATTATACTGCTGCTCCCTTCTATCATGGCTAACAACGCCGGCTGGAGTCAGTGTCTGATGGGAGGGACCAAAGGACATAGATGGGACCAAAGGACATAGATGGGACCAAAGGACATAGATGGGACCAAAGGACATAGATGGGACCAAAGGACGTAGATGGGACCAAAGGACATAGATGTGACCAAAGGACGTAGATGGGAGGTAGGGTACGGGAGAGAGGCTTTCAATAGACCGATCACCATAAGAGCATGTCGCGCAAGGCCTTTGAGTGAATGGTCGAGCGACTTGTGAGCCTCCTCTTTGCTGAACTCACCTATCCGCCTCCTGTTTGCTGAACTCACCTATCCGCCTCCTGTTTGCTGAACTCACCTATCCGCCTCCTGTTTGCTGAACTCACCTATCCGCCTCCTGTTTACTGAACTCACCTATCCGCATCCTGTTTGCTGAACTCACCTATCCGCCTCCTGTTTGCTGAACTCACCTCTTCGCCTCCTGTTTGCTGAACTCACCTATCCGCCTCCTGTCTGCTCATCTCACCTGCCTGCCGCCTGCCTGCTGCCTCTCGCTCTTGGGAATCACATCCAGCAGCGCCCTGTCCATCTCCTCCTTGCCCTGGCCGCCTGCCAGCATCACCACCAAGGAGCCTCTCTTGCCTCTCTTCTCAATCTCTACTCCTCTCCTCACTCCCTTGCCCTGCCTGCTGATCTCACCTGCCCGCCGCCGGCCTGCTGCCTCTCGCTCTTGGGAATGGCGTCCAGCAGCGCCCTGTCCATCTCCTCCTTGCCCTGCCCGCCCGCCAGCACCACCACGGCGCGGCTGCCATCGGCGCCCACCAGCTGCTGCACCAGAGGGATGGTGTGCGGCGTCCACCCCACCACCAGCACGTGGCCTCGCTCCATGACCCGCCCCTTGCCCTTGTTCAGGTCGTCCACTTGCTTCGCCACGCCGTCTGTTGCCACACCCACTAGTAACGCTAGCAGCAGCAGGCCTTTTATGGTGAGCACCACTGAGAGGATGCGCTTCCATATGGAGTCCTGGTGACGGTAATGCAGAGATGGGGCGGGGTGATGAGAGATGCAGTGAGATGAGAGCAGTGGGGCGAATGCTGTCAAACCCACTAGTAGCGCCAGCAGCAGCACGCCCTTGGTGGTGAGAACCACCAAGGATACTGGCAGTATGCGCTTGACAGCATGGTCCAGTCACAAGTGCGTATGCCTATCAAAGTACTTAGTCCATTTCTCAGCCCACCTGAGCGCCCTGCAGGCCTGGGTCCGAGAGCATGGTCCAGGAGATCCACACAGCCTCGTCTAGGGCACTGAGACAAACCCCGCTTGCAACAGTCAACCAGGTGCGTGGCATACAGGCAAGTCTCAACCTCAACCCGCTCACCTGCGCGCCCTGCTGGCCCGGGTCTGAGAGCATGGTCCAGGAGACCCACACAGCCTCGCCAAATGGCACGTCCTCATTGGTCGCCCTGGCCGCTGCGATGAAGGCAAAGGCGCCCACGAGCATGAGCGCCACCCAGAGGACTGAGAGCAGCACGAGCTGGAAGGGGGAGTGGTGGTGTGTTGGGGGAGGGGAGGGGGGGGAGGGGCAGAGGTGAAGGAAGGGGGACAGTAAAGCAAAGGCGTCCACGAGAATGAGAGCCACCCAGAGAACCGAGAGCAGGACGAGCAGAGTACAGGGAGTGGTGGGCGGAAGGCGAGGACGCAATGAAGGCAAACACTCCCACGTGAGCATGAGCGCCACCCAGGGCACTGAGAGCAAGATAAACTGCCGAGGAGAGACGAATGTAAATGAGCAGTGGGGGGGGGAGGGGTGCGGTGGGGGGGGGTGATTTGGAGGCCAGAAATCAGAAATGACGCAGCTGGTGGCCTAAGCTGGTGCTAGCACTGCAACATAAACAAAGTGGAGCGCAGATCATTTTTCTTGCTCACCTTCCCAGAGGGCTCTGTGGTGAGGAAGAGGTCGATGGCGTAGAGCGCCCTGTCCGTGATGCCCACGCGCTGCTGGGCCGACTTGAAGGCCGCGGGACTCGCTGTGCCGGGGGGGGGTGGGGCCAGCACGATCTGGGGGATGGGTGGAGGGATAAGGGGGATGGAGAGAGGGGGAAGGGGGAAGGCGGGGAGGAGGAAGGGGGGATACGAAGAGCCTTTAGATTGTGTGCCAGGCGGGGATGGGTCCAGCGCGATCTGGGGGATGGGCGGAGGGAGAAGAGGGGAGAAGGATAGATGGTTGGAGGGAGGGAGAGGGGATCGTGACAAGGGAGGAGAACGAGAGTGAATGTGGTGAGGTGGTGAGGGAGACTCTTCATCCTGCCTGCAAATTCCGATTCACTATGACTCTCCATCTCACCTGGCTGTTGGCAGCAGCGGCAGGGGGGGGGCGCAGCAGAGCAGGGAAGGGAGCACCGAGACCGAGGCGCCAGGAGAGGGAGGAGAAGAAGGTGGCCGCAGCTATGGCCGCCGCGAGCAGAGGGAGAAGAATGGCGCGAGGCACACTGCTGCTGGTGGTAGGCTTGGCGTTGAGTGGGGTAAATTCTGATGTGTGGAGTGCGGTGGAGTGCGATGGAGTGGGGTGGCTCATGCTGTCGTTGGATGCCTGCTGCTGCAGATGAGGGGGCAATGTTGAGAGAAAGGAATAGAAGAGCAGGGGAAAACTGGAAGACTGATAAAGATTCACAGAGTGACAGTATGCAAAGCATGGCATTGTTGGGGTGACACTGGAATGAGACAGACTGACATTGGAACGACACAGACTGACACGGACTGACACGGAATGACATAGACTGACAAGGAATGACACAGACTGTCACAGACTGACACAGAATGAGACAGACTGACACAATCTGACACGGAATGACACAGACTGACACAAGATGACACGGAAAGACACAGACTGACACGGACTGACACGGAACGACACAGAACGACAGAGATTAACACGGAATGACTCTGAATGACACAGGCTGACCCGGTCAAATGTACCTCCTTAGGACTGTCCGAGAATGCGCGAGGAGCCATGACGCTTCGCTGGCGACTCCAAGATGATGAAATAAACCGGGAGAACGACCTTCTTTCTAGCGGCGAACGCCTGATCATCCATTTCGTGGACGACGCTGGAGCTAACGTGGCGACATTCTCGAGATTGTGTGCGACATCGTGTGCGACACTGTGTGCGAATGGTCGCCGGCGATGCGAGTTCACGGAAGCAAGGCCTCGGCTTGGCGGCTGCACCGTTACGACACGCGGAAGCGCGAGGACCGACTCCATGCCGGCCTGAAGCTCTTATGACCGTCGCAATGCCGAAATAGCAATAAGTTACAATGTTACCAGCAGCGTCTGGGAACCAAGCGATAATAAGTGGGACTAGGAGCTCGTGACAGTCTTCAGAAACTGTTCCCGCTACGGTACAAAGCAGTCAAGATGGATACCTTGTCAAGATACCCGGTCAGGATGCCTGGAGGGATCACCACGAGAGAAATATTAAATTAGGTGCGTTGCGTCAGGATGGTGACTGCATCTGTAGTTTCTACATGCCGTGACAACTGTCAGAAACTGTGATGCATCGCACTCTCCTGCTCGCGGCAATGCTGGAAGTGCTTCTTCCAGCCTCGGTATTGCCGACCTGACGAGTTGGAGTGTTTCAGGAATCAGGAGGCAAGAGCCAGGCACCAGTGCTCGTGAAAAGCGGATCGAGAGGGATGGGAAGATTTTGCAGTCCATACTCCACATTTTCAGCCCCGCTTACAGCAGTGGGTGGCTTGGAGATGAAAATCTGTTATTCCCATTTCAATGTTACATGCATAAAAGAAGGCCCACTTTGGGCGAATTATCGCATAACGCTCCAAAAAAAGGAGAAGCGTGAAAACCATTCTCCGCGGTGCGATACCCTATTACACCGTGGTACAAGGTGGTACACTGTGAACGTACGAGTTAGACATGCCCTTATAGAAGTGAGAAGGGGGGGGGGCAAAAGCCCCAGTAGAAGAGGTCTAAACGATAGGGGCAATGATAAGCTGCTCCGTTCCCAATGAGGACTGTGGTTGCCACTGCATAACCTTATTGTAGTCGAGCAAACTACGACAGCAAGGAAGCAACGGTCGTAATGGTTGTGATGATCAGGAGACACAAGTGGTAGAGCAGGAAGCAGAGGATGAGCGCTCCGACGGTGTCTTCATTGTGGTAAGGTAAGAGAAAACAGCAGAGGAACGAATTGCCAACACGGGTTAAGGAAAGAGCTGAACACACGAAGGATTGAGATGAGACTCAATGGAGAAGGGCAGATTCTAGCCAAGGGGACGGGAGACAGATAATTAGAGAGAGGTGGAGGGGGGGAAGTGAGGGGACGAGACTGAGAGGGAAGGGGGTTGGGGAAGGAGGGAGCTGCCAGGATTTGGAGTGACAGTAATGAGAAAAGTAACAATGCAAGGAACGAACAACGAATCTAGAAATTGATAAGGGCCGTAGGGATAACGGAGGGAGGGTAGGGTGAGCTGGGTTGGGAGTGCTGGTGATCGCTGAGAGGATACTGACTAGGAGAACCTCCCACCAATCCAGGATGTAGAGGCCAAAGGTCACATTATACAGGGTAATCTTGCTGTTCACCCACGTGACTATTTGCCTCCAGGCCGTCCGCTGTTGATAATGCCGCCTCTGCATTGCCGCGAACGGCATCAGAAACACAGAAAGGCCTGAGAAGGATTGTGAACAGGGACGTTCTCTGGGATCATAAGTGATAAGCTGACATGCTAGACAACCCGTTAATACCAATGATTGGAGTGGCTTACCGCGAGATACTCCGAGTGAGCCTTGAACGCGTTTCTGTCTTCCAGAGGAATTTCGTCTTCACTAACTTCACTTCCTAGCCTCTCCTTCGAATCGGCCTCCATAAGTCCTAACCCAAACGACAAATCCACGTCTCTCGTCTCTGCGCTATGCGATCGCTTGAAGCTTAATGCCTACGGAGAAATGGCCGCGACTTATCTCTGGAAAATTGGGTATGGAACAAATGATCGCGACCGCCAGCAGGGCCAGCAGGGAACCGCGAAGTCACGATTAGTCGCACTTTAAATGCGCTCTCGATGCTTCTGTATTAGCATCGTAAGCCGTAACTTAGTCGCATGACCCCGTTCTCGGCTCCTCGCTTCAGCTTCGTTGAGCAAGAACGCAGCTTGGCCGTCCCAGGGAGGTCATTTGAAAAATACTATGCAGCGCCGTTCAATCTGACCATAGCTACCCTGCTTCAGGAGTATGATTTCAGTACTATGAACGTGACTAGTTGAGCCTGCTTCGCTGTCCGTACAGCTGCGGTCGCCAGAAAGTAAGTCAGGGTGAGGAGGAATCTAGGCTGAGGTGGAACGTGATGGGACAACTATGCAAGGGAAGAAAAATTCTGAAGGAACAAATCCGCGCCACAGGAGGATCCGTTATGCTACGTTATGCAAGAAGGCTTGGTGTTTCTTCCTCCTAGTCTTGCTTGAACCCCTGCTTGGTCCTAGGTTCGGTGATCACGGTTTTATCGAAGCCAGGCTCGGCAGTTCCCGCGCATACAAAACCGTCAGACAAAGCTTCGGTACTCGATACACACTTTCGCAATTGTGCAACAGTCACTGTTCAGCACCACACCGTAAACTTCTACAGTAATCAACATTTGTTTGTCGCCTTATTCCGAAATCCAGCAGCTAGCGTGGGCATTGGTATTGTTGATAGCCACAAGCACTGATAATTCCTCTTGTCAGGGCAGAGAACCCTGATTCCTAAGCGAGGCCACTGCGTCTAGCGCAAGCAGAAATAAGGCATCCAACGCGCATCGCGTGACTGGCGTCTATTGCGGAACGAGCTAGTTCAAGATCGGTCAAAGAGCTCTCGTTTCATCGCCTGAATCCTGTTCCGTGGAAGGCCAAGAGAGCGATGCGGGACGACGCTGACATGGAGGGTTCCGCGGATGGACAGCCGGACGCGAAGGCTAGCACATTATCCCCGTTTGTAGGCCAAGTCATGGTACGTTTAACGAATTATCGCATATTGCTTCAGCATCTCTTCGACGCTGAGTGCGACCAATCGTGACGTGGCGTTCCTTTTTTATCAAACCGGCGCCCTTTTAACGTTTCCGCCCTCTGTCACGTGACCTCCGGCGTGCAGCTCATTCTTAACATATTTCAAAAGAGGCAATAACGTAAAATAGTTATCGCCGTGCCATGTGGCGTGTGCGTGCAGGTGCCTGGGGATATAGCGGTGGATCTCAAATCGGTCACGTCTTCGGTGCTCAGAATCGGGCCGGGACTCAGACAGGTCCGTGATCCCCCCGCCTCGCTCAGACAGGTCCGTGATCCCCCCGCCTCGCTCAGACAGGTCCGTGATCCCCCCGCCTCGCTCAGACAGGTCCGTGATCCCCCCGCCTCGCTCAGACAGGTCCGTGATCCCCCCGCCTCGCTCAGACAGGTCCGTGATCCCCCCGCCTCGCTCAGACAGGTCCGTGATCCCCCCGCCTCGCTCAGACAGGTCCGTGATCCCCCCGCCTCGCTCAGACAGGTCCGTGATCCCCCCGCCTCGCTCAGACAGGTCCGTGATCCCCCCGCCTCGCTCAGACAGGTCCGTGATCCCCCCGCCTCGCTCAGACAGGTCCGTGATCCCCCCGCCTCGCTCAGACAGGTCCGTGATCCCCCCGCCTCGCTCAGACAGGTCCGTGATCCCCCCGCCTCGCTCAGACAGGTCCGTGATCCCCCCGCCTCGCTCAGACAGGTCCGTGATCCCCCCGCCTCGCTCAGACAGGTCCGTAATCCCCCCGCCTCGCTCAGACAGGTCCGTAATCCCCCCGCCTCGCTCAGACAGGTCCGTAATCCCCCCGCCTCGCTCAGACAGTTTCCGCGCTCGGACAGGTGTGAGCACCACTTGTGTGCCGTGGTTACAAGTTACCGCCACGTCGAGACTACGGGATTCAATTCAAGTGGTGCTCAGAATCGGGCCGGGACTCAGACAGGTCCGCATTCTCCTCGCCTTGCTCCTTGACACACCTGGGCCCCGGACAGGTGCTCGTTCTCCTTCTAGAGATAAATGCTATGCACAGAGATGCACATGCTAGCGACTATGTGACTAGCCTAGAGGTGCAATGCCCTCCTGCCCTTGCCACGCCCCTTCGTGTAACCCGTCTCCTTGCCCGTGGAGCAGGAGGGCGACATGGTGGTGGCTATGAGAGCAGGACGACTGAAACCAGCAGGGAAGAGGAAGCTGTGGGTGGACTCCTCGGTCAAGCGGGTGAGTGGGAGTGTGAGGGATGCGTGGGAGTGAGAGTGGTTTGGGGGGGAGAGAGCGGCGTGCAAAGAGGGTGGCTGCTGGTGGTTGCAACCAGCAGGGGAGAGGAAGCTGTGGGTGGACTCCTCGGTCAAGCGGTCGAGTGGGAGTGTGTGCGTGGGAGTGTGTGCGTGGGAGTGTGTGCAATTGTGCCCTGCAGATGGTAGGCAACAGCCCCTCCCTGCCCCTCCCTGCCCCTCCCTCCCTGCATGCGATGACCACCATCAGTACACGCCAGCAGTGGAGGAAGCCGTCATTGGCGTTGTCATTGATAAACACATGGAGGTATGGTCGCATGTGGCATCTCCCTGTTGTCACACTTGCAACAACCACACGTCACGCGCGACACATTGCACAGCACATGCCACACGCCACACGCCACATGCCACGCGCCACACGCCACATGCCACGCTCCACGTCCGACACATCGTGTGCGCGCACATGCAGACATTCCCCTCCATCCCCCCGGCCTCTCCCCATCAGAACCTCGATGTGGGCATCAAGGGTCCAGGCCTTGATGTGAACACGCACAGCACACACCACACACTAACGGCATCCACCACACTCCACGCCACGTCATCCATCATGTGCGCACACGCACACACAGAAACGTTCCCCTCCATCCCCCCGGCCTCTCCCCATCAGAACCTCGATGTGGACATCAAGGGTCCAGGCCTTTCCATCCTGCCAGCTCTCGCGTTTGAAGGAGCAACCAGAAGAAACCGACCTAACCTACAGGTAAGTACAGCCTCACCGCAGCCCACAGCTACAGGGTTGAGGGTTTTACAGCTCTATGGCTGATACACCTGTTCTCCTATTTAGTCCCACGGTTTTTGCATGCGGCTCGAGCCTGTAAGCAGGAAATTGTAAAACACGGGCAAACGGGACTTAGAAGGGGAAAACCCATAGTCAGAAATGACACTTGGTTACAAAATCTCGCTCATGCACTAGATTAGTTGCCTGTGCGACGTCACAGCTCTGAAACTCGCAATTGTCGAAATACAACTTGGTAGTTCGCTATCGTTCAGACTGCAGCCAATCAGGTTCAGTGTCAACGCGAGTCATGCTGAGAACCTGGTAGGTGAGATTGCAATTTGGACTGTTCCGGGTGGGACAATAGAGGGGAAAAGGTGTAGTCTGACCTCTGGTCGCCTCGCGTGTTTGTGGGGGAGGCTGGGAATGCTGGAGGCGCTTGGGGCGTTGTGTGGTGTGTATGTGAGTGTCCTTCTGGTGGGGGCATGTGTGCATGTCTGGTGGGGGCATGTGTGCATGTCTTTGCTGCATGCAGATCGGTCAGGCAGTTTACGCCCGAGTGGTCAAGACCCATAGGGACGCCGACCCGGAGCTATCATGTGTCGATGGTACGTACCATTGATGGTGTAGATGATATCATGTGTCGATGGTACGTACCATTGATGGTGTAGATGATATCATGTGTCGATGGTACGTACCATTGATGGTGTAGATGATATCATGTGTCGATGGTACGTACCATTGATGGTGTAGATGATATCATGTGTCGATGGTACGTACCATTGATGGTGTAGATGATATCATGTGTCATCGATGACACTTTGCCCTAAATTCCCCTCGCCGCCACCTCTCCGTACACCTCCCCTCGCCACCTCACCTCAATACGTGAAAAATCTCCCCGTCCCCTCCCCATTGACACCTCCCCATCTCTCCTACCCGTTATCCCAGTGAGTGGCCATTTAGCAGAGTTCGGTCCTATAGTAAGTAACCGGCTGTCTCGTTAATTCTCTCGCATATCCCCTTTCTGTCTCTCTTCCCCTCCCCTTCCCCTCCTCCCTTTCCTCTTCCACACCCTTTCATCCAGCCAGTGGCAAGGCGGCGGAGTTCGGTCCCTTAGTGGGCGGCCATCTATTTGACTGCTCCACTGGCCTCGCTCGTCTGTAAGCCATCCATGCGTCCAACTGCCCACACGTCTGTGATCTTGCCACTTCACATGGGCACGAATCTGACAGTGCAGGTGTCATTTACTCTTATTCACTTCTTATGGCTGCCAGTTTCCTTTCTCCTCGCGGATGTATGAGACCCACCAACCGCCTACTACTATTCTAGGACCCTTTTCCTGCTCTCCCCACTCTTCCCCCCCCTCCCCCCCCCCCCCCCCCCCCCCACACACGCAGTCCTCTTCTGGCCTAGCGCAAACCCTTCTTTCCGCCTTGCCCATGTTTTCATCCATTATCTGTGGTGTCTTGCGCTCAGGCTCTTAGCGACACCAACAGCTCCTGTGTTGAAGGCACTTGATGCAGCTGGCTTGGCGTTTGAAATCGCCGTGGGACTCAATGGAAGAGTATGGGTGAGTTGTGATGTTTGGCACTTTGTTGCTTGCTTTATTTTTACACCTCGCCATTGTGACTTGTCATGCTTGCTATGTGGTGGTGGTGAGGTGATGTTCCAGGTGAAGGGGGAGTCGATAAGGAGCACAATCCTTGTTGCAAATGCAGCCCAAAATGCTGAGTTTCTTTCTGCTGTGCAACAGCGAGCAATGGTGAAGGAACTAGTAAGGCTATCATCATAATGAGGCCTTCTTAGCTTAGGCTCCTCGAGTAAGGTTATATGTGCTGTAAATTGCATAAGAGCTTTCTCGCCCTCAGTGTATCATCAAAACTTTGCCCATCAAAACCTGGGAGTCTCAGCTCCTGCATGTCAGCAGCAGCGCGAAAAACCCAGACTGAATCCCGCTCCCGCCAAACCACCCTCCCGCTGGTTGCGCCAGTCCACTGGTCCCGCGCTCTCGTTTCCCCTTCTCCGCGTATCCGCCATCTTTGACTTCCCTTCCGCGGCTTCCCTTCCGCCCATTTCTTGGGAACTCTGTTGCGCCACCCTTCCAAAAGCAGAAAACACCTTCACTGATGGTGCCGTTGCGCTGATAGCATTGTTCCTGCCGCCTATTCAGCAAGTAGAGGTCCTTGGGTCTTTGTTGCACGCAGAGGGTTCATCCATCGATAGGATCTTGAGATTGGCCCAGATCCAACGGCCCTGGCCTTCCGTCTGTAGGAAGGGCTGTTATTTTTGCTGGGAAAGTTTTACCTCTCGGAGCGCTAGCAATGCGATCCATGGAGGGGAGGTTAAGAAGCCATGTGGAGCAGGAGCAGGAGAGAGTCGGGCTTCTGCCTCAGGGAGGGAGGCTTCGCCGTGAGCTTTGCCTTATCCGAGAGTTTTTCCTAAGCTGAATATCTCGCCCGGACTCTAAGGCTTCTCGTTTTATTGGTTACGGTCGGCCCGACAATATTCTTGTGGAAGCAGATCGGCTCCGATTCTGAGGCATTCGAGTGCGTTTGAGAGCGGAGAGCGCGACGAGGGGCTTATCTTGGGAGCAAGACGAGTGTCCAGACGTTCTTACGTTCTAAGAAAGTCGAACGACTCAGATCGTTTGATCATCCAACTTAATTTCAATCAGCCATGGCGACAGCAGCGGAAACCGCCAACGCCCAGAACATTCCTGCTGCAGCAGCTGCTGTTCCAGCACCTGAATCATCGTCGGCTTCATCGGCTTCATCGTCATCAGCCTCATCTCTCCCTTCACATCTAACCGCATCAACGGCCGCAATGTCAGGTTCATCTGCATCTCCATCCTCGTTAACAGCAGCATCGGGTTTCGCTACAGACTCCAGCGCGCAAGAGCAGTCGGCTCCGGACTCTTGGGAGTCGGACGATCTCGACGAGCGGTTGAAGCACCTGCAAATAGTCAAGCCCGTGACGCCTGTGACTACAACGAATGTCGAGAACGGCAGCGAGAGCAACCAGTCGAGCCAGCAACCAGCGCTCCAGCAATCGGCAACGACACCGCAGCAATCGGCGGGCCAGCAACAAGCGGTGGACAAGCGATTGGAGCTCGTCGATAGCTTTCTCAGAGAGGCTCTCGCGAATCCTCGCGACCGACTCACGAGTACGTTCACCCATGCCTGGCGGCTTTCATGTGCTTTGGAAGTATAGATGCAAGATCATTCTTCTTTTTTCTTTTTTCTTTTTTTGTTCCTCATGAAATGATGCTTGTTGTGCCTTGACTTGTCTTCGATCTTACAGCATGACTTGCTGCCTCTCTCGTATGTTTTCAACTCTCCAGTCCCTTCCTCCCATTCCAGTTCTCCGCATGGGAGCAGGACGTGGAGCGGTTTATCCGGAACCCCGGTGTCAAGGTCATGGAGTCTCAGCCACTGACGTCCCCCATCTCTGTTCTCGCTCTTCCTCCCTTTCCCCCCTCGCCTCCCCCCTGTCTCGCCCCCCCCCCGCGTCTGTTTTCCGCATGGAGCAGGACGTGGAGCGGTTTATCCGCAACCCCGATCGGAAGATTCTGGAGTTCCAGCCAATGTCGTTCCCCTTCCTCTGTTCTCATTCGTCCTTCCTCCCCCCCCCTCCTCCCGTCAGTTCTCCGCATGGAGCAGGACGTCGAACGGTTCATCCGGAACCCCAATCTCAAGGTCATGGAGTTTCAGCCAATGGCGTCCTCCTACTACCGCGCGGCGGCTCACCGCGTCGCACAGCACTACTCGCTCCAGACCTCCGCCGCCGACGCCGTTACTGCCGGCGGCGGCGAATGCGCCGTCGTCGTCGCGCGAAAGATTGGCGAGCTTCGCCCGCCTCCCGTCCGCCTCGTCGACCTCCCCCTGGGCCCTGCGGCCGCCGCCAATCACAGCATCGTCGCCAGCGGCGGGGACGGTGCGGAAAATCCCGCAGGTTCGGCGGGGTTTAAGCTGGCAATAAAGCGGAGGCCGAGCGGGGGGAGAGGAGGGGCTGCGGGGGATGGCGTGGAAGGGGGCGGAAGTTCCGCGGACGGGCAGGGGGAAGGCGCGGGAGTGATCCGATCTGTGGAGGAACGGAAGGAGATGTACAACCGGGCACGAGCGAGAATTTTCAATACTGCCCAAGTGGATGCTGTGGATAGCGAGGAGAGCGCGGGCAGCGCGGAAGGGGCAGGCGGAAAAGGCGATGCGGGGGGGAAGCACGAGAAGGAGGGGAAGGCAGGGGGGAAAGCAGGGTCGGAGGCAGGCGGAAAGGCAGGCGGAAAGGCAGGCGGGAAGGCAGGCGGGAAGGGAAGCGGGGAGGCGGGTGCGAAGGGAAGCGCAAAGGGGAAGGGAGGTCCTGAGGAGGAGAAGACAGGGGCGGATAAGCCCGGGGTATCATCTGGGGGGTCTCAAGGGTCGCACGGGCTCACCAAGAGCTCGTCTGGAGGGAGGAAAGGGAGGAGTGTGGCGATTCTGCGAGACAGGGAGAAGGAGAAGCAGGATCCGGACTACCAGCGCGGTTATGATCGGTTCTCACAGAGGTTCGATCCGGGGTTTGGTGTGCAGGCGCCAAACCCCTACGGCGTGCAGCCCATATACGCCCCTGTGGTCACGTATACCTCCGAGTTCCCCTCGCTTTCCCCTTCTGCGCCCACCAATGCTGCTGCGGCTGGGAACCGAACCGGGCGTGGAGGCCCGGTTGGGGGCGGACCTGCCAGGCCTGGAGGTGCGGGGCCAGGTCTGGCGCCCAACTCGTCTCCTCACGGACCAGGTCAATCCCCAGGCTCGGTGGGGGTTGGTTCGGCAGGGCTTATCCAACCAGGGTTTCCAGGGCTAGGGTTTGCTCCGGGTAATTTCCCCCCTGGCAACCTGCCCCCTGGCAGTATACCCCCGGGTGGTTTACCCATGCATTTTCAGCAGGTTCCTACACTTGGCCCTCCCCATCCTCTGAACGTGTGGCGGGCACATGCTGCTGCGGGAATGATGGGCATACATGGGCGCGGGGTCATGCCATTGCCCGGACCTGTTCCCGGACCTGTTCCCGGAGCTGCCGCTGGTCCGGTCCCATATGGACTGGTTCAGTCTTCTGGCTCGATGCCAGGCTCGGTAGGCTCACCCGTAGCAGGGGTAGGCCTGGGAATGACTGGTTCGGCAGCAGCAGCAGGAGCAGGAAGTGGGGTTATAGGGGGAGGGGCGGGGATGGTTGGAGCAGCAGCAAGGGGAGGTGGCCAGGGCTTTTCCCCAAACCTTCAGAGGGACGGTATTATGGGTCCAGGAGCAATGTCCGTTGCTGGTGCTGGTGCTCCCGTGAGACCAGGTCCGGGAGCAGGCTCGGGCCCGGCCTTTGCTCTAGGTATTGTACCCGGTCCAAATCCAGGCTTGGTTGGAAACCGAGGTATGGGTGTGCCAGGAGGTATGGGGTATGGGTTCGCGGGAGGAAACATGGTAGGGCCAGCAGGGGGGGTGGCAGGGCCGGGATTTGCTGCGGGGCAAATGGCGCGAGGTGGTGGGGGTGGGGGGATGCCCTATGTGGTGGGGGATGGGGGGGTAAATGGGGGAGGGATGGGGGGAGGGATGGGGGGTGCTGGGAAGGGAATGTCTAGCGGGCCGGAAGCAGTTGTAGGTGCTGGTAATGCTGCTGGTGGTGGTGGGGGGGGTGGTGTGCTTGGAGGGGGGCGGCGAGAGGTGGTTGGGCCTGGGGTTTACTCGTCTCCCATAAGCTCCCCTTACTTGCAACAGCAGCAGCAACAGCAATATCAACAGCAGCAGCAACAGCAACAGCAACAGCAACATCATTATCAGCAGCAGCAGCAACAACAACAGCAGCAGCAACAGCAATATCAGCAGCAGCAGCAGCAGCAGCAACAACAATATCATCAACAGCAGCAACATCAACAACAGATGATGCAACAGCAGCAATTGCACCAGCAGCAGCAGTGGAGGCAGCAGCAACAGCAACAGCAGCAGCAGCAGCAGCAGCAGCAGCGCTAGTGGCACCGTGCACTAGTGCTGTTAGAGCCAGGGCGGGTTGCGTCCACTGCATTGAGCAGGAACATTCAAGCGTTAACTCTTGCTACCTCAATGTTTTATCTCTCGACTCTTGACGCCATTTTATTTCTCCGTTTTCCTGGTTTGCTTGCGCTCGTTGGTTTTTCTTGCACACGAAGACCATTTTTCAAGTCTTAATGGCTGATACCGCATGCTCATTGCTAAGGCCTTTGTAGGGTGTCTTAGCGCGTATTTCTCAAGCCCTGGCACCTTTTTGCAGACGACAGCCCACAAATGCCAACGACCTCCGTGGGTAGCAGATTTGTGTTGGTGTGAATGATCCACCTGAATGGGAACCCTGCGCACCCCGCGGATTCTACATTCAAGCTACGCTGTCGCGTGGACTGCGTGGCAAGCATCACCCCGCCTGTCGCGCATTCGCCCGGATGACTGGACATTGCCCAGCAAACCCTTTCTCTTCGAAGCGAAGGGGTGCGATCTCTTACGTCATGGCGTTTCGCCCGGCCTTTGATGGTCAGATTTGTCAACTCCGACCGACCTATCACGGCTTTTCTTGTAAACCATTAACTTGTCGAACATCGCTCGTCGTCCAAAGGTAAATCGTGTCGAACGATACTACTACCGGTGCTATCCTTGCAGCCTGAGCGCAAGTTTCGTGCGCAAGTATCGTACAAGTGTCATGGAACCAGCAGTCCGGCAGAAAGGGCACCACAGGCGCAATCCCTTGTGCGTGCTTGGCCTGCTGACGGTGGCCGCAATGGGAGCTGCTGCGGCTGCCACGGGGGCGTTTTCATGGGCATCGCAATCGGGTGACGAGAAACGGTGTGAGGAGGATCGTTCTGATGGCGGAGGGAATGCGTTGAGGGTGGAAAGGGCGAGTGGAATATTGCAGCAGGCGTTGCTCAATTTTGCGCCGCGAGTAGTTTTTTTTTACGGGCAGATTGATCTTTATTCTGGTGCTGAAGCGAAGGCAGCTGACACAATTGACGTAATTGACGCACCTGTGTCAGTCGACGCCATTGCAATCACCAGTGGTGAAGCTTTTGTTTCTCTTTCAGAATCTGCTGCTGGAGCATACTGGTACCCGTAAATCGTGATAGATAATTTGACTGAAAATCGTGTGGAGGAATGGACTAGATTTGGGAGGCGCATGAGAATGGAACGACGAACGAAAGAGTGCGTGAGCAGAACGAGGCTAATTTAGATATGTTCTGATTAGAATGAATTGAAACACGCCCACTATTTCTTCTTAGCTGCAATTTCGGAAGTGGAGTGGACTTGTCATGTCACCGTATTACTCAGCTAAATTACTTGTGAGGTGTACTGCAATTTAATGCTTTGTAATATCGCTGCTTTTTGCTCAGCGACGTGGCATGCGCTGTCGCGAAATTATGTAGAGGAGCGAATGGCTGATAGCCGCGGCTATCGTCCGCCTCAGCATAGGTCCATTCCACCTCATCGTCATGCCCATCGCGCAGGCGAAGTTTCTCTCATCGCGATGCCTCGCGAAATTCTGGGCAATGAGTTACCGTTTTTCGTGGACTGTCGGTAGGGCCGAAGATGCCTATCACGGCTCGAAGAGCCACACAGCCCGTCGTTGTGAATATTCTTCGCGTCTTGATCGGTAGGAACACATACATGCAGCACCTTGCGGCGAATTAGAATAACTAGCGTCCATCATTTTCAGTCAGTGACGTCGAAATTACTGTACGACGTACTATTCATGCGGTTTTAATTTAGCTAGTATAATCCCGGTACCGGCCTAGGGCACAGGCAGAGAGACTGCATAGGGCGAGCCAGCGGTGAGGAAACTACGAGAAGTCAACTGGGAAACTTAGGCTGCGCGGTTTAAGAAGGCGTCTCAATGGAAACAGGACTTTACCAGTAGTTAATTTGACGCAACAACACGGCTACCTTTCACATACGGCTACCAGTAATTCGCCGGTCGGAGAGATTGGCTCTCTCGAATGGACAGCGACGAGAATTCCGGAGGCCTCTTCTTCGGCCACGTGGACGCTGACGAGGACTTTTCGGGGCCGCCCATTCCCATCGCCGCAACTGCCGCCGCGACAGGCGCCGCAAATGGTGCCGCAACGGGCGGCCCCAGTTGGGGGGCAGCAGGCGTGGCGAAGAGGCAGGAGGTGCTGCTGCCGGAGCAGGCGACGCTGATTCGCGAGTCGTACGCGCGGATCGAGCAGGACCGGAAGCAGCACGCGCTTATTATGTACCTCACGTGAGTTGACTGACGTTGACTGGCGTTGACTCGCAACGTCCTGCATTGACTTGAATTTACTTGAATTGACTCGAGTCATGCGCGCTAAGTGAGAGGGTCAGGAAGCAACACGGACCGGTCATGTACCGCACGTGAGTGGCGCTGGCTTGACCTGCGTCGAACCGGTTTGCAGGTCAACTCAGTGCCACTCACGTGACGCTGACATTTGAGACTTCTGAAAAATCACCTGCAGCACTGCATTGCTACGCTCTGACACAGCATTGAGGGGTCTATTTTTGAGGCGCCTCAAAAGGAGACTACTACGCTCTGACACAGCATTGGTGTGCATCCATGCCGTGCCACATGCGTTGGCGTGCATCCATGCCGCGCCACATGCGTTGGCATGCATCCATGCCGCGCCACATGCGTTGGCGTGCATCCATGCCGTGCCACATGCGTTGGCGTGCATCCATGCCGTGCCACATGCGTTGGTGTGCATCCATGCCGTGCCACATGCGTTGGCGTGCATCCATGCCGTGCCACATGCGTTGGCGTGCATCCATGCCGTGCCACATGCGTTGGTGTGCATCCATGCCGTGCCACATGCGTTGGTGTGCATCCATGCCGTGCCACATGCGTTGGTGTGCATCCATGCCGTGCCACATGCGTTGGTGTGCATCCATGCCGTGCCACATGCGTTGGTGTGCACCCATGCCGTGCCACATGCGTTGGCGTGCATCCATGCCGTGCCACATGCGTTGGCGTGCATCCATGCCGTGCCACATGCGTTGGTGTGCATCCATGCCGTGCCACATGCGTTGGCGTGCATCCATGCTGTGCCACATGCGTTGGTGTGCATCCACGCCGTGCCACATGCGTTGGCGTGCATCCATGCCGTGCCACCTGACCCCACTCTCCCTTTCCCATAGCTCACACTCAGCATCCCTCCAAACCCGCCATTCTTCCCTCCCTCCCGCCCTTTGCCTTGCTGCCACGTCAGCATCTTTGACATCTGTCCCGAGGCGAAGCCACTCTTCTCCATGGTGCGAGATTCAAAGGAGCCCGCGCCAGTCAACCCACGGCTAGAGGCGCATGCGAGCCTGGCTTTCACCATGGTATGCAGGGTATGGAGGGCAATGGGGTATCATGGCACCGTGTGGGTATCATGGCACGGTGTGGGTATCATGGCACGGTGTGGGTATCATGGCACGGTGTGGGTATCATGGCACCGTGTGGGTATCATGGCACCGTGTGGGTATCATGGCACCGTGTGGGTATCATGGCACCGTGTGGGTATCATGGCACCGTGTGGGTATCATGGCACCGTGTGGGTATCATGGCACGGTGTGGGTATCATGGCACCGTGTGGGTATCATGGCACCGTGTGGGTATCATGGCACCGTGTGGGTATCATGGCACCGTGTGGGTATCATGGCACGGTGTGGGTATCATGGCACCGTGTGGGTATCATGGCACCGTGTGGGTATCATGGCACGGTGTGGGTGGGTGCGAGACTCCAAGACATGGCAAGGGGCCGGCCCCAGTCAACCCGTGGCTAGAGGCGCACGCCAGCCGGGCATTCACCATGGCTGGCATTCACCATGGCTGGCATGCACCATGGCTGGCATGCACCATGGCTGGCATTCACCATGGCTGGCATTCACCATGGTTGGAACGATGGCAAGCATTGGCGCAGCTTGGGTGCCTTCACTAGCCATTGCCTCTCCATGCTGCCGCACTTAAATGAGCCAGGTCACTTCGCGGTTGGAGGCGCACGCCAACCTGAAGTTCCCATGGTTGGTTGCGTAGCTTCATTCTGGTGTGCTCAGCTTGGGTGCCCTCACTACTCTTGCTACATTCTCTTCTTCCTGGTGCAAGGCTGCAAGGAGCCCGCGCTGGTCAACCCGCGGCTAGAGGTGCACGCCAACCTGACTGACATTCACCATGGTGGGCTGCATTCGTCGTTTACTGTCTCCCTCGCTCTCCATTCGCTTATTCCCTCACCCCGAGCAGGGGGCCAAGGCAATACTGTGCGCCTACCCTGTGCTCAATACCCCCCACATCCCCCTCTCGTCCTCGCCCCTAGTTCCCCCACTCACCTAGATGTGCGAGGCGTTCAGCAAGTGGGCCGACAGGGACCAGACCAGGTGGCCAAGGCAGCATTCAAGCTGCCCCACTGTTCACTCCCCCTCTTCCCCCTCCCCCCACCTTCCCCTCCTCACCCCTGCCACCCGTCTTGTTTTCCTCACCCCCCTTCTAGATGTGCGAGGCTTTCAGCAAGTGGGACGACCCCGACCAGGTGGCCAAGGCAACGCCCTTCTTCAAGGCGCTGGGTGGTAGACACCTCAACTACGGCATTGATGGGGAGGACTTCCCGGTGAGAGGGGGGAGGTGTACGTGTGGGTGTTGGAGGATGTGTGCATTGGGGGTGCGGGGACCGGGGGTGCTGGGCGGGTGGCATCTCAACTACGGCGTCGATGGGGACGACTTCCCGGGGAGAGGGGGGAGGTGTGGGGTAGGAAGAATGAGTGATGGGGGACGGGAAGCGGAGCGGGGGGGGGGGGGAGAAAGCAATGGTTTGGGGACCTGGCGGACACATGGCGTGCGGCCTTTCTCCCTCACCCCTTGCTCCCTCACCCCTTGCTCCCTCACCCCTTGCTCCCTCATCCCTTGCTCCCTCCCTCCCCTTCTCATGCAGATATTCCGCACTGGCTTCATGAAGGCACTGCAGAGGGCGTTCGGGGAGGAGTGGGTTGGGGACCTGGAGGGCGCACGGTGCGCTGCCTTTGAGAGAGGCGCTGCCTTTGAGAGGGGCTGCCTCATTGGATCTCCCTTTCACTTTCCCCTACCTCTCACACTCACACTCCCAACCCCTACTCTCCCAACCCCTACTCTCACAACCCCTACTCTCACAACCCCCCCTCTCTCCCTGGAGCAGATATTCCGCACTGGCTTCATGAAGGCACTGCAGAGGGCGTTCGGGGAGGAGTGGTTTGGGGACCTGGAGGGCGCGTGGTGTGCCGCGTTTGACATCTTAGAGAGCATGGCATCGAGCGGCATGGCTGAGAAGGGCGGGAAGAAGGTCATTCCTCCCGCTGCATTGGAGATACTGGAGAAGCAGCAGCAGCAGTTGTAGCAGCAGCAGTTGTAGCAGCAGCAGTTGTAGCAGCAGCAATTGTAGCAGCAGCAGTTGTAGTAGCAGCAATTGTAGCAGCAGCAGTTGTAGCAGCAGCAGTTGTAGCAGCAGCAGTTGTAGCAGCAGCAGCTGTAGCAGCAGCAGTTGTAGCAGCAGCAGTTGTAGCCGTAAGAAAATGGGACTTTGATTGAAAAAAATGAGAGAGGGCATACAAGATTAAGTACTAACCATAGGAGAGGGTTGGAAGGGATAAGGGGAATCGGAGGGAATCCCAAGGGAATCCCAAGGGAATCCTCCCAAATCATGGGGATTTGGGATGGATTGGGTTGGGATAGGTTGGAGATAAAAAAGCTACACCCAACCTAACAAACATTCCTAACCCTAAACAAACAAATGACTAACACACAAATGTGCAACATTGCAGCCTATCTCCAACACACCCCCTAGGCTGCAACAGCTGAAGTCATCGGGACGCCAATACCCATAGCACGGAGGAGGCGGTAGTGGTCACGGCGTCCAAGAGACTTGGTGAACAGGTCTGCGAGGTTGCAGTAAGAAGAAATGTGCTTCACCCACAACTGGCCACGCTGGACCAACTCACACATTAAGAAGTGCCGAAGCTCGATATGCTTGGTCCGTTGGTGGAAGACAGGGTCTTTGGTAAGGTGTATAGTGCTCTCGTTGTCACACCATAGGGTCGGGGTCCGCTGAGGAATCCCGAGCTCAGCCATGAGATAGGTAAGCCATCGGGTTTCTTGGGCTGCCATGGTGACTGCGTACAGCTCTGCTTCGCAGGACGACAAAGAGACGGACGATGAGCGTGTAGATCGCCACCTGATGACACCACTACCAAGGGTGAAGCAATAGCCCTGGGAGGAGCGTCGATCAGCATGGTCGTCAGCCCATGAGGAATCACTGTACCCCTCGAGGTGAGGAAGGGACGTGCCGCCGAGAGTGAGGACGTAGTCCTTGGTGGCTTGAAGGTAGCGAAGGCCACGCTTAGCAGCTGACCAGTGGCGATTGGTGTAACGACCAACAGCAACGTAACGTGAGAGCACGCTGATGGGATAGGCCAAGTCGGGCCTTGTGCACATCATCGCATACATGAGTGAGCCGACGAGCTCGGGATAAGTTGCATCACAAGGCTCAGGTGATGGAACTAGCGGGGCAGTCAGATCGTGCTGCAGGGGAAGCGGTGTAGCTACTGACTTGGCTTCGTCCATGTCGAAGCGCTTGAGGACGTTGTTCACGTAGAACTCTTGGGAGAGAGTAGTGGTTTGGGCTTCACGATCCCGCGTGATTTCCATCCCAAGGTAGTTCTTGAGTTCGCGGAGATCCTTCATCGCGAGCGCGTCCCCTAGGGCTTGCTTGACTGCTGTCAGCTGATCGGAGTCCTTGGAGACGAGGATCATGTCGTCAACATAGACGAGAATGAAGAACGGCATCTCGTTCTTGCGAATGAAAAGGCTCGGATCGGCAGCAGAAGGATGAAAGTCGAGTGACTCGAGGGTAGCCTTCAGCTTCTTATGCCATTCGCGAGGAGCTTGCTTCAGCCCGTAGACGGGTCGATTCAACTTCTAGACTGTTCCGGATGGAAAGGGTAAGGGGAACCCTTGAGGCCGTTCCATGAAAATATCCTCAGGAAGGTCTCCTTGCAGGAATGCCGCTGAGACATCCATAGAGTGGACCTCGAAGTTGCCTCGAGCAGCGACGTCAAGAAGAGTGCGAAGGGTAGGCAGTTTAGCCGTTGGGGAGAAGGTGTCAAAGAAATCCAACCCCTTTTTTCTTGTGTAGCCTTTGGCACAGTAACGTGCCTTAAAGACCGGAAGTTCACGAGGTAGCTGTTTGATATGAAACACCCATTTGCCGCGGACGATGTTCACTCATGGAGGAGGAGAGACGTCGGTGAAGGAGTTGTTGCGAATGAATGCTTCACACTCGGCGATCATGGCTGCGAGCCACTGTGGGGAGTGCGGCCCAGAGATGGCTTCATCGTATGTGTTCGGGGTCGGGATGGATGGATTCTCTGAGAATTGAGGGTTGGAGCGTCTGCAAGATCGGGGAAGAGATAGCAGAGCTGGCGAATGGCAGCATCGATATCAATCAGCTCCTCATGCCTATCCTCGAGCAGGCCAGGCATGAGTGCACCCCCGGCAGGAGGAGACGGATTGAGGGAGATGCGGACGGAGAGAGCAAGAGGCTGGATGGGACCATGAGAACGGGTACGATGAGCGACGGGGGAGGAAGGAGGCGGCGGAGGAGTAGGTGGGACGGAAACATAAGAACAACCTTGGCGACGACGCTGATAGGTGACGGGTGGGGCGGCGGGAGGGGGAGCGGCACGTGCGGATGCCGGAGAAGGGGGGGAGGAAGGCGCAGGCAATGGTGACAGCGCGGGAGGAGGGGAAGAGGGAGCACCCGAGGTGGCGGGGGAAGGAGGGTGGGAAACAACGGAAGGAGATGGAGCGGGTGAGGAGGAGAGGGTAGAGGGATCAGGAGTGGTGGTAGCGGGGATGGAGAGCGAGGCGTCGAAATCGGCCCAGACGAGCGAAGGCGGAGCGGGGGCGGGAGACGAGTGAAGATAAAATGGGCGAGTTTCGTCAAAAGCGACATCTCGGCTACGGATGAGTTGACTAGTGGATGGATTGAGGAAAATGAAGGCTGGAGAATCGAGGTTGTGACCAAGGTAAACGCATGTCGGAGTCTTGGGAGCGAACTTGCCGCCATGGGCGCGGCGATCATGAGGATTGAGGAGGACATAAGCGGTACACCCCCAGACGCGGAGTGGGCATGCACTTGGCTTGGAGCCTGTTTAGAGCTCGGCAGGCGTGACCTCGGGGCGAACGGGATGAGGGTGAAGGTTGTAGAGGAGGGTGGCGTGAAGGAGAGCATATCCCCAAAGGGAGGGTGGAGCGGCAGCGTGCGTGAGAAGACAGCGGGCAATTTGCACAAGAGTGTGATTGCGGCTTTCCGCGATGCCATTGTGCTCCGGGCTGTGCGGAAGAGTAAAGGTCTGGCGAATTCCTTGCGAAGCGCAAAATGCATAAAGGGTGTGATTGCGGAACTCACCACCGCCGTCGGAATGGAGACACTTGACGGAGGTGCGAAAGTGGGTTTGAGCTTGCCGAACCCAAGCGATGACGGTATCAGGAACCGCCGCTTTGGAGGAAAGGAGGTGGACGGATGCGTAGCGAGAGTGATCGTCCACGAGTACCAAGAAGTATGAATGCCCGCCACGGGATTGAACAGGCGCCGGCCCCCAGAGATCCATATGGACGAGATCAAGGGGGGCGGCCGCGGCAGAGGGTGATGGAGGCAATTAACGCAATTTACTTTGTGTACAGTCCAGACAGGGAGGTGGTGGTGAAGGCGATGGTGGGGGAAGAGAGTTGGGAAGATGGAGAAGGAGTTTCTTGGAGGCGAGCTCTAAGAGGGTGCAAAAATTGGGGTGCCCGAGCCGGTGGTGGAAAAGCAAGGTAGGGTCGGAGAGGTGGCGACACGAGCAAGTGGAGGTTGTGTGAACTTCAGTGCGAGGTGGAGGCACTTGAAGCGTGTAGAGGTTGTTGGAGGAGAGAGTGAAGCGCGCGAGACGCGTGTTGCAGGTTGGATCAATGAGATCACAATGGTTGGAGTGAGCGGGGAAGATGGTGGTGACCCCTGCCCGCTGAATTTTGTGCTGTGCGAGGAGATTGTGCCTTAGCATGGGAAGGCATATACCAGTGACAGAGCCGAAAGGGAATGCCGGGCATGGAAGTATGGATGAGCCATGGGCGAGGGTGGTGAAGCTCGAGTCGGCACCGAGTAAAGGGATGGGTGCTGGTTTGAAGGACTCTTTGTCCTTGAGGACGGTATGGGTTGCTCCGCTATCAAGGACGAATTCGAGTGTCGAGGAGCGTTTAGGCACCGAGTACTACGAAGTGGTTTCATTGATCATGGCAACGCCTGGGAACAATAGGTTGAGACGAACATCAGGACTAGGGTTGTCAACAGTTGCATCCTGACTAGTCTGAACTTCAAGCTGGTTGGCCTGGCGCATGCGGAGCCAATTGGGTGGCTTGGAGTTGACGCCATTCTTCGCAAACCACTCGTCGTCTTTCTTTTTTAAGCACGTGGCGAGTGGGTGGTTGGTGCCACCGCACACCTGCCCTGCACGAGGGCCCATTTTAATGACGTAGGGGCAAGGCGGGTAGCGGTTGCGAGCTGGAGGCGCATTGGGACGCGTAGTTGGGGAGGAGCTTGGAGCGCGAAGTGCATTTTCTCGAGCCTGGGCGGTATTGTCTTTCTCGGCGGAAAGATGCGCAGAGGAGACTTTAGCGAAGGTGAGCTCTTCCGGCGGGAGGTGGAGGAGCATGGAGCGGGTGACATTGTAGGATGGAGTCAACCCAACGAGGAGAGCTGCGGCAGGGGCTTGTTCTGGGAAAACAATGCCAAGCTGCTTCAGCTCCTGGTGAATACCCTGAATCTCCGCCACATAGTCTGCCATGCCAGGGCATTCCTCCAAGTTCACTTGAAACATGCGAGGAATGAGGATTGCCACCCCCACAGCAGTTTTGTTGAGTAAGCGGTCGTTGAGGTACTCCTAGATGGCATGGGCGGACGGGTAGTTATGATACGTTTTAACTAGCTCGGAAGGAGTGGTGCTGACGAACACGCCAATGATAGCAGCGTCGGCCTGCTCCCACACAGTGTAAGTTTCCTCGTACTTGGTTGTCAGATCTTCGTGCGCATTGGATTTTTCTTCAGTGGCATTCGCCTGGAGTTCCTTGGGTGGAGTGGGCATCTTCCCTTTGCCGCGGTTGAGCAGGACATTCTTAAGACAGATGCCTTCGACCTTGCGGCTCAGAAGGTGCTTGTCGATGCCGTAGCTCCATTCCTTGAAATTGGGGCTTGTGCCGTTGGGGTCAAGGCGCAACGGAGTGATTGGGGTACCAAGGGACGCGGAGGGGAAGGCCATGGTATAAAGGGCCCCTTTCTCCTGCGCGCAGCGCCGGCTCCACGAAAATGACGCTTTTCTGAAGCGGATTTTCAATGCTCGGAGTGTCGATTTGTCAGAACTCAATAGGAAACGAGCCGTCCGGAAAGCCATGAAATAGTGATCAAAACTGCTGCTTCTATACTGCTACGCCGCTGCACCCGCTGCTGCACCTGCTGCTGCGCCCGCTGCTGTACCCGTTCTGTTACGCCGCTGAGACCCCCTGCCGTTGCAAGGGCGACGGGCGGCAGCCCGTTCAGCTTCGACGCGCAGATGCAGGGCGACGGGCGACGGCCCGAGACAGGTGCGATGAGCAGATGCGGGGCGACGGTCGGCAGCCCGACGTAAGGTGCTGTGCAGATGCGGGGCGGCGGCCAGCGGCCGGCGGCCCGAAGAGACGAGCCGCGCAGATGCGGGGTGACATGCGTCAGCCCGAGGAGAAGCGCCACGCAGATGCGGGGCGACGGGCGTCAGCCCGAGGAGAAGAGCCGCGCAGATGCGGGGCGACGGGCGTCAGCCCGAGGAGAAGCGCCGCGCAGATGCGGGGCGACGGGCGTCAGCCCGAAGAGAAGCGCCGCGCTGAGTTGAGGCGACTAGAAAAGCTTCGCATTGTAAGATGCAAATGCTAAGCTCCAACGGAGCGAGAGGATCGAGAGCCGCTTAGGCGGAAACGAGCTCTGACACCATGTAAGAAAATGGGACTTTGATTGATTAAAATGAGAGAGGGCATACAAGATTAAGTACTAACCATAGGAGAGGGTTGGAAGGGATAAGGGGAATCGGAGGGAATCCTAAGGGAATCCCAAGGGAATCCTCCCAAATCGTGGGGATTTGGGATGGATTGGGTTGGGATAGGTTGGAGATAAAAAAGCTACACCCAACCTAACAAACATTCCTAACCCTAAACAAACAAATGACTAACACACAAATGTGCAACATTGCAGCCTATCTCCAACAGTAGCAGCAGCAGTTGTAGCAGCAGCAGTTGTAGCAGCAGCAGCAGTTGTAGCAGCAGCAGCTGTAACAAAAACAAGTGGGGGGGACATGGCATCGAGTGGCATGGCCGGGTTCGATCGATCCGGATCCAAATGGGTTCAAACGATCCGGACCCGGATGGGTTCGATCCGAATGGGTTCGATCGACTCGGATCCCGATGGGTTCGATCGACTCCTCCCACTGCTTTAAAAGTACTGCAGAAGCAGCAGCAGCTGTACAGTAGCAACTGTAACGGCAACAAGTGGGGGGGCGCATGTTGTGCCGCTTTTTATGTCCTTCAAGACGAGGCATCGAGCGGCATGGCGGAAAACAGCGGGAAGAATGTCATTCCTCCTGATGCTCTAGAGATACTGCAAAGGCGGCCGGCAAGAGCAAGGATAGCAACAAGGCGGCTGTGACAGTATCGTCTAGAAGGCTTGCTGCGGATCGAATCCAACGTTTCCCCATCTGTTGCTGTGCCTTTGATGTGCTGGAGGACACGGCATCGTCGGGCATGGCTTCGGTGGGCATGGCTGACAGGGGCGAGCAGTAAGGTCAACAACAAAGGCAGAGGCAGCAACTACTGTAGCAAAGTGGTGGCCATAGTAGGGGCAACATCATTGCAACAACTCAGCATCGACGTCACACCGAGGAGGGAGGGAGGGGTGTACAATCCAATAGCAGCAACCAACGTGGTTATTGTGTCCAAGTGCATATTGTACGTACGTTATGTGTAGTGTGTTTTTGGGGGGGAGGGGGTGTTGAAGTGAACTATAAGTCGTAACTCTGCCGAGTATTAACTCAACAGGGGGGGGTGTCAGAATGCACTACTGTAATTTCATTCATTGCAAGTGGACTATTGTGGAGTAACATGTATTCAAGGCTGTACCCCTGCTGATCCAGGAGAACCTACTACCGAACATGCAGGGCAATGCAGCACATGCATCAAATACTTAGACTTCTGAACTTGCCAGGTTGTTCTACTACCTAAATGCCACAGGTGCAATCATGTGCACTTGAACCCTACTGGTATCTCTACATGTGCGATATGCTATACGCCAGTATTGTCCAAGAAGCACAGCTCGAATGTGCCTCTCCTCTCCTCTTACTCTCCATTTACTCTCCTCTGACTCAGTGTTCCCTTCACTGCCCGTCTATCCTTGAGTGTTCTGCGACCCGGGCTGGCTGGCAATGCCCACCACGAGCATGTAGATGGACGACCCCACACTCGTGACACAGATGATGGCCGCCCACACGATCATCACCCACGACGTCTTGCGCTCCCACCCATGCACCACGCCCGACCGGTCCCTGGATGTGGGAAGGCGTATGCGGGTATGGGGGAGGAGTAGCAGGGGACATGGGGGACATGGGGGACATGGGTTATGAGTGCTGCCCACACGAACGTCACCCGTGACGTCTTGTGCTCCCACCCGTGGACCACGCCTGGCCGGTCCCTGCTTGCATGAGGGTATGGGGGGATGGGGGAGGAGTAGCAGGGGACATGGGGGACATGGGGGACATGGGGGACATGGGGGGCATGGGGGGCATGGGGGGCATGGGGGGCATGGGGGCATGGGGGGCATGGGGGGCATGGGGGCATGGGGGGCATGGGGGCATGGGGGGCATGGGGGGCATGGGGGGCATGGGGGGCATGGGGGCATGGGGGCATGGGGGCATGGGGGGCATGGGGGGCATGGGGGCATGGGGGGCATGGGGGCATGGGGGGCATGGGGGGCATGGGGGCATGGGGGCATGGGGGGCATGGGGGCATGGGGGGCATGGGGGCATGGGGGGCATGGGGGGCATGGGGGGCATGGGGGGCATGGGGGGCATGGGGGCATGGGGGGCATGGGGGGCATGGGGGCATGGGGGGCATGGGGGCATGGGGGCATGGGGGGCATGGGGGACATGGGGGGCATGGGGGCATGGGGGGCATGGGGGGCATGGGGGGCATCGGGGGCATGGGGGGCATGGGGGGCATGGGGGGCATGGGGGCATGGGGGCATGGGGGGCATGGGGGGCATGGGGGGCATGGGGGGCATGGGGGGCATGGGGGGCATGGGGGGCATGGGCGACATGGGCGACATGGGGGACATGGGGGACATGGGGGACATGGGGGACATGGGGGACATGGGGGACATGGGGGACATGGGTTATGAGTGCTGCCCACACGATCATCACCCATGCCATGGCGTCTTCCGCTCCCACCCATGCACCATGCGCGACGGGTCCCTGGTGGGGGGAGGATGTATGGGGGTATGGGGGAGGAGTAGCGGGGGGAATGGCTCAAGAGTGCAGCCCACACAATCACAGCCCGCGAGGTCCTGCGCCCCCACCATGCACCACGCCTGGCCGGTCCCTGGTGTGAGGAGGGAATGGGATGGGTTGGGAGGGTTGGGATGGGTTGGGATGGTTTGCACACGACGAGGGGAAGTGGTTGAAGCAACAGCAGTGTAAGTCAAGGGGAGTGACTTGGAGGGGGGAATGTGCAGGTCAAGAGCCCGGCCCACAGCAGGACGTCCCACTTCAGAGCACTGGACCGGGTTCACCGGAGAGAGATACCTGAGAGAGATACCTGAGAGAGATACCCGAGAGCAGCGGACCAAGTAGACCTGGACGGGGCGTACATGAGAGCAGAGCACTGAGAGAGTTGGTTTGGGCGTACTTGAGAGCAGAGTACTGAGAGCGGTGGTTTGGGCGTACCCGGGCGCAATGGCTGCAGGGAAGACCATCCCGATGATCATGGTCGAGGTAGCCCCCGTGAAGTCAAACGCCACCCAGATGTTGGGCACGAGCGTGGAGATCAGGAAGATCCCCCCCAGCTGCACGCCAGTGATGATCCAGAACCGCCTTTCATGCAGCATTCTGCCTGCCTTATGTTACCTGAGCGCAATGACAGCAGGGAAGACCATCCCGATGATCATGGTCGAGGTAGCCCCCGTGAAGTCAAACGCCACCCAGATGTTCGGCACGAGTGTGGAGATCAGGAAGATCCCCCCCAGCTGCACGCCAGTGATGATCCAGAACCGCCGATCGTCCTCCGCGAGCGACTTCCCCGAGTTGTAGCAGAACAGATCATCCGTCACATTCCTTAGCGAGTAGTAGATCACGGGGAACACGAGCACCACGTGCAGCGCGTACGAGACCCGCACCACGTCGTTGATCCACTGCTTCCCAGTGAGCAGCGGGGTGGAGAAGTTGGCAAGCACGTCCGGCGCCGTGGCGTCGCCGAAGAGCAGGTAGCCGCAGAGCGAGGTGAGGCAGTAGATGGCGAAGCACGCGCCCATGGAGAAGCGCGTCACCTGCGTCATGTTCTGCTCCGTGCGCTCCTTCAGCTCCACGTAGATCGGGTGGACTGGGGTGGGTTTGGGGGGATGGGGGAGGGGACAGAGGGGTGGGCGAGTGGGGAGGCGCGAGAGAGAACAGCAGTGAGCCACTTGAATTCAAGCAGGCACAATTCAGGAACCTGTACCTGGTGCAGGTGGTACCTGGTGTCGGTGCTACCTGGTGTGGGTGGTACCTCGTGCAGGTGCTACCTGACAGAGGTTTTTACTCACTGTCGAAGTGGCAGATGTATGCAGTGGCCATGACCTGGCGACAGCCATGCAGGCACATTCAGGGGAGGTGTACCTGGTGCAGGCGTTACCTGATAGCGGCGTTACTCACTGTTGAAGTGGCAGATGTATGCAGTGGCCATGACCTGGATACAGCCGGATTGTGAAAAGTGGGACACGCGGAAAGGGGCAGGGGGAGGGGGGCAGGGGGAGGGGGGACGGGGACGGGGACGGGGAGGGAAGCAGAGCATTAGGAAGGAAATGATTGAAGGGGTAGGAAGAGTAGTAGCCGATACGAGCTAGGATCAGCACAGAGCCGGAAGATGGCGGGATGGTGGGAAAGGGGAAGGAGGGGGGGAAGGGGGGGAAGTGGGGAGAGGGGGGGGAGTGGGGAGGGGAGGGGGAGTGGGGAGAGGGGGAAAGGGGGAAGTGAGGGGTGATAGAGGCCAGCATGGTGGAAAAGAACGAGTAGAGGGATTACGGGGAAGACAGAACCGAGGGGAGATGGAGTAGAGCGTACCGGGAAGACGGAGCAGAGGGCTGCGATAAAGTTGGGCGCGTCAACGAAGGGTAACCAGCGTGGCGGGGGGAGGGTGCCCTGGACCAGCTTGACGATGGTGAGAATGAGCGTGATTATAACGAAGATGAGCGCCAGGACGACGGAGATTGCTGACGTGTAGTGCAGTGAATCTGGACAGGAGGATGGGGAGTGCGGATGGATGAAACGATACAGGAGGCAAATGAGTTGAGTGTGACGTGGAGCCAAGTGGTGAATGCGTGATGTGAAACAATGTGGTGAATGCGTTATTCTACATGTCATGCGGCGAATTCTGCAATGGGGTATATGTGCTATGTCAAGGATCATGCAAACAATACCGCAATGTGGCGAATGCATTATACTGAATGTCATGCGGAGCACTATTAATCTGGTGGCTAATGTGATGTTGTGAATGTGACGTGGCGAATGCGTTCTAATCTGGTGGTGTTAGTTCAAACCACGCTACCCGTTTCCTGTCCAAGCCACCTAGCCCATGCGAATCCATACGATGCTAACCGATAGAAGTCCATGCCATGTGTCGTCTATTGAGTCGACTCAAAAGTCACCTCGTAGTCGATCGTACCCCATCCCCTCCCACGCAACTCACCCACGTGGCGGAAGGACGCCAGCGGCACGAGGATAACGATCGTGACAATAAAGAGTACAAAGAAGCGCGTGTTCCACCACGCGGCCTCCCCGCCGTTCCACTCCTTCAACAGCCCGGGATGCGCGGACCCGATAGTAGACCACGTCCCCGCTAGCACATCCGCTATAATAATCAAATACACGACGCACAGCCCGAAGTTGTTAACGAGGACGGATATATCGAGTACGAGCCTCCACTTGGCTCCGCACTCCTGCAGCACGAGGTCGCCGTACGACCACACCTGCTGCACCGTCGTCGTTTTAATCAGTAATTCCAGGGATACTTGCGTTAATACCCCCATTGCCACGAGCGCGATGATCCCGAGGGGGATCCCGAGCACGCGCATCGTTGCGGGGAGGCCCATGATGCCCGCGCCGACCACGGTCGTCACGAGATTAAAGACGGCGGAGGAGAACGAGGCGCCTTTAAAGCCGTGGTGGCCTGCGCCCATGTCGAGAAAGCGGTCCTGGCTGTGCATCGCCTGCTGCGGGGAGGCGGAACCGGCGGATCCCGCGGAGCCGGCGGAGCGGAAGGAGTCCTTTCCGCCGTCCGCGGACGGCGATGCGCCATAGTCGGTGAATGACTGGGGACCCTGGACAAGCTCTATTGCCGACATTGTAACGAGCGTGCGATGGCTGGTGAGCGACTACCCGTGTGCGACCGCCAGGTGTGCGACTCCTTGTTATCAACAAGCGAAATGAGGCCTACGACTACCGTTGTTCGTTTAGCCTGCGTAAATGCGTAAACGCAGAGCAATGAGGTTCGAACTTTCAAGTCTGCAGCACCGAATATCTCTCTAGACTTTACTTCCTCGAGACTTCTGACTGTCACGAGTCTTGACTCACGAGTCACTATTCACGACCAGAAATGAACAGACTGAAGAGAGTGACATCGGGATTGCGGCAGCAGAAGCGGCAGTCAATAATGGGGGGAAGGGGAAGAAATGGCTGACTGGGGAAACTTTCTGTGGAAGAAATCCGGAATCCCGAGGCAGGAAGGCGGAAGGAGCGCCTTCCCCGTAACGCGGCAAGGAGCGCTCAGCTCAGCCAGGGCAGGGGGAACGAGTGGCGGGAAGGAAATGAGCAGCCCGCGCGACTCTCGAGGAGCTCAGAGGCGTACGCGGGGTGGTTCGGGCTGGCGCTGGGCTGATCCCGAGGGAAGGTTTCTGGCCATCACAGGAGCAAAAGCGAGTTTTGATTGGCTGGATTTTGCGCGATGATGGTTCGGCCCAGACCAGAGGGTACTTGTGGAAAAGCGGGAGGCGAAGGTCTGACTGTGCGGGCAAGCTGCGATTCCGTCAGCTCAAGGTTTCTGCCACGCTGCGAGGAAGTTCCGAGATTCCAACAGCGCTGTGGCTTGTGATCGACGGCGAACTGTTGACCAGACAATGGAGAACATCCTTTCCCTTCAATCTTGCACGCTCCGAATTGAGCACACTCCATTTCATGTCAGAGATGACACCTGACCTGACCTGACAATAAGGGGAGGCAGATTCAGCTCAATGTGACGCTCGCTCAGTCCACGAGCTCAATGTGCGACATCGACGGGACAAGCCGCCGCTCGAGCCTGGACATGGAACGTGTTACAGTACGGTTTGCGACAATGATAAATTCGCGACCAGCCAAACAGCACGAAACGAAAACCATACGGTAACCCAGCGACAAAATGGGGAAACCAAGGTTCAGCTGTGACAGGGGTGACACAGCGTTTGGCGACACGGGTTTTTTTACCACTCCTTTCGTCTATGTCAGTCGTCAATCGTTATTCACTTTCGCCATTTGCTTTGCGAAGTTTGTCTGGTTACTGTTTACACTTGAGCGCGGCTCAATGTCGTGTTCCAATTCTATTAGCAATTTCAGCATTTCATTGCAACATTGAGCCGAAGGCTCGAGTTTTTGCCTCGCTCGAACCCAATGTAGCCCGCCCTAATGTGGGGAAAAACGGGAATAGCATGACGAGGCAAATTCATACGCTATATTGCACGTGTCGACATCCACTGCAGGATTGAATTCCTCGTTTATTAGCAAAAATGATCGTACTAGCCCAGAACCATCTCCCCCCTAAAAACCCTGTTTCTCTGCTTTCCTGCATTCAGGCAACTGTTTCTTGCTCCCACCTTCCCTGTCCGATTGCTTCTCGTGCCACTTATTCCTTCTCAAGCCTTCGCACCTCACCACCATGGCGGCGGCTCCAGATGACGATTTTCCGCCGCTAGTTGCGCAAGAATCTCTAGTCCCTTCCGCCCTCCCCAACCCTAAACCCGCCTGGGGAGCGCCCCGCGCAGTGTCCCTGCGCGAGTCCCTCCGCGAATCCGCGGAAGCGGATCAAAGCGGAAGTGGAAGTTTTACCGCTGCTCCGCTCGGAGCCCATGCTGGCTCGAGCGGAGCTGACGTGGCATCAGGCGGGAAACCCGCCAGCGTGTCGCTCAGCACAGACGCGGCCACGCGCGGCGGCGGCGCCTCCGGAGCCGTGCAGGTGCTTGTAGTGGACGCGAATGTTCTTATATCGGGGGCGTCGGGGGCTACCTTGCAGAAATTCGCCAGCGAGGCGGAGATTGTGACTGTACGCGAGGTGCTCGCGGAGGTGCGGGATCGCACCGCGCGGCAGCAGCTGTCGGTTCTCCCCTTCGATATCAAATGCCGGGAGCCCAGTGAAGAGTCGATTAAGGAGGGTAAGGCCGCTAAGCAGGGGTAGTCCTTCCAGAGTCCTTCACGGGTTCGGGTCTAGGATTTCGGGTTGACGTTCGCGTAGGGTGTGGTTCCCCTACTACAGGGTGACTTTTGAGTCTATTACAGGGTTTATTCATATTCTTTCCCAAAAACCCTAGTTTCCCCTTTCCGACCTTCTTCAAAACGCTTCTCCGCCTCCCCTTTCTACCGCCTTCTTCCGCCCCTTCCCCCCAACACCCCAACCGCCCCAACCCCCCCCCAGTTCTCCGCTTTTCACGCGCCACTGGTGACGTGGGCACGCTCTCCGCCGTCGATTCCAAGCTGCTCGCGCTCGCGGTGACGGAGGAGATCTGGACTCACGGCCGCACGAATCTCCGCGCCGCGCCCGCCCGCCCAATCTTCCAGAAGAGGACAAACGTGGCGATGCGCCAGGCGCTGCCTGGGTGGGGAGCGGAGAACGTGGCGAATCCGGATGAGTGGGCGGGGATCGACGCGGTGGCGGACGACGGGGGGAAGGGGAAAGGGAAGGGGCAGGGGACGGGGGTAGCCGGGTCGCGGATTTTAGGCGTTAGGGCTTTGGGGGAGGGGGATGAGAACGCAGATGAGAGCGAGCGGGGGGTCGATGCGGGGAGGGAGGCGGGGGAGGAGGCAGGGGAGGAGGCGGGGGAGGAGGCGGGCGAGGGGAAGGTTGAGACTGGGGGGAATGGGGGAGGGGAGGGTGTAGAGAATAAGGTTCAGGGTTTGTCGCTGGGGGGAAATGGGGATGAGGGGGAGCAAGGGGAAGATGGGCCGCGGAAAAGGGAAGCAGGGCGGAAATCGGATCAAGGGGGGGAGATGCCCGGGTGGGGGACAGTTGGGGGCGGAAGGGGGAGAGGTGGGGGGAGAGGGAGAGGAGGGCGCAGATGGGCGCCTCGGGAAATAAAGCCGATAGTAGCTGAGGAGCGGTTCGAGGGCAAATTAGTAGTGGCTGGAGTAGACGCCTCTAAGAGAACAGAACCAGCTGACGTGACAGGGCGAACAGGAGGGGAGGAAGGCGGGGAAGGAGAAGGGGAAGGAGGGGGAGAAGGGGGAGAGGGGGAAGGGAATGAGGGGGAGGAGGCGGAAGAGGAGGAGGAGTGGGAGGCGGCGAGGGGGAAGAGCGGGCGGAGGAGGTGGAAGAGGCGGGCGGGGAAGCGCGCCGCCATGGAAGAGCTCGAGAGGCTCGCGCGCGAGCAGGCGGAGCGGGCAGCGGCGCTGGCGGGCATGTCGGCCCCAGGACAGGCGGCCCCTGAGGCGGCTACTAAGAGCGCAGCAGTGGTGGGCGGAGATGCAGGCGCGGGCGCAACAGATGGGCCCGTGGCAGCAACAGAAGAGGCAGGTGTGAGTGGAGATGGTGGTGGTGGCGCTGGTGAGGCAAGGGAGAAGGGTCCGGAGGAAGGTGCGGTGAGACAGGAGGAGGGGGGCGAGGGAGCAGCGCTGCAGAGAGGGGATGGGGAGGAGGAGGAGGATCACGAGGGTGAGGGTGAGGGGGATGGGGAAGAAGGAGGAGAGGAGGAAGAGGAAGGGGAGGAAGAGGAGGGAAGTGGAGATGAGGAGGGAGAGGAGTGTGAGGGAGAGGATGAAGCACAGGAGGAGGAGGAGGGGAGCGTGGATGGTGGCAGTGAAGCAGCGTCCATGTCATCATCATCGTTATCCACGTCAGCAGTGGCCCTGATGACGTCTGACTACGCCATGCAGAACGTGGCACTGCAGATGGGTCTGCGCCTGCTGTCCGGCCAATCAGGGATGCGCATTGCCCAGGTGCACAGGTGAGCCTTCAGGTGTTTCCTCAGATGTACAGGTGAGAATTCAGATGGTCCTTCAGTTGAGTTCAGGTGGCCTTCAGGTAATCTCAGGCTTCAGGTGATTTCCGGGTAGCCTTCAGGTGATTTCAGGAGAGCCTTCAGATGACCAAGTCCAGTTTGTTCTGCATCCCATCTTTTCTTTCTCCGCCTGCTTGGCTGTTCGCGTGCTCCAGGTGGGTGCAGCGCTGCTCTGCCTGTTCGGCTGTCACACCAGACATGACTCGCGTCTTCTGCCCTGACTGCGGCAACGGCACCACGCTCAACAAGGTACTCATATATGTTAGCATTCAGTGGATACACCTAACAAGGTACTTAGCATTCAGTGGATACACCTAACAAGGTACTTAGCATTCAGTGGATACACCTAACAAGGTACTTAGCATTCAGTGGATACACCTAACAAGGTACTTATATGTAATGACCAGCAATGAAACAGGCGCTTATGATGGTGGTGCATGCGGCCTCCCATCACCCTCTCTTCTCCCTTGCATCCTGGCCGTCCCTCTCTCGTCTCTCCTCATCCTTCCTTCTCGCTCCCTGTGGCAGGTGACAGTAACGGTGGGAGTGGATGGGGTGGTGCATGCTGGTGTGCGCAAGAGGCACAACATCAGAGGCAGCAAGGTGAGAACGGGGGGAGTGGGACTCTAGGGCCCTATCTGGTGGTGCATGCACGCACGGTAGGGTGGTGCATGCATGCTGGTGTGCGCAAGAGGCACAACATCAGAGGCAGCAAGGTGAGGGGCAGGATTAAAGTCAGCACAGTAACTAGCATTCAATTTTTTAGGCGCCTAAAAAATTAACTAGCATTCACACAACATGCTGTCTCTACCGTGACAGACAGCATTCGCAGTGGCACGATAGTGATACGCACTTGCAATAGATGCACGATAGTGATATGCGCTTGCAGAAGATGCACGATAGTGATACGTGCTTGCAATAGATGCACGATAGTGATACGCACTTGCAAGAGATGCACGATAGTGATACGCACTTGCGATAGATGCACGATAGTGATACGCACTTGCGATAGATGCACGATAGTGATACGCACTTGCAATAGATGCATGATAGTGATACGCAAGAGTCAAGACGGATACGATGCATTCATCAGAACCAGACTCCTGGTCTCAAGAGACAAGCTCACACCTGTGCCCCGAAATCTCAATCCCCATCCCCCATCCCCCATCCCCCACATTCTGCAGTTCTCCCTGCCAATGCCCAAGGGCGGCAGGGTAGGAGCAGCTAAAGACCCGGTACTCAGGGAGGACCAGCTGCTTCCGAAGAACGGCCGGCGCCGATTCACCAAGAAGAAGGGCAAACCCACGGACGTGCTGGCGCCTGACTTTGTGACGTTCTTTGATGAGGTGGGCGAGGGGAAGGCGGGCGGCGGGGGCGCGGTCAACAGCCGGGCGGTGGTGGCGACTGTGGTAGCTGGAGGGGATACGAGGAGAATGGCCGTTGCCCTGGGGCTGAAGGTGAATCCCAATAGGGTGAAGCGGGGAGGGAAGAAGTGAGTTTGGGGCAGGAGTGCGGGAGAAGACGAGGGAATACAAGGCGGTGAACAGCTGGGCGGTGGTGGCGACCGTGGTGGCTGGGGGGGATACAAGGAGGATGGCCGTTGCACTGGGGCTGAAGGTGATTCCCAATAGGGTGAGGCGGGGAGGGAAGAAGTGAGTGGAGTGAGTGCAGGGAAGGAGTGAGTGCAGGGAAGGAGTGAGTGCAGGGAAGGAGCTTGACTTCAAGGTAGTGGGGGCCGAATTGAGGAGGGGTTGCGGGGCGATTTTCCCTGTGTCCTATTGGCTGCAGTGCGGTGAGGTGCGGTGCAGTTCAGGGCTGCCATTTCCTTCCTCCGACCCTTGGCCCTTGGGATTGCTATCACATGATTCGTGTATTGTAGAACTGTACGGGTTTAGGGTTTAGTGTTGGCTACAAGTATTGTTGGAGCTTTTTGCAGAGTTGGCTAGCTACAACAAGGAATTGTTTGCACATGTATGTATGTCGTATGATGCCATCGTACTGTCATAGATTGTGTGCATTATCAGACCGTTATTATATGGTACTTTGTAGCTGTTGTTCGTTAAGCCCTTTGTTTGCTGCACGTTGTTAAGCATGTAATACAATCATTTCAAAAGGAGTATACACGTATTTATTCATAGGCCCCCAGTGTAGAGTCACGTGTACGAGGGGCATTCCGGACCCGACAATGGCATCAGCTGCTGCTCCAGCTGTCCCTAAGGAGCACCCCAGAAGCAGCAGCAGCAGCAGGAGCCAAAACCGATGTGGAAGGAGGGGATGACGACATGTTACAGCACCCTAGAAAGGCGAAGACGATGTGGTAACCACAGGAGGGTCGGCGACAGCGGGAGAGAGGGGGACGGGGAGACGGGCGATGTGGCCTCGCCACCTGGTCAAGTCAGACAGTCGGGGGTGGTGGGGACGCTACGGCAGGGGGGGCGGGGGTGAAGCGGTAACAGCGGCGGGAGGTGGAACCGGGGACGCCCACACAGGTGGTAACCTTCCAAAATGCTCACAGGTCAGACAGTCGGGGGACGTGGGGACGCTACGGCGTGGGGGGTGGGGGCGAGGCGGTAACAGCGGGGGGAGGAGATGCCGTAGCAAGGGGAGGTGACGTGGCAGCCGGCGTGGGCGGAGGGGGGGAACTAACAACAGGAGGCGGAAGGCTGGGGGAAGCGGGGGGGGTCGGAGGCGGAGACTGCGGCGGAGACTGGGGCGGAGACTGGGGCGGAGACGTGGGCGGAGACTGGGGGGGGGAAGGGGAAGGGGGAGGCGGTGACGCGTCCCCATCTCCGCCGTCGTCTCCGCCGCCGTCCGCGGGCGGTGCGCGGTACACGTCGTCGGGGATGAGGAGCGAGTCGACGAGGTGGAGTTGGAACGAGGTGGTGTTGGCGAGGTTGGGCGCGATCATGGTCGACGTCGACCGCCCGCTGCCCGACCGGAAGACGACGGTGAAAAACGCGCTCTGATCCGACTTGAACACGGGCTCCTTCGCGAGCGTCGCGAACTGCTCGCACAGGATAGGCGAAAAGGGAGGGAAGGGGAAGGGGGAGGGATGGGAAGCAAGGAGGGAGGGGAAGCAAGGAGGGAGGGGAAGCAAGGAGGGGGGACACACAATGACAAGGGAGGCGAGGAGGGAGGCAGGTGGTGTTGCAGAACGGGGGGGGGTCTATTTTTGAGGCGCCTCAAAAATGACTTTTGAGTCGATTCAAAAGTCAAAATGGACTCCTCATCCAGTGGGTTTTGCATAACGGGGGGGGCGAGGAGGAATAACGTCTTGGCCATGCACCAACGAGAGGAAAGGATGGCCCCAAAGCAAGGAGGGGATACACGACTTGCCATGCGTGGAGAGAAAAGAATGTCCCTTACTGCACTTGCCATGTAAGTGGAGATATTGAAGTGGAGATTGAATTTGAGATGGATGGCAAGTGGAGTTTTGGCGACGAGCCAGCGAGATGGGCGTGAGAAAGAACGAAAGTAAATAATCGAGACTCTCAATCCAAAAGCTTGCCCCTTTTCACCTGATTCACTTTGCCTCGTTACAAGCATACCTTTCTATTAGCAGAAAACTCGACGAGCTTCGTGTAGTCGAACTTGTTCCCGAGAATCATGTGGTAACGCAGCGTCGTGCGCGCGAGACCCGGCTTGCTGATGTACGGCGACGCGGGCGGCAGCGCCTGCAGCGCGTCGGGGGACGGCACGAGGAACGTGGCTCCGTTGGTGCCGGCCTTGACAATCGCCTCGAGGAGCGTCTGCAGCAGACCTGCGAGAGAAGAGCATTCAGAAAAGCGTTCTCGATAATGCGGAGTGAGCATTTTATACCTTCCAGCTAGTTGTTCGAACGTACCGACCCAAATGTCGTGTCACATTGCGGACGTATGCAAGCGTTTCAAAAAGATGCGTCGGAAGTGTCACGAGCGGATGCGGCAATTACGAATCAATTACCTGCTTTTTGGAAGAACTGTACGAATTGCTTCTGCTTGCTCAGCGACATCACCAGGTTGAACACCTTCTGCGCGTCAGCGAGGTTCACCATATTGGGGCCCGAGTCGCCGCTCTCCGCCTTCTTCTTCCGCTTCGGAATCAGCCGCTTGATCAGCCCTGGCTTATTACCCTTGGGCGGGGAGCTTGTCTTCGGTGGCGAGGAGCTCTTTGGCGGGGAGCTTGTCTTCGGTGGCGAGGAGCTCTTTGGCGGGGATGAGTCTTTCGCGGGAGATTTCGCGGGAGATTTTGCGGGGGATTTCGCGGGAGATTTCGCGGGGGATTTCGGGGGGGATTTCGTGGGGGATTTATTGCTTGAGGTCGTCAGGGGTTTCACGGACGAGCTCGCGAAATCCGACCTCGATAAAAGCTCTCTGGCACTCATCTCCGCGCTTGCATCGAGCTGAGTTGACAGAAGAGGCGCGGCCATGGAATGCCTACCAAGCGCGCCTGGAACGGCGCCTATGGCTGCGACGGCCAGGACGAGAAGGCACGCCAGGAAAGCTAGGCTAGAGCGATGCGCCATGACTCTCGCAGAGTCGTGGGGCGATGCGGAAAAGCGCTGGCTTGGGCTAAGGAAATTTTAGAGCTCGTAAGATACCTATATCACTAACTGTGCAATACTCGGGCACTGTTTGACGGGGCTTTATTTGCGACACTCGTAGAGTAAGCAGCGTAACGTGGTCGTTCGAAGAACACGCCTACCTAACGCAAGCAGTTCTGCATCGCCTGAGGTAGAAATACTACTGTAAGAGCTTGGAGGAGCTAGGACCTCCAGATAGTCGTGAAGTATGCCTAGACGAGCCAGCACGCGCGACAGTTACGCAGCAGGTACTTTCTATCGTGATGCGTGACGTTCAGGCTTTTCTGGAGTCTCTGTGTCGGTTAGCTGCGCTCCGTTGTGATTGTGGAGTCCGCATTCTGGTGATCATGACGGAAGGAGCACAGATTCCTAGAAGAAAGGTGCATTGAAACGGCTAATGTTGATGGATGCTCGGGTGGATTGCGCAAGGTGCAACTGGGGCGATACGCGAGATCAACAACGGAGGAGGACAAGTCATTGAGTGGCCACGAAACAGTGTGGAGATGTGCGGGACGAATGGCACTCCCGAGTCGCTAACATTTTCACAAGGGAAATCGAAGCGCGACATTGGAAGCTGAAACACGGAAAGGCAGCATGAGAGGTTCCGCATCTCACGCTGGATGGACTCAACCAATCCTGTGACAGGAAGGTGATGTGGGTTCGTTCTGTCGGTGTGCTCGTGGCACAAAAACGAGTTTCTTGAGGTGTCGGCAAAGGGAAGTGTCGGAAAATCTGACAGCCGTCAGGCTTTATTACCGAAGCCCAATTCCCGTGGGTGTCGACGCTGATCAGAAGTTGGGTTCGGATGGAGCCCATACTTTTGAGTTGGTGCCTGTAAGAAAATAACATTCGGTGCCTATAGCCACATAATTTCTCCACTTCACCTAATGCTTTATCGTTTCATGCTATACCACATGCACCTACAAAGCCATTAATTATTAGCACCACCCCAAATTGGAAGCCGCACCCCCTAAACATCAACCTGGGTTCGCCCTTGCATCAAGAATTATCGGTCTGACTTGCAATACCGGTACAACTCTCGACCAGGGCATTCATTCCCAATCGGTGCTTATTTTTTATGACTAAATTCTCTGATTCTATGTATTTTCGGAGTTGGTTTTCAGTACGACCCTTACGCCTTGGGGCATTTTTTTGTTTTAATATGTTTTCTCTGATGAGCTAGAGTTTTCTAATACCACACTAAGCGTTCCCCTAGAAGGCATATACAGTCAGAAACTCAGCCACTAACCACTGAGTTCAAAGGGCTTGTTAAAGCCTGCGGCTAAAATGGTAGGCCTGGAAACCACTTGAATTTGGTACTTTCAAATCCGTCTAAGTATAGAATGGAAGGCAGCTTTGAGTTTAAGCCTGAATAAGAAAAATGCGTCGAAACAAATTCAGGTCGAGCCTGCTGATTGGAGGAATGAACAAAGAACTCGTTTTGCTGTTTGTTGTGACACGATCATTTGGATGCGCATTGCGCAAAAACACTGTGTGCATCGCATGGAGTTTCTACGATGGGTTTGGGCGAGCAGCTTGCGACGAGGAAATACATGCGCTTTTGTCAAATATAACGTGTGTTGTTACTGTATACTATACAGGTTTGTGCCTTAGAGGGTACAACGCACTAGTCTATATTGCCCTGTATCTTCCTATTCTACTCATTCTCTCTGTCTCTCACGTTGACTGAAACTTCTAGCCACATAGCGCACCTTGAACACAGGCGGCTCTCCAGGAGGGCGCTTCACCTTGAAGAGCCAGCGGCCATCGACTTCGTTCACCCCATGTGGGGGAACTGCGTCGACGTAGGTGCCGGTGGATCTCCAAGATACCATCTCCTGCTCCATGGCAGCTATCCACTGAGAGGCCCAGGGTCCCGAGACCGCCTCAGCGTAAGTGCGAGGGGTCGGGATGTCGAAAGCATCTGGGTCACCCTCAGGAACTAGCAGCATGGAACAGAGATGGGGAGCAGCCTCAGACAGGAAAGCAAGCTCGTACTGGCTGTCCTCCAGGACGTCACTGCCGAGGGCAGAAGCACCCTCGACAGACGGAGGACAGGCAGGTTCGGAGACCAGAGCGGTGGCGTAGTTAAGGCGCCGGGTTGAGGCGAAGTCAGCGACCGCAGCGACAAGGGCGTCAAGGCGTAAAAACCGGAACAGATGGGTCGGTAAGGAGAGAGGCAAGGACCCGAGGAACAAGAGGACGAGTGGCACGAAGGTAGTCAGACAGAGGGTCAGCCGCTTGAGTTTGACGCGTGTATGGTTGACCTCCGCCACCATCTCACTGGTCAGCGGCAGGATGGTCACTCGCTGCCTGTCCACCTTGACGGTACGCTCCCTTGCCCTGACCCCCCTGCTGTGCTGCCTGCTGAGCGTGAGCCCGCTGCCGCTTCTGCCCTTGCAAGCTCTGCCTGGCTGGCGCGTGACGCTGTTGCGCAGCTTGCTATCAGCTATGCCCTCCTACTATCTGAGGGCCCTTGCTTTAAGTCCGTCACGACTGCGCAGGCGTTCCTAGATGCAGTTGTCCAGCGCTACGTAGAGGCGAAGTCAGCGACCGCAACGACAAGGGCGTCAAGGAGAAAACCGGAACAGACGCGTTGGTAAAGAGAGAGGCAAGGACTCGAGGAACAAGAGGACGAGCGGTATGAAGGTAGTCAAACAGAGGGGGAGGCGCAACAATAAGGGAGGACGAGGGAGGCGTCGGAAGGAGGGGAGGACAAGACGCGTGGGAACGAAGCGACATCGGGTGAGATCGCGGGACAGGGAGACACGGCGAGCACAGGAGGGACGATTAGACCAGACGTGACACGGAGGTGTCGGGTTAGGAGACTGAGGAGGAGACACAGGAGGGGAACGAGGGGGAAGACGAGCCGGAGACGAGTTTGGAGGAGGAAACACAGGGCCTAGTCAGGAAGAGTAGAAGACGGCCGGAGAGGAACAGACGAAGGGTCAGGGGAGGGAAGGCCGAGCAGGCGAAGGGCTGACACCGGCGGTGACTGCTGCTGTGGCGGCACGACACTGACACCGGGACGGCAAGCTGCTCCACGGCTACCTCCAGAACACTCGATTACAGCACCCCCAGAAGGAACACCCCCAGAGCCCGAAGCCCCTCGAACACCGGTACCACCCCCAAGCCTGCCGGGGCAAGCCACAACAGGAACCCCAGGACTAGTACCCACCCCATTGCCAGCACCCCCAGAGTCAACGAACTGCTGTGTCGGCTGCAGCGATGGCTGCGGTGGCGGCGGCGGTGGCTGCGATAGCTGCGGCGACGGCAATTACGGAGGTGGCGGAGGAGGAGGCACCTAGGGAAGGGCAAGAGGCGAGGATTGCACCGCAGGACCACCAGAGTCAGCAAACTCCTCGACCGGGACAACCGACGGGAGGGGGGTGACGTGGGACACACTAGACGAAGCAGGACGGGGAGGGGGAGGGGGGGGGACTGGGGCGACCGGGGAAGGGGTGACCAGGAACAGGGGGGGAGTAACCAGGGGTCCTCGGTGGGGGAAGCGGCGGTAGAAGGAGACAGACTCGTCAAAGGTGACGTCATAGGAATGGAAGTACCGGTGAGACGGTGGGTGGTAGAAGTGCCAGTCGGACGCATCAAGGGGGAAACCGAGGAAGACACAAGGGAGTGTGCGAGCAGTGAGCTTGTCCGCACCAGAGGCACGAATGTGAGCAAGGCAGCCCCAGACGTGGAATGCGGACGCGTCACCAGGAGACCCGGTCCAGAGAAGGGTCGGTGAAACCTGCAGTTGCTGGGGGTGCGGCCACAGGTTAAGCTGGTGAGCGGCGTAGCGAACGGCGAACGGCCACAGAAAATGGGTGCACCGGCATGGATCATGGAGGTACGAGCCACCTCCATGACCAAACCGATGCGTCGCTCAGCGACCCCATTCTGCTGCGGGGAGTCCGGCAGGGTGAACGTCTGGGTGATTCCCTCCGCACGACAGAAACGACCAAGGACACCAGAGGCAAACTCGTCACCACGGTCAGAGTGGAGTCGCAAGACAGGGAGACCGCGGTGGACACGCGTAGAGACAAGCCACGGGATGAGAACGTCAGGCACGTCGGCCTTCCGCTCCAGGGGAAAGACTGTGGTGTAGCGGGTGTAGTTGTCGACAAGCACTAGAAAGTAGCGCTCTCGACGAGGCCCCTGGACGGGGGCGGGGCCCCAGACGTCCATGTGCAGGGTCTGTAGCGGTGCGGTGGTAGGGGTTAACGAGGAGGAGTGAGGGGCACGGCGGAGCCGGCCCTCGACACAGGGGGTGCACGGGGGTGCTGGGGAGGAGGGCAACTCAGAGAACGACCTAGGGAGGCCTAGGACGAGACCATGCTGGGACATGTGACGCAGACGCGGGAGAGCAGGGTGACCTAGACGGTGGTGCCACAGGAGTGTCGGGTGAGTGAGCGACCGACAGGAGCAGGCAGCAGCAACCTGAGTAGATGCAGCCACCTGAGGGGGCGTCCCAACCGGTGGGGTCGCGGTGTCCAGTGTGAACAGTTCGGGCACCGGGTCCCGCGGGAACGTGGTAAGAGGGACACCAGAGGTGGCCTCGGTACAGATAGCGTACCGCTCATGACCAGGGAACGTAGTGGTGACGCCAAGGTCCTGGAGGCAGCCAACACCAACTAGGTTCCTAGAAAACAAGGGGATGTGCAGACCTGTGAGAGAGCCCGAAGGAACCGCCGGACAGGGAAGGGTGGTGGAACTGCGGGCAACTACAGGGCCGGAGGAGGGGTCAGCAAGAGAAACTGCGGCAAGGACAGGAAGCGGCGTCAGCGTGGTGGAGTCGCGGAAGAAACACCGGGAAGCGCCACAGTCCAAGATGAAGGAAAGCGCAGCAGTGGCGGGCGAAGGCGAAGCAGCGATGGAAGCACCAAGGCTAAACAAAGCAGGGGATCCTACGCCTGATGCAGTAGGGGAGCCTAAGCTAGGCACACCTATACTAGGCAACAAGGGGTAATAAGGAGGAAGCACACTAGAGTCATCAGCATACATCACATGCAAGGCAGTAACAATCGCATCCATGTCCATGTCAAAGATCTGAACCCTACGACGGAGCAAGCTGTGCCAGTCTGGGAGCTCGGGGGACAGGCCGAAGCGCTGACGAAACAGGTCGTCCAGGCGACGGAAACAGTGGACGGAGGTGTGACCGATCTTACCGCAAATGAAGCCACGGCGAGGACCGGTCTGGAGGTGGTACTGGCAGCGTACGTCACCCGAACCACCACCCGGCAGCCCACCACTTGCACCACCACCACGTCCAGTGCCACCACCAGTGCCAGGCAACCCGGGCGGGAGACCACTCGCCCGCCTCTGCTGCTGCGACTGCTGCGGCTGGAGCTGGGGCTGCGGCTGCGAATGGTGCTAGTCCGGCTGCGACAGCTGCGGCTGCTGGGACGGCTGCTCGGCTACACCGGGATAGTCCCCTCGTATGCTCCACCACCAGGCACCCCGATTCTACTACCATCTCCACCTACACCCCCACCCCCTCCGCCGCGCCCAGCCTTGGGGCTGCGACCCTTCCCCGGACAGAACTGCGCTGAAGCAGCAGTCTCAGCCTCAGCAGCAGAACCGTCGGAGAAGGTGCACTGGGCAGGGGCACAACCCTGAAAGATAGGGACCGGCAAAGTACCGCTAGTCTGGGCGATAGAGCGGTGGCGGGTCTCTATGGCAGACAGGGTGTCGACAAAGTCGGTGAGGATGAGGTCACCGGGGTGGAGGCGAAGGAAGCGGTCGCGGGCAGTGGCAAGACGGTCAGGGAGGCGGGTGGCCAGGAGGTGGAGGGCAGAGCAGAGGGGCGGCTGATGGGCTTTAAGCTGGGTCTCAGTGCAGGCAGAGCGCCAGGTCGCGTCTATCGTGCGCAGGTGAGCGGCAAGGTCAGCGACAGTGGGGAAAGACGCAAGGTCAGGGAAATGCATCGGCAGGATCAAGCGACCTACGGAGGCAGCAGGCGGGCTGACTACGCCATTGCTCTGGTCTCCGACCCTGCCTATCCTCTGTCTGTCGGGGGTGCTCCTGCCCTCGGCAGTGACGTCCTAGAGGACCGCCAGTACAAGCTTGCTTTCCTGTCTGAGGCTGCTCTCCATCTCTGTTCCATGCTGCTAGTTCCTGAGGGTGACCCAGACGCTTTCGACATCCCGACCCCTCGCACTTACGCTGAGGCGGTCTCGGGACCCTGGGCCTCTCAGTGGATAGCTGCCATGGAACAGAAGATGGCATCTTGGAGATCCATCCGCACCTACGTCGCCGCAATTCCCCCACATGGGGTGAACGTAGTCGATGGCCGCTGGCTCTTCAAGGTGAAGCGCCCTCCTGGAGAGCCACATGTGGTCAAGGCGCGCTATGTGGCTAGTGGTTTCAGTCAGCGTGAGGGGGTGGACTTCTTTCAGACTTTCGCTCCGACCCCGAAGATGACTACTCTTCGGGTGCTGCTACACGTAGCAGCTCAGCGTGACTACGAGCTTCACTCCCTCGACTTCTCCACTGCCTTCCTTCAGGGCAGCCTACACGAGCAGGTCTACCTGCGCCGCCCTTAGGGTTTCACCGGTACCTTCCCTCTTGGGACCCAGTGGCTCCTGCGGCGCCCCGTCTACGGCCTGCGACAGGCTCCCCGTGAGTGGCTACCCTTGCTGACCTGTAGTTCTTTCCGTCCTCTGCAGACCCCTCGCTCTTCGTTCGTGCTGGCCAGACTCCATTCTTCATCCTTGTTTACGTTGACGACCTGGTCTTCGCCACTGCAGACAGGGACGCACCGGCCTCGGTGAAGGCAGAGCTGCTGAAGAGACACACCTGCACTGACCTTGGAGTACTGCGCTAGTACCTTGGCTTGCAGATCTCTAGGGATAGAGCCGCGCGCACCATCACTTTGACTCAGTCACACTTGGTGCGCCAGGTCCTTCAGAGGTTCGGCCTTCAGTTCTCCTCTGCACAGCCCACTCCTCTGCCTCTAGACCATAGACTCTCCGCACCAGTCCCTGAGGAGTCAGTAGAGCCCAGTGGTCCTTACGCTGAGCTGGTGGGTTGCCTCATGTATCTGATGACTTGCACTCGCCCAGATCTCGCATACCCTCTCAGCATCCTGGCTCGCTTTGTGGCCACAGGCAGACACCGACCTCAGCACGGGTCTGCCGCTAAGAGGGTTTTGCGTTATCTTGCTTGTACATCGGGCATGGGGTTAGTGCTAGGAGGACGCAGGCCAATGGTCCTTACTAGGCACACAAACGCTTCTTGGGCAGACGACGCCGAGACCCTCAGGTCTTCGCAAGGCTACTGCTTCAGCCTTGGTTCAGGTGCCGTCTCGTGGAGATCTACCCGCTCCTTGTCTGTTGCCCAGTCCAGCTATGAGGCCGAGATCTACGCCGGTGCCATGGCAGCACAGGAGCTCCGCTGGCTGACCTTCTTGCTCACTGACTTAGGTGAGCGGCCTAGCTCTGCCCCGGTCCTATACGCTGACAATAGGGCCATGATCCTCTTGTGTCAGGAGCCTCGACTCGAGGGCAGAGCGAAGCACATCCAGCTGCGGTACTTCCTCCTGCGTGAGCTCCAGCAGCTCAGCCAGGCCCGTGTAGTACACTTGGCCTCCGGTGCCAACACAACTGATATCTTTACAAAGGCGCTTGCGCCTAAAGATCATCAGCGGCACTGTGTACAGCTACGTCTCGTTCCTGTAGCCTCTCACTTGCTAGGGCCTTGACTTTGTACTGTCCTTTATATATTTTTTTTACCCTGACTGGCCTTGTGGCCTCTCCCAGTGGCTGGACTAGTAGTGCCTCCCTGAGCTGCTTCTTCCCTTGTTCAGCACTGCCCCTATCTAGTCTAGGGGGTGTGTCAAATATAACTTGTATTGTTACTGTGGACTATACAGGTTTGTGCCTTAGAGGGTACAACACACTAGTCTATATTGCCCTGTATCTTCCTATTCTAGTCATTCTCTCTTTTTGATAGCTTTATGACTGGGGAATTCATGTGATTTCTAGGTCTGCATTTCCAGAATCAGCTACTGTTCGCAAAAAAAAAACACTGTTATTCTTGCATTTTCACTCTTCACGGAACCACGAATTCGGTCGCACGACGCTGCTAAAATTATATTTCATATAATTGTAGGCTTGGTAGTTATGCTACAAACTGCATCCTACTGTAGAGGGGACAACCCCCTTCTTGTACCTCATTCTCTTCTAGTCGATCCCCTTCTCTCTCGACATTTTTCCCTCCTACCTAAACCCACCCGCCATTTCATGGCGGGCTTCCCTACTTCCTAGTTTAACTAGCATTCAGACATGGTATCGGAGCAGGCCGCCCGTCGCGTGCCTGCTCATTACGCTTCCGCTGCGTACTTCCCTGTTCGCCGTCGTCGCGGCCTTCCTTCTGCCTGCCGCCGTGGCATCTTTTCCAAGATGCCGCGGCGGCCTTTGTGTGGTGTCGTCCCAGCATCGACGAGCAACCGCGGCTTCAACGCCACGCTGTGGTGGCGTCGTCGTGGTGCCGCGGCTATGTCGTTGGCCTGTTGCCGTCGCGCACCACCTGGTGCGGCCGTCGCAGCACGCAACCGTGGCGACGCCGTCGACGTCCGGCCGTGGCGGCGTGACGGCGCCATCGTGCTGACGTCGCGGCGTCGACGTCCCGCTGCAGCATCGGCGCTGCTCTTTGACGGTGCCGTCGGGCTGCAGCCGACTGTGCGACGCCGGTGACGCTACCGCCGCCCACACGCCAGCCAGCGCCCTCTCCTCTACACCACCCCTCATTCCAGCCACAGCTGCTGACTTCTACCGAGGCTCTTTGTCTCGTCGTGACACCTTACGAGAGCCTTCAGCCATGGCCGTTGCCCGCTGCCTCTCGCCCGGGGTGTCACGGGGGGGTAGATACCCGGCTGCTAAATGGCATGGAGGTGTTCTCTTTCTCCTGCCGCAGCTGCTGTCTTCGGCTCGGTCGTCGCCGGGTCGTGCCACACCGCCGAGAGCCCTCAGCCGCCACAGTTGCCGCCAGCTGCCTCTCGTCCGGGGGTGTCTTCGCCTTGCACGAGGGGTCGATACCCGGCTGCTCACGAGCATGAGGGTGTACGGGATTAGGGGGTGTGTGGGTGTTGGGTGGGCTTGTGACTACCAAGCCTAGGGGGTGTGTTAAAATTATATTTTATATAATTGTAGGCTTGGTAGTTATGCTACAAACTGCATCCTATTTTAGAGGGGACAACCCCCTTCTTGTACATCATTCTCTTCTAGTCGATCCCCTTCTCTCTCGAAAATTTTCCCTCCTACCTAAACCCACCCGCCATTTCACGGCGGGCTTCCCTACTTCCTAGTTTAACTAGCATTCCGATAGACGCGTATTGCACTGTTCACCAGGGCCTCAGATTGCAGGCTTTTTACCCCTGATTCAAGGTTAAATCAGGGTTTGTTTCGGGGTGACCCTAATGAGACAGGGCTTTTTTGTAACACGGGCCTGAAATTTCAGCGTATTTTTAGAAGTGAACTCTGATCGATCAGCGTGACTAGTGTAGTGAGGCCTATTTTTCCAGCGTCGTATTGGGGACCGACCATGACACTATGTGTAATAGCGGATTCGGAGCCCCAACCCCCCCACTCGTTATTTCCGAATTTCCCCCCCACCCTCCCTGTCAATCACGCCAGCTTGACACAGCAGGGGCTGATTTCGGCTAAGTCCTCAAAGTGAGCAAAAACCCTCCGAAAACCCCCGCTTCTCCAAAAAATTGGGTAAGTCCTGAAAGTTAGAGACAATCCTCGGAAACCCCCCCCCTGCTCTAAAATTTCGGCGAAGTCCTGAATGCTAGAGTATCGAACAGCGCGTGTTCGATACAGCGCTGCCTCGCGCTGTGTTCGGAGCTGGGCAGTGGCGCGAACAGCGCACGACGTGGCACGCGATTGTGGGCTGCACAATGTGGCACACGATTTTGCCACGTAAAAACAGGCCCCACTTGGTCATCAAGTGGGGCCCCACTTGATTTTCGCCCAGGGAATGCACGAAAAGCAGGAATAGCGGAGGGGGGTCCCTCTTGAACCCCCCTGCAGAAAAAGCCGAGGCCCACATGGCCTGCGAAAAACGTCGCAGGGGGGCTGCACGACGCGCAAGGCTGTCAATAGTTTTTCGCCTCGAGCATACATTGGCTAAAACACTCGCGCAACCAACCAAAGGATTTGTGCAACCCCATTTTGTTTTCGGATAGTTACAAATGTCGGGGCACTGGGACGTTTCGTTTTTTCGCCGGGTTTCGGGACTTCGTTTTTTCGCATCCACTCAACAATCAAGAGGGACCCCCCTCTGCTATTTTGCCGTCGGGTTTTAAACAGCGTGTTTTCTGTAGTTGACCCTGTATATTCAGCGCAAAAATTTTACAACACCCTGATTGATCAGCGTTTTTTTTTTTTTTTTTTTTTTGGAGGCCTGAAAAAACAGGGAGCTACGAGGTGGGGACCCTGAGCGATCAGCGTGCCTCAAAACGAATCGGAGGCCCTGCTGTTCACTTAATGGTTTCGTGCAAAAACTGTCGCCAAACCGCCACGGTCGGATTCCGCTTTGCAAAACGAAATGTTTTTATTCTGTTTCGTTTACTCTAAAGACCAAGTAATGTGCCAAGTTCAAGAGAAAATTAAACAGCCCTCTTGATTGCTATTATAGCCACGGGCTTTAATACTGGGTCAGTGCGCCCATTGCCCTTCAGACTCTGCACGTGTGGCCCTTCCCCGAGGATCTTCTCAAGGGTACCCCAAGCATGTCACTCGACATATACCACCGGATTTTCGTGCACCCCCTTGTTTACATGTGTGGCCCCATATCCACGCGCGTTCACGTGGACCACGCAGCAGGCCCACGTCATACGATGCCAGTCCCGCCTTCACTGGCGGATTCCATGGTCCCTATTGGACACTTGTGTTTTTCCTTGCTCCCAACCCACCTTTTCCAAACCCTCTCTAGCCCCACCCCCCCACTTTAGCCTCTCTCTCTCTCTCTCTCTCTCTCTCTCTCTCTCCTCTCTCTCTCTCTCTCTCTCTCTCTCCTCTCTCTCTCTCTCTCTCCTCTCTCTCTCTCTCTCTCTCTCTCTCTCTCTCTCTCTCTCTCTCTCTCTCTCTCTCTCTCTCTCTCTCTCTCTCTCTCTCTCTCTCTCTCTCTCTCTTCTCTCTCCCTCTCTCTCTCTCTCTCTCTCTCTCTCTCTTTCCCTCTCTCTCTCTCTCTCTCTCTCTCTCTCTCTCTCTCTCTCTCTCTCTCTCTCTCTCGCTCTCTCTCTCTCTCTCTTAGCATTCTAGTATCTTCATTTTCCCCTTTCAGCTACCGCCTTGTCTCACTACCAGAGTCTGCAATGCCTGGCGCAGTTGATCCCAACCCGACGATGGCGTCAATGATGGGGAGAATCCAGGTCCAGGCCCGTAGCGCTAGCTTAGTTCCATGCCCTAACAACCCTGCTAGCATACGAGCAGATAATTCCATCCCACAGCACTTGGTATGAATGACCGCCATTTCTGCCACTGCTACTATCGCTACTACGAAATGTCATTTCTGTTGGCTGCTGCCGTGCATGGGACGATCATCGTAGCTGCCACTGTGCATAGTGAGATCGTAGCTGTTGATGTGCATAGTGAGATCGTAGCTGCTGCTGTGCATTGTGAGATCATAACTGTTGCTGTGCATAGTAGGATCATAGGTGCTGCTGCTGAGCAACGAAATTTTAGCTTATACTGCTGTTGTTACGAGTGACGAGACGAGATTGTTGCTCTGCTAACGCAACCAGTGACATGATTGTTTCTCGCCCTGCTTCTATGCGTGATAGGGTCGCCACCGCCTCTATTGCTGTTGTGTGTAACAATTTACGGCCGCTGCTGCTTCGGCGGCACTGTTTCTACTACAATGGACGCATTCCTGCAGTTGCCGCAGCTATGAATGTCACTCATTTTTACTCCCTGTTGCTGCTAGTGTGTATGGCACGACGATGACGATACTGCTGATGATGTGCAGTATGCTTTATTGCAAGGGCACCTGGCCCCCTAAATCCACGGTCTCTGATAATACGCACTATTAAGAGGGTGAAAATAAGGCACCCTGACTTGTCAAAGTAAATAATTCCAAAACATAGGGTTATCTTGAAGTCTCTGGGAATTTTTTTAGGACCACTTTGATTTTCAAAGTAGTGCAAAATGTCACTACCAGATTTCAGAGTAGTGAAAACCCAAAGATCAGCACTGTTCCCAATCACACCAAACGCACCAATTATGTATTTATTTCATGGTTTAGCACAACAATACGGTACCTTGAAGGTTATTGAGCACCACAAGAGACAACCTGTGGAGCATGACATCAGCCCCAAAACCACGCCTAAATCCAACTTTTAACTCCCACCCAAGCCAGCATAGTCACTGCCCTTGTAGATCAATATGATTCAAATCCAATAGCTACACCATCTGTAATGATTTACACTCCAGGAGTTATTCTATTGTGCAGTCTATATCTTATTGAAAGAGCGCACCTTGTGAAAGCCCAGTCACACCTTTTCCCAAGTTTGAAAGTGATACTCACACCTGTTCGATGAGCGCTTCCCGTCAGTGGCACGCAAAATACTCTCCACTTCTTGTCAGACACCACTTGCTGCCATGCAGCCTTGACAGAGGTTTACTTGAGGAGCGTGTTCTGGCACGATGGCAGAGGTTCATGACGTGGGTAGAGATTCAGAGGGGGAGGCATGGTGGCAAGAGAATGACAGCATAGAAAGAAAGGCAGGGGATGTGGAATACACGGGAAGGAAAAGAGAGACAAGAAGATGGTTCATCACACTTTAGCCTTGTTATGGTGTTTGATAGCGAATCAAGCTAGCCCCTGGGCGGCTTTGTTCTTGAACGCGTGCTTCAGGGCTGACCAGTGCCCAGACGCGGGTCCCCCGGAGCCCGCATAGCCTCAAGACGCGGAATTCCCGGAGCCTCCCGCAATGGGCTCGCCGTTCGCGCCTCCGGGATATCTATAGCCTCCTCCTACAATCATGGGCCCACCGTCCTCTTGTATTCATGGGCCTACTGTCCGCTGCTCTGGGATTCCTAGAGCCTCCTCCTCAAGCCATGGGCCCACCATCGTTGGTAGCAACAGGAGACGATGAGCAGAGGGAACCGACGACGACATCAACCGCTGCTAGGGCAATCGCAAGCATCGCTAGGACTCGCACAGACACGCTGCGGGCCACCATGCGACGGGCCATCATGCGGCGGGCCATGCTAGGACTCGTAGAGACACGCTGACTCGGAATAGGAGGGATATGAGGGTGTCAAGAGACCTTACGATTTTGTACTAGAAGTGGATCTGACGAGGTTGCTGCTGTAAGACTCAATGGTTGCGATGCACTACAAAGGTCGTAACTGCTTATGGACCATCCTGCAATAGCCTGCTAGCTTATACTTCCATAGGTACTAGCGGCTTTCTGAGCTACATTCGCATATTGGATCGTGGAGCGCTACATCCCTTCGCTTCAACAATTGTTGGCAGAAAAGGATCGAGTGCGAGCCAGAATAGACACGCGACTCCGCAAGCCATACGACCGACTTTTGGAACGTGAACGGACGCAAGATGTGGAGCCGACTTTTGACGCAAAGCAACTTGCAAAGGGTGTTTCGCATCATAATAGTGCAGTGCGTTATGTTTTTTCCCACAAACGCATCACGTGAAGTGGTGTTGATGCGAGGGCTAGACGAACAGACTCCGCCCGCCACGCATGTTCCTAAGACCAAAGAGTCTAGTAAATAGTACGTTCAGGCTGTCATAACTCAGTCACTAACCACTGGGTTAAAAAGGGCTTGTTAAGTAGCGGGTAAGTGCGCCCATAACCCCCTAGGCATATAGATGGTCTGTAGCCCTTCTCCGAGGATCTCAAGGGCAACCCCAGCGGGTCTCTCGGCACCCCTCCCCCTCACTGGGATAGGCGGAAGACTTGGCACCTCTGCCGGTGCACTGCCACCTCTACCGGTGGACTGCCACCTCTACCGGTGCACACTGAGAGTTGAACCCGAGACCTTAGGCTCTGTGCCATGTCATAATTTAGTCACTAACCACTGGATTAAAAGGGCTTGTTATGTAGCGGGTAAGTGCGCACATAACCCCCCAGGCAGATAGATGGAAAGAAGCCCTCCCCCGAGGATCTCAAGGGCAACACCTGCGGGTATCTTGACACAGGCAGCCGGCTTTAGAACTAGAAGCGCAAAAGGTCCGACTGCATTTATTTACGAAACTCCATGAAGTACTGGGTGATTTCATCCGTGGAGAAGTTTGATCTTTAAAACCGCCAAGCGGCCGTGATTCACACTCTAGCTAGAAGAAAACGAATACCGGTATGCGTGAATGGAAATTCTCTCTAGCTATTTGTTGTCGGTGTAGTACACGGTTCAAATTTGGTGACTTGCAGTTCTATCCGTGTCTAGTACAATCTTCAATGCCTACTTAAAATGTGTATAAATCGAAATGTACAGCCCCGTGTGTATGCTTCGGCTTCAAACAGACGAGTACAATAGATGCAAGGAAATCAACGTATGAACTATCTTATCGCACCCATGACATGGGTCATAGGCCGTGAGACTCTGCTAGGCATGTAAACATGCTTTGGTCTTCTATGTTGGCTGCATGGATGTTGCAGCTGCCAAGTATTATGTGGACAGAGGATAAGTATATCCAGGTATGCTCAGAGGGTCTCTGCTGTTCAGTAACCTAAGGTGGTGGTGGTGACGTGGATGATGCTGATTCGTCAGAAGGTGCAGGAGGGGAGGGAGTGGATAGGGGTGTTTCTGGGGTGGCGGATTCAGTGGGAGGGGGTAGGGAGACAGGCGGAGGAGGGGAAGCATCAGGGAGGGAGGGGGATGGGCTAGGGGGAGGGGGAGACAGGCTAGGGGGAGGGGGCGATGGGTCAATGGAAGGAGGCGATTGGACAAGGGGGGGCGAAGGAACAAGGGGAGGAGGCGAGGGGTCCTGTGGCGGTGAGGGGACGGGAGGAGAGAGGACTGGAGAAGGGGGAGGAGAAGGAACAGGACTGCTAGTGGCTGTAGAGCTGCCATCACTGCTGCTCCCACTCCCACCACTCCCACTTGCACCACCACTCCCACTGGCACCACCACTCCCACTGGCACCACCACTCCCACTGGCACCACCACTCCCATCACTACCACCACTCCCATCACTACCACCACTCCCATCATCACTCCCACCACCATCACTCCCGCTGCTGTCACTCTCAGTCCCATTCCCGGCATCAGGCATGGACTGCAGGATGGCGTCGGGCACGAGCAGCGAGTCGACGAGGTGCACTTGGAAAAAGTCCGTCTTGGCGAGGTTGGGCGCGAGTAAAGTGGTCTTGGAGCGACCCGTTCCCGACCGGAACACCACCGTGAAGAATGCGCTCTCGTCCGACTTGAACATAGATTCCTTGGCAAGAGTGGGGAACTGGACAGGGGAGGGGGAAAGGCAAGCATTGAGGGAATGAGGGAGAGAGAGGGAGAGGGAGAGAGGGGGAGAGGGAGAGAGGGAGAGAGGGAGAGGGGGAGAGAGGGAGAGGGAGAGAGAGGGAGAGGGAGAGAGAGGGAGAGGGAGAGAGGGGGGAGAGGGGAGAGGGGAGAGGTAGAGAGGGGGGAGAGGGGAGAGAGGGGGTTGGGATGGTGTCGGGCACGAGCAGCGAGTCGACGAGGTGCACTTGGAAAAGTCTGTCTTGGCGAGGTTGGGCGCGAGTATATCAGTCTTGGAGCGACTGGCGCCCGACTGGAACACCAAGGTGAAAAACACGCTCATGTCGGATTTGAACGCGGATTCCTTGGCAAGAGTGGGGAACTGGAGAGGGGAAGGGGAAGGGGAAGGGGAGGGAGAGAGGGGAGTGACCGCTGCCCAGCTGGAACACCACCGTGAAGAACGCAATCTCATCGGACTTGAAGACAGGCTTCTAGGCTAGAGTGGGGGGTTGGAGAGAAGTTGGATTGGGAGTGAAGCATGCAATAGGGGGGGCTGGTTTGAGTCTCAGACGGAATACCACCATGAAGGATGCACTTTAATCGGATTTCTTTGGCCTGAGTAGGCAACTGTATGGGGAGGGGGATGGGGAGGGGGATGGGGAGGGGGTGAAGACCGCGGTGAAGAATGCCTTCCCATCCGACTTCAAGACCGACTCCTTGGGGAGAGTAGGGAACTGAAGAGGGGAGACGAGGGGGCAGGGAAGAGGGGAGACGAGGGGGCAGGGAAGAGGGGAGACGAGGGGGCAGGGAAGAGGGGAGACGAGGGGGCAGGGAAGAGGGGAGACGAGGGGGCAGGGAAGAGGGGAGACGAGGGGGCAGGGAAGAGGGGAGACGAGGGGGCAGGGAAGAGGGGAGACGAGGGGGCAGGGAAGAGGGGAGACGAGGGGGCAGGGAAGAGGGGAGACGAGGGGGCAGGGAAGAGGGGAGACGAGGGGGCAGGGAAGAGGGGAGACGAGGGGGCAGGGAAGAGGGGAGACGAGGGGGCAGGGAAGAGGGGAGACGAGGGGGCAGGGAAGAGGGGAGACGAGGGGGCAGGGAAGAGGGGAGACGAGGGGGCAGGGAAGAGGGGAGACGAGGGGCAGGGAAGAGGGGAGACGAGGGGGCAGGGAAGAGGGGAGACGAGGGGGCAGGGAAGAGGGGAGACGAGGGGGCAGGGAAGAGGGGAGACGAGGGGCAGGGAAGAGGGAGACGAGGGGGCAGGGAAGAGGGGAGACGAGGGGGCAGGGAAGAGGGGAGACGAGGGGGCAGGGAAGAGGGGAGACGAGGGGGCAGGGAAGAGGGGAGACGAGGGGGCAGGGAAGAGGGGAGACGAGGGGGCAGGGAAGAGGGGAGTTTTGGAGCCGACTGGGAAAGCAACCGAAACCAAGGAAACCTGCAACCCCGCGCCTCCTTCCTCTCCTTTTTATGTGCAACCCGATGCTCACGCTGGAGTCCCGGGGTCACTCTACGAGCTGAGTGTAGTGGTCTTCCCCAGGATCATGTGGTACCGCAGCGTCGTGCGCGCCAGCTACACCCGCTTACCGCACCCGACTTCCCCGCACCCACCGTACCCATACAGCCCCACCGTTTGGTATCCACTCACGCCGGAGTCGGCGGGTCGTTCGACGAGCTGCGTGTAGTCCATCATCTTGCCCAGGATCATGTGGTACCGCAGCGTCGTGCGCGCCAGCGCGGGGTTGTTGAAGTACGGCGACGCGGGCGGCAGCGCCTGCAGCGCGTCGGGGGACGGCACCAGGAACGTCGCTCCCGCGCCCTTCCCTTGGGTAATAGACTCGAGCAGCACCGAGAACAGCCCCGCGTTGCTGATGTACTTAACGAACTGCTGCTGTTTGCTTAGGCCCTGCACGAGATTAAAGACCTTCTGCGCGTCGGCTAGGTTGACCATGAACTTGGGCTTAGGGGTGGTGGAGGAGGTTGTAGTCGTGTTCTTCTTTTTCCCGAACAGCTTTTCCAGGAGCTTCCCCTTTTTCTTGGTCTCGACGGTGGCCGGCGACTTAGACGGCGACTTCGAGGGAGACTTTGACGGAGACTTAGACGGTGATTTTGACGGTGACGGAGACGGCGTCGCCTCTTTCGCTGGTGGGCTTGCCGTCGGTGAGGTTCGCTTGGGCGGCGACGGGCTCACTTTCGGCAGCGAAGGGCTCTTCTTGGGTGGCGAAACGTTCGCCTTAGGGGGAGATTTCGCTGGCGATTTCGCTGGGCTCTTCGTCGTCGACTTTGACGGCGAAGGAGTCTTCTTTGACGGAGTCTTGGACTTCTTCGTCGGAGATTTTGAGGCCTTGGTCTGAGACGTAGTCGAAGTCGTTGATGGCTTTTTAACGGGGGGCAAGGCCTTCGGTTTAGTCACTTTCGCTGCAGTCTTCTTCACCGATGCGCTCGCTTGCGACGTCGCCGCCTTCGCTTGCTTCGTCGCAGACGACTTCGCCGAATTCGCCGAAGATTTCGTCGACCCCGCAGCTTTCTTCCCAGCTGCTTTCAGCGACATCGATGATGACGATGACTTCGCTGCGACGCTTTTTGCTGCCGAATTTGTGACACTCGCCGATTCTCCCCGCACTAGTTTCGGTTTCTTCGGTGGGGAGGCGATGGGCCGGGCGGCGGATTTCGTCTTGTTCTTGCTGGAAGCTTTCGCTGTTGCTGTACCGAGCGCAGGAGTGGGTACGCAGAGCGCGAGGATGACTAAGCACAGAATGGCGGCTAGAAGGAGCGACCTGCGGCCGGCCATGGCCGGCGACTCGAGGGCGGAGGTCTTCTAGACCTGGCCTAGTAGGTCTGCCAGAAATATTTTGACGAGGAATTTGCAACGAGGAATTCGATGAGGAATAGTTTTGAGGCGACTCAAAACTCAATCTGGGTTTCTGAGGTGAGATGTGAAAAGTAGCGGAGCTTCGAGTGCTACAAAAGGCTGTAGAGAAATCGCAGAATGCGATAGTTGTGGGAGAAACACGCAAGCAAGTGCTTGGTTAAGTTGGATGCAAGCTATTTGGAAGGTCAAAGGGCACGCTATGGACTGTTTCTACAGCTAGGCGGATGGTAAGCACTCAAGCGGCTGTTCGGTTTGGGGGGCTGCTACGAACGAACTGGATGCCAGATGAGCCCCCAATCCCCTCAATGGAGTGGAGCAGTGATGCACGCCGATGTCGGTCGGGGGGGCGCGACGAAGGTGATAAGGAATCTGACGGGTCAACAAGGGGGACAAGCCATTTCGACGGCAGCGGGTTTCGCAAGGCCAAGGATGGCTATGGATTCACGGGCGATCAGGATTCGGATCAGCAAGCGAGGACGAGGTGCGCCTAGGGGGAGGGAGGGGGAGGTGCCGGAGGGAGGAATTTTTTGCCGTCGGGTATGAGGCGAAGTGTGGGATGGAAATGTCGGCTTTTGGGCTGGGAGAATGAGATGGAGGGGAATGTCGAATTCGCCATGCCCCGCTACCGATACCGAGCCGCATCCTCTCATCAATGTGACCGACTCGCGAATTTCAAGGCGCCTTGGGTCTGCTTGGGACGCAAATTTGTCTTGGCGCGAGAGGTGGGGATTGATGACGCACGATGGTGGTTCTTGAGGTGTGCGAGGGGAAGAGGATAAAATGAACGGCTGAGATAAATTGATGAGGCTCGTTTCTTACCGTTTCTTCCGCAAATGAGGCCTGGATTCGCCGAAAAATACAGCACTATGAGATACCGCGCTTTACTATGTACGGTGAATGGAAGTGTTGGCAACATGTATTGCGCGCCTACAACAAACTATCCATTTCTCCAAGTTCCTCCTCCAACATGGTAAGTGTACTCCAACATTATAATGTGCTTATTGCATCTATTGCTCACGCTCATTGCACATTTCAGTAATGAACTACCCATACGGTAGCTACCAAAACTGGAAATGGCACTAGATAACCACGCAAGTGTACTTGATGGCAAATGCACAAATTGGTAATTATCCCCATGAGGCATGGATAGGAGAGCACCATAAAACGAGCATTATTAGTATGAACATTTGGCACATGTTACATTGTATAGTGTCAAAGTGCGCAACATGGAACAGCATGTCACAACCAACATGTCACATGGGATCAGGCGGTGACGACTTGGAGCTTGGTGGAGGGAGCACCGGTGGATCCGTGGCAGATGCAAGGGACGATTTTGAGGGAGCAGGGAGGGGGGGAGACAGGTATGGTGTGCTGGCAAGGGTTGGCGATGGAAGTGTTGTGTTTGGAGTACTGCTAGGAGGAGGGATGGGTGCTGCAACGGGGGGCGGTTGCTTTTCTGCTGGCACTGGTGCTGCTGGTGGGGAGAAGTAGACGGAGTCTGGGATGAGCAAGGAGTCCAGGACGTGCACCTGGGGTAGAGAGAGGGGGGAGGGGGAACACAAGGAAAGGGAGGGCGGTTGCTTTTCTGCTGGCGCTTGGGTTGCTTGAGGGTTGCTTGGGGTTTGCTCGAGGGTTGCTTGAGGGGAGTAGCAGACGGAGTCTGGGATGAGCAGGGAGTCCAGGACATGCACCTGGGGTGAGGAGGCATCCATTCGTCCATGTAAGCATTCGTCCATGTAAGCACTCGTCCATGTAAGCACTCGTCCATGTAAGCACTCGTCCATGTAAGCACTCGTCCATGTAAGCACTCGTCCATGTAAGCATTCGTCCATGTAAGCACTCGTCCATGTAAGCATTCGGCATGGTGATGCTGGCCCTCGACAGCTCTCTGGATGACCGCAGCACCACACTCCCCAAAGATGGCTTTTTTAGAATTCTGAAATATCTCCCGAAAGATGGCGGCCTAGAAGCACTCAACAGTTCCCCCAAACTAAGCCGCTCACCTGCATGCATCTGTCCGTGTATGCGTTGGGCATGGTGATGCTGGCCCTCGACGGCCCTCCAGAACCACACTAGAAGCACTCAACATAGAAGCACTCAACATAGAAGCACTCGACATAGAAGCGCTCAACAATCCCCAAAGCAAGCGACCCTCACCTGCATGTATTCGTCCGTGTATGCATTGGGCATGGTGATGGTAGCCCTCGATGGCCCTTTGGTTGGTCGCAGCACGACTTGGAAGAGGAAGCTAGCGGCGTCCTTCACTAGTGGCTCGTGCTGGTCCGTGGGGTACTGCAGGGGCGCGGGGAGGGAGAAGGTGACAACATGGGAGATGACGCACAGGGAATCAACACTTGACGGCCCCTAGGTCAGCCGCAGCACGACTTTGAAGAGGAGGCTAGCAGCGGCTCGTGGTGGTCCGTGGGGTCCTGCGGAGAGGGACAGGCAGGAGGGACAGAAGAACAAGGAAGGGAGGGGGCATGGCGCACAAAGGGGGTACTGCAAGGGGGAACTAGCAGGCTAGCCGCACCGCAGCACGACTCTGAAGAGGAAGCTCGCGGCGTCCTTCACTAGTGACTCGTGCTGGTCCGTGGGGTACTGCGGGGTGGGGGCATCAGCAGGATTGGAGGAAGATCAGAGCAGAGGCTTTTGCATGGAGGCTTTTTCCATCAGAGCAGAAGCCTGAGGGAATCGAATTTTGGATGGAGGCTTTTCCCTAGCTTGAATCTAGCCGCGTCCTTCACCAGAGGCTCGTGATGGTTGGGGTGTGCTGGGGAGAGGGAGAGGCAGGAGGGTCAGCAAGGAAGGAGGGATGGAGAACAAGAAAGGGAGGGGTCATGGGAGACTGGGGCGGTGCGCAACGTCATGCGAGCCAGCAGCACGGCTTTGAAGAGAAAGAACAAGAAAGACAGACTGGGGCGGTGCGCAACGTCATGCGAGCCAGCAGCACGGCTTTGAAGAGAAAGAACAAGAAAGACAGACTGGGGCGGTGCGCAACGTCATGCGAGCCAGCAGCACGGCTTTGAAGAGAAAGAACAAGAAAGACAGACTGGGGCGGTGCGCAACGTCATGCGAGCCAGCGGCACGGCTTTGAAGAGAAAGAACAAGAAAGACAGACTGGGGCGGTGCGCAACGTCATGCGAGCCAGCAGCACGGCTTTGAAGAGAAAGAACAAGAAAGACAGACTGGGGCGGTGCGCAACGTCATGCGAGCCAGCAGCACGGCTTTGAAGAGAAAGAACAAGAAAGACAGACTGGGGCGGTGCGCAACGTCATGCGAGCCAGCAGCACGGCTTTGAAGAGAAAGAGCAAGAAAGACAGACTGGGGCGGTGCGCAACGTCATGCGAGCCAGCAGCACGGCTTTGAAGAGAAAGAGCAAGAAAGACAGACTGGGGCGGTGCGCAACGTCATGCGAGCCAGCAGCACGGCTTTGAAGAGAAAGAGCAAGAAAGACAGACTGGGGCGGTGCGCAACGTCATGCGAGCCAGCAGCACGGCTTTGAAGAGAAAGAGCAAGAAAGACAGACATGGGGATTACGGCTGGGAAGGGGGGGGGGGAGGCTACTGGTCAGCAGCAGCACCACATGGGGAGGGGATTAGCCACCACTGTGGCAGCAAGACCTGGGTCGTTTGACTGGGTTGCGACTCACCATAGTTGGTTCCCACCACACCCAAACCAAACTCACCGTGCTTCGGACCTTGCCCAAACCAGGACTCACCAGAGTCCCCGTGCCGTCTTGGGTCAGGTCCGTGTAGGTCACTTGCCTCCCCCGCACCACGTGGAAGTTCACCACCGCCGTGGCGATGTCAGGGTCGTTGATCAGCGGCGACGTTGATGGGAGGTCTTTAATCGTGTCCGGGTTGGGAACGAAGAAGGTGACCTTCTCAGTGGAGTTAAGTGCTTTGCCTAGAAGGGTGAGGAGGCCTGGGGGTGAGGTGGGGGGGGAGGAGGAGAGGAGAGGAGAGGGCGACGCCAAGGGGGATGAGGACGGGAGTTCGGTGCCTTGCCTAGCAGGGTGAGGAGGCCTGGGGATGGGGTGGGGGGTAGGGGCATCAGCAAGGGCGGGAGGGGGGACGGGACGAGGATGCAGAGGAGGGTGGAAGACCTTCTCAGTGGAGCTAAAAGCCTTGCCTAGTAGAACGGTGAGGAGGCCTGGGGGATGGGTAAGAGGGCGAGAGGGAGACGAGGACGGGAGGTGTTTGATTGGGTCTGTGTTGGGAACGAAGAAGCTGACTTTCTCAGTGGTTCAAGTGCGTTCTCGGTGGATTCAAGTGCTTTGCCTAGCAGGGTGAGGAGGCCTGGGAGTTGGGTAGGAGGGGTTGAGGGGAGGGGAGTCCGATGGGGAAGGGAAGAGAGACGAGGACGGGAGTCCGTCATCACGTCCGGATAGAGGACGAAGGACCTAGGAGAGTGGAGTGGAGCAAGTGGCGCGTTACCTCAACCTGCTCCGCTGAGTTGAGCGCTTTGCCTGGGAGAGTGAGGAGGCCTGGGAAGGAGGGGTAGGGGCGCCGCCAAGGGCGGGCAGCGGGAAGCGGGCACTGGGGAAGCGGGAAGAGGGCAGCGGGAAGCGGGCAGCGGGCAGCGGGCAGCGGGCAGCGGGCAGCGGGCGGCGGGCAGCGAGCAGCAGGAAGCGCGCAGCGGGCAGCGGGCAGCGGGCGGCGGGAAGCGCGCAGCGGGCAGCGGGCAGCGGGCAGCGGGCAGCGGGCAGCGGGCAGCGAGCAGCGGGCAGCGGGAAGCGGGCAGCGGGCAGCGGGAAGCGCGCAGCGGGCAGCGGGAAGCGGGCAGCGGGCAGCCGGAAGCGGAAGCGGGCAGCGGGCAGCGGGAAGCGGGCAGCAAGAGCTTGGTGGCGAAGGGGAAGAGGAAGGCGGCGGGGGGGAAACTATCCGTACATCATGAATTGAGGGTCGTCCATGTCGTCAGCACCTTGCTCCCCCACACCCATCTATCTCTAAGTCCCATGCCACTGCTTGGCTTTACTGGGTCTATTCGTACCTCCGTTGATGGCGAACATCATGACCTGAGGATCATCCATGTACGGCTGGAGCGTCGTCAGCAGCGTCTCAAGGAGAGGGAATAGGGAGTAGAGAGGGAAACGTGGGCAGAGAGAGAAGAGTGGGAGACCACAAGCCTATTCGTACCTCCGTTGATGGCGAACATCATGAACTGCGGATCATCCATGTACGGCTGGAGCGTCGTCAGCACCTTCTGCGCGTTCCCCAGGTCCACCCCCCCGCTCCCCCCGCTCCCCCCGCTCCCCCCGCTCCCCTGGGGCGGAGACGGCGAAGGCGGAGGCGGAGGCGGGGACTTCTGCACTGAATTCGGCTTGCGCCGCTTGGGGGGAGAAACCTTCGGGGGGGATTTCGGGGGAGGCGGAGGGGACCGTTTCGGGGGAGACTTCTTAGTGGGGGAAGGCTTGGGGCTTTTGCGCTTGGGCGGGGAAGTGGAAGGCGGCGGGGGGGAGCGCTTCTTGGGGAGGATCGGCGAGCGCTTCTTCGGGGGGGAAGTCCCGCGCTTGGGAGGGGAAACTCCGCTCTTGGGGGGAAATTTGGACACGTTTGCGGGGCTTTTCGCGGGGCTTTTCGGCGGAGAATTCGTCGTTTTCTTCGGCGGGGAGCGCGCCGTCGTCTTCTTGGGCGGCGAAGGGGACTTTTTCACAGCGGCGATTAATCTGCTGCCGAGCTTGGGACTCTGAGTCGGACTGGGCAGGGCCGGCGGAACCGGCGGCGCTGGCGGCGTCCGCGCGCGTTTGAGCAGCGCAGCGTAGAGGAGCGAGATGGTCTCGCGGGAGCGAATGCTGCTTGGAGGCGGCGAGATTCTCTCCGCGCTCCTTTCGTGAAAAAACCTTGGCGAGTTTGGCGGTGATTTCGGTGGCGATTTCAGTGGCGATTTTGGCGGCGACTTTTTCGGCGAGGTCACAGAGTACCCGTCCTTTTTCCTAGTAGTCGACTTTATGGGGCTTTCTTGCGCAGCTAATCTAACCCGTATAGATACCAGTGCGCGCGGGTTTCCTCTCCCATTGCGTGCGCCATTCTCCACAGCTCGAGCGCTCACGGCGGCGGCGGCTGCGGCGGTGTTGCCTTCGGTGGTGGACGGAGCGGACGCGGGAATGGCGAAGAGAAAGAGCACGGCTAATGCGAGAGCTAAAGCGATTACTATCCGACACGATGTCGAGAACGAGGAGGATGACGATGAGGATGTGGTTGAAGGTGTAAAACGACTCCGCGGTCGATTCTGCTGGCGACAATCAGCCATGGCCACCCGGATAGCCTACCGACCTACGACGGCTCAGAAACTAACCGAGAGATGACCGTCTATAAGCCCGCGAGGAGAAAGTTGGGGGAGCGGCTGGCGTAGTGGCGGGGAGTAGCCGGATCGTGCGTGGGTGACTGCTCGTACTGGTAGGCAACGAACCCGTTGCTAACAGAAGATCCGGTCACTCGAGTGAACCTAAGAAGCTGACTGAGCGATTAGCTGCTAAGTATTTTCTTAGCGCCTGTCGCAGCGTCTCAAGTTTGATAAGTCTGTCGTTGGGTGGAGCCTGCGCCAGTTGGTACCTAATCGGTCGTCCGACACTAAGCCCTTAGTACACTACAGGAAAGAGGGGGGCGGCTTTGATTCTAGCGGGAGCTTCTTTCCCTCGATCATTTTGAGAGGTTGGGTACTAGATCCGACAGCCAAAAGCACAGTTTCTGGTCGGCTGGTCCTATACTAACTGAATGCGGCGTTCGATCTGCCCTGTTTCAGCATCGCACCTACCGTCGGAACGAGAAAGACGGGTCAACGAGCTCCGATGTGGGGAGAGAAAGCAGGAAGTTCCCGTGTTGGTGGGAAGGAACGGGAAATCGTGAGGGGCGGTGAAACAGACTGGGGTAGAGGAGGAAAATGCGGGAAGAATTGGGAGAGGGAGGGTGGAGGAATTTGGGGTGCCATGGATTGGGGGGGAGGGAATTTCGACGGGGGCGACTCGGAAGGGCGTCGCGTCACGAGGTGCCGATGTGATCGCTGACACAGTTTCGTCCGCTGTCGTGTGTGCGAAGATGATTGCTGGTAACGTTACGTTCTGTGAGGGTTTGTGGAACGCATAAATTGTACATTATAAGCTCTATCATACGCTTCAGTGTACATTCTGAACATATCTACGGTGATGTAATTGAGATTTCCCATAAAATCGGTCGAGCAGTGTTGGGATTGGCCCAAGTTCCATCGACCAACGGGAAACCCAGCAAACTTACAGTGTGATTGATGTGGCACAGACAGCATCCAGCGTGTCAGGGATCATCACTGAACGAATCACACATGCCTCCCAGGCCAGCAGCACCCACGAACCTGGTCATGGCCCCACATTGGCTGGACCGTTCGCCCGCCCGTTCAGACTTCCATTTTGTCTGCTGCTCATGACTCACAAACCTTTGGAGGCGGCGTGAGGGTGCTTTCCTGCTGCACCAGCTCGATGTTCAACCGTTGGATCAGTGATTTGTCGCAAGTAACGATCGTGATGGAGCAAGGTGGGGGGACAAATATGCCCGCGAAATGAATTTGAAACATGGGCAGTGATCGGCCATGGATGATCGATCCTCTCTTCGAACCTCCCCTCGATAGTATCACAGCAGCAGTATTCCCTTGAAAAATGATCCTCCTAAGAATTCCAGCCCAGACTCGAGTCCAACACTCTCGGGAGAAACTTCAGCCCAGACTCGAGTCACTTGAGGCTCGAGTCACTCGAGACAGCAAGACAGCAAGCCTCGGGAGTGACGAAGCATGCATACCCATTTTTATTGCTGATAAATTTTAGCAAAAGGACACCATAGCTGGCAAGGTTCCGAACAAGCGCCAAACTTGATTTGCGACGTACTCGTACGTCCGTGGCCTCGCTTTTGCGAATTGCGGGACTTAGCAGCGAACCTCGTTGTTGAATCAGCGACATACAGCGGCTTCAGATTCGTTTATTCCATAAGTCGATCGTAGCGAGAACGACTTGCCGATGAAGCAGGCTTTCTACCAACCTCAGGCTGTGCTCCGCCATTATACCGACTCGAATCCGTTTTCATCCGCAAACCAAGGATCTTGCGGAGGAATGGACAATGCAGCATATCATTCGAGTCACACGGTACTTCGTTGATCGTAAAGCAGTAGCCAGATACTCTCTCTCCCTCACGTTGAGTTCTTGCCAAGAGAAGCGCTCCTGGTTTTGACACTCATTTTCATCATGATGAGTTCATACGCGTTGGGTCTCAGTTGCAAGCCTCCTCTGATTTATGGTTTCCGATCAATGCACGATGACAAGTCACTCATTTCCGCCCAACACTAATGTTGCCTCCACGTTTCGTTGCACGCAGCGCGAATCCCAACGGAGGGACGGGCTGCGTGGTCGGATTCGTTACAAGTCACTCATTTCCTCCCACCACTATCGTTAACTCCACGTTACCTTCACGTTTCCTTGCACGCTCGTTTCGTTGCACGCAGCGCGAACCCCAGCCGGGGTGGATGCCAGCTATTCCCACCGGAGGAACGGGTAGCGGCGTCGGATTTGGTAGCGCGACAATCGGATCAGCTAGTAGCGCAGCAGCAGTGCTGGCCATGCAGCATTCGGCGACCGTCCCTTTCCACGTACCGAATAGGCCAGCAGGTGAATCCGCGACTTTCCCACCCAGGCTGGAGATCCCAAGGCTAGATTCATTCTAACGGTTTAACCGTGCTGTAATGGCGAGTGATATTCTGACAGAAGGCTCAGTGCAATTTTGCACTTGTCTAGTTCTTAATTAAAACAGTATTCTTCGGTTCATGTTGCTTGCTTTACCGCCACGCAGGTGCATGGCCTCAGGCAGCAGACATGTCCGTTCCTTACTCCCAAGCCTACTCCGCTTCTATTGCGAATGCAGCTCGCCCTGCTGCTTCGTCGAACCCGCACATGCAGCCGTACCTACAACCGCCGCTGAAAAAGCACTGTCTTCCCTCTCAGCCGCCACTCGTGCAGTTCGAACAGCAGCAGCAGCAACAGCAGCAGCAAGCGCAACAGCAAGCGCAGCAGCAAGCGCAGCAGCAAGCGCAGCAGCAAGCGCAGCAGCAGGCATTTCAGTTCCAGCAGCAACATCAACCGCACCAACAGCATACAATGCCGTACCAGCAGCAGCAGCAGCAGCAGCAGCAGCAGCAGCAGCAGCAGCAGCAGCAGCAGCAGCAGCAGCAGCAGCAGCAGCAGCAGCAGAAGCAGCAGCAGCAGCAGCAGCAGCAGCACCTCAGCTTTCATCATCATCACCAGCAGCAGCAAGCGCAGTGCCACAGCGTGCAGCAGATGCAGCAACAGCAGAATCACCAGCAACAGCAGCAGCAGCAGCAGCAGACGAGCACACGAATCCAGCAGTCACATCAGAAGCAGCAACCATCGTGCAGATTCGACAACTCCCTCGGTGAGGAGCCTATTTTTGATTCAACACATGCCAAGGTTTCAGCAGCCTCAAAAATAGCAGCCGGCGTGCAGATTCGACTACTCCCTTGGTGAATAGCAGGGAGGGAAGGAGGGCGAAGGTCGGGGACGCGGGGAGTCATAGATCAGGGATTCGGGGTGCCAGTACTTTGGATTCAGAGTGCACTTGAGATCCAAATTAACTCCCCTTACGTTGGACTCAAAGTACACTTGCGATCCAAAGTAACCCAAGTGGCCCTTCGACTCCTTCTCGTGGCGCCTCAAGAATCCTTCCTTTGTTTCTGGCCTGCTCCCTCCCTCTCGTGATGTGGCCTTTGTTTCTCCTTCTCGCAATTGCACCTATGCTACCTCCCTCACTGTCCTCACTGTCCTCACCACCCTCTCCACCCTCTCCACCCTCTCCACCCTCTCCACCCTCTCCACCCTCACCACCCTCTCCACCCTCACCACCCTCACCACCCTCACCACCCTCACCACCCTCTCCATCCTCACCACCCTCACCACCCTCTCCACCCTCTCCACCCTCTCCACCCTCACCACCCTCACCACCCTCACCACCCTCTCCACCCTCACCACCCTCTCCACCCTCTCCACCCTCACCACCCTCACCACCCTCACCACCCTCTCCACCCTCTCCACCCTCACCACCCTCTCCACCCTCTCCACCCTCTCCATCCTCACCTTTTGCAGGGTGTTTTTGAGAATTCTCAAGAGCACCTTCCTCACCGTCCCCACCGTCCTCAGGGCTGTTGACGAAGAAGTTCATCGATCTGATCAAGGCCAGCCAGGACTGCTGTGTAAGGCACCCATCAGTCTTTACAAGCGAAGTGTGGCCACTTCCATCTCACCCCTTCCCTTGGTCCCCGCCACCATCACGCCCTTGGCACCGTCCCCACCGTCCTTCCCCAGGGCTGCTGACGAAGAAGTTCATTGATCTGATCAACGCCACCCAGGACTGCTCAGTCGATCTCAACGTCGCTGCCGCCACTCTCTGCGTACGTCTCTGTGGATAGATTCAACCCCCATCGCCTCATGAATCCGCTTGTTGCTGTCTCAAGTCTTGTGAATGCCAGGCAGGACTGCCCTGTGGGCCTCAACATTGCTGCCGCCCCTCTCAGCGTGCGTTCGTTCAGTGCCACTGCCACTGCCGCTGCCACCACCCCCGCCGCCGCTGCTGTTGTTGCTGCTGCTGCTGCTGCCGCTGCTGCTGCTGCTGCTGTTTTTCCAGCTGCTGCTGCTTTTGCTGCTGCTGCGCGACTACTTCATTGGGGCTCCTCAATGCTGCTCCTCTAGACACTCCTTGGGCTTCATCAGCTGCTTCCCACTATCACGCCTTTCACTCATCCCTCCTCCACCTCCCTCCCTTCCCTCCCCACTCTCTCCTCCCCCCCCTCTCCCCCTCCCCGCCCGCAAAACGGCAGGTGCAGAAGCGGCGCACTTACGACATCACCAACGTGCTCGAGGGCATCGGGCTCGAGGATATAGGGCTGATAGCGCTTTTCCTTGACCTTCCTCTACCCTACAACAACCCCACCCTCCTCCCCTCCCGTGACTGCAGGTGCAGAAGCGGCGCACTTATGACATCACCAACGTGCTCGAGGGCATCGGGAGCTGACAGCCTGCTACCTTGACCTTCCAGTACCGCCGTCCTTCCTCCCCCCTCCCCCCTCTCTAACCTGCAGGTGCAGAAGCGGCGCATCTACGACATCACCAACGTGCTGGAGGGCATCGGGCTGATTGAGAAGAAGGGCAAGAACATTGTGAAATGGGCGTGAGTACTTTGGGGGGCGGCAGGGGGGGGCAGAAAGGGGAGGGGGGAATGGGAGATGGGAAAGGGAAGGGGGGTGAGGACATCAACCGGATTTCGAAGAAGGGCAAGAACATTTTGCGCTGGGCGTGAGTGCTTGGGGGGGAGGCAGGGGGGGGAGGGACATTACCCCATATGTGCACTGTTCAAGTGCGACACGTGTACGGCAGTGCCGGTACTACCTGCGTCGCTTCTCCTTTGAGACGTCTCAAAGCAAATATTCTATCAAATTGCCGCACATTTGCGTTGTTCAAGTGAACCGCATGTACGATGCCTGTGCCGTCTCGTATGCACATCGTGCTATGAACCTCGCTTCTCCGTGCTTGTGTGTGGCAGAGGGACGAACTTGCAAGGCGAGGGAGCAGCGCGCATGCAACAAGACGTGAATGCTGCCCAGGTATGGGGGAGCAGGGGTGCAAAGTGGGGGAGAGGGGAAGAGTTGCGGGTATGGGATGGCGAAGCATCGCTGGGAACGATGGGGGGTGGTAGGTCCAGAGATGGAGTCTTTTTCGTCATGGCCCCTATTCCCCTCCCCTTCCTCCCTCCCACGCCCACCCTTCCACTCCCCCTCCCTCCCACTTCCCGTCCCTTCCCCGACCTCCCCCCCCCTCGTCACCTCTTCTCGTCATGTCCTTTCCGAGCACTAGCACACTCTTTCACGTCCATCCTTTTTTGTTTTTAACCGAGTTCCTTCATCTATCACTCCCACTGCCCATTTCCCCACCCTTCAACTGCTCCTTTCCCTGTCCTCCTCGCTCCTACGTCTCTGTCCCTCCCGTGCCCCGCCCCTCCCTTCTCTCTCTGTGCGGCCATCAGGCGCAGCTAGACGGGTTGAGGGATCAAGATGGGCAGCTAGGCGCAGACGATTTTTGAGGCGCCTAAAAACAATCCTCTCCTGCCCACCCCCCCGTCTCTCTCTCCCTCCGTGCTGCCATCAGGCGCAGCTGGACGAGTTGAGGGATCAAGACGGGCAGCTGGACAACGACATCAGGTGTGCACTCTCCCTCCGTCCCTCCTCTGCTCTCTTGTCCTCTCGCTCATCCCGGATATAGTCTAGCTGGACTTGAGTATCCTTAGAGTGTCAAGACGAGTTGAGGGATCAAGACGGGCAGCTCAACAACGACATCAGGTGTGCACTCGCCTGTCCTCGCTCCTCTGCCTCTGTTCCTCCTCTCTGCCTCTGTTCCTCCTCTCTGCCTCTCGCGCTCTCTCTCTCGTTCTCTATGCTGCCATCAGGCCCAGCTGGACGAGTTGAGGGATCAAGACGGGCAGCTGGACAACGACACCAGGTGTGCACTCTCTCTCCGTCCCTCCTCTCCCCTCCCCTCCTCTCGCTAGTCCCGGGTTTAGTCTCGCTGGTCTTGAGTATCCTTAGAGTGTCAAGACGAGTTGAGGGATCAAAACGGGCAGCTAGACAACGACGTCAGGTGTCCTCTCCCTCCTCGCTTCCTTCTCTCCTCTCCTCTCCTCTTCTCTTCTCTCCTCTCCTCCTCTTCTCCCCTCTCCTCTTCTCTCCTCTCCTCTCCTCTTCTCTCCTCTCCATGCGTCTGATAGTTCTCTCCTTTAGTCTTGTGGTCGTCTCAGCTGATAGGTGGAAATGATTCCAATGTTTAAAGAGTCTCATAATGCTCACTTACGATATCACATAACCTACCACGCACCCCCTCCCCCCCGCCTCTCCTCTCCCCACGCACAGGTACATGCAGGAGCGGCTACGGGTGTCCAGTAACCATGAGGAGAAGAATTTTCTCCCCCTTAAGTACCACATGCACACCCCACACACAACCCTCCCCACGCACAGGAACATGCAGGAGCGGCTATGGGTGTCCAGCAACGATGAGGAGAAGAATCTTCCCCCCCTTCACCATGCCATCCCCCTCCCCCTTCCCCCCCCGACCCCTCCCCCCACGCACAGGGATATGCAGGAGCGGCTATGGGTGTCGAGCAACGATGAGGAGAAGAAGCAATGGATGTTCGTGACCGAGGATGACATCAAGGGGCTGCCCTGCTTCCAGGTGCGCCGTGGTCCCAGGTGAGCCGTGCTGTCAGCTGAGCCGTGCTGCCAGGTGAGCCGTGCTGCCAGGTGAGCCGTGTGCCATGTGGGCCATGCTCCGTGCAATGGAGCCATGGTGCCAGCAACAAGGGGTTGCCGTGCTTCCAGGTGCGCTGTGTGCCATGTTCCATGCAAAGGAGCAATTGTGCAAACAACGAGGAGGACAAGAGTAAATCATTGTTCTTCTCCTCAGCTTCTTGATAGCAACGACGGAGGATGACATCAAGACGCTGCCTTGCTCCCAGGTGCGCCGTGCTTCACGCAATGGCGACATCAGTGCCAGCGACAAGCAACGAGAAGCAGTGGATGTTCGTGGCTGAGGATGACATGCAGGGAGTCATTGTGCTGTCAATGTTTTTACTGCCTTCCGCTTCTCATATGACTTGCTCTCTCTGGCATCGCGCTGTCTGGCATCTCATATCACTCGCACTGTCTGGCATCGCACTGTCTGGCATCACACTGTCTGGCATCACACTGTCTGGCATCTCACTGTCTGGCATCTGACTGCCTGGCATCTCATATCACTTGAACTCTCGGGCATCCCTGCCTGCCCTTGGTCGAGCATGTGTGTTTCCCTGTCCCCACGATTCCTTCCCCCTGTTGATTCCGGTTCCTGCTCATCCACACATGAGCCTGCTCCAACTCTCTTCCCCATCATCCCTCCCCTGTACCCCAGAACGAGACACTCATCGCCATCCGAGCTCCCCACGGCACCATGCTGGAAGTCCCCGACCCTGAAGACGTGAGTCCTGCTGCTGCTGACAAGGTAAGCGCTGCTGCTGCTGACTGCGGGTGCTGGCGACTACGGGTGCTGGTGACTGCGGGTGCTGGTGAGTGCAGGTGCTGGTGAGTGCAGGTGCTGGTGACTGCATGTGCTGGTGAGTGCAGGTGCTGGTGAGTGCAGGTGCTGGTGACTGCATGTGCTGAATGCTGCTGCTGGTGACGAGGTGAGTGTTGCTCACCCCTTTCACCTCCCTCACAGGCAGGCAGGGCGCACAGTGGCCAGTCCGCACTATGCAGCAAGTGGCATCAGATCCTACTGCGCAGCTCATGCCTCCCAACCTCCCCTCTTCACACGCACCATCTTGCTGCTCCATCTCGCCTTTCACCCCTCACAGGCAGGCAGGGCGCACAGTGCGTCCCCACCATCCAGCAAGCGCTATCAGATCCTACTGCGCAGCTCAAATGGCCCCATTGACGTCTACCTGGTCAGGTGAGTCCACCTGGTCAGGTGTGTCTACCTCGTCAGGTGTGTCTTCCTGTTCAGGTGTGTCTTCCTGGTCAGGTGTGTCTTCCTGGTTCTGAGGCGCCGCAAAAGCAATCTCAGTTCACGCGGATTTTGAGGCGCCTCAAAAGCAGTCCCATGCAGCCCCTATCCGACTGACCAGGCTACCCCCCCCCTCGGGCCCCCAATCTCTCTATCTATCGTTTCTTTCACTAGCTTTGATCTTGCAAGCTCTATCTCTATTTTTTCACACAGCCTCAAAATTACGCCCTCTCATGCATCTTCCTCCTCACTCCCCCAGCCGGTTTGAGGAGAAGTTTGACGGTGCCGCCGACCATGCCACTCCTGCTGCTGCTGGTGCTGCTGCTGGTGCTGCTGCTGGTGCTGCTGTTGCTGTTGCTGTTGCTGTTGCTGCTGCTGCTGCTTCTGCTGCTGCTGCAGCCGCACCAAACCCCTGTTCCCATGCACTTGATCTCATAAATCCCCTGTTCCTGTGCTGACCAAACCCCACTTTCTTCCTCCTCATTCCCCCAGCCGGTTTGAGGAGAAGTTTGATGGTGCCGCCGACCATGCGTCTCCTGCCACTCCTGCTGCAACTGAGACGAAGACTGAGAAAGTCAAGGGTGCAGAGGAAACAAGACCAGTAGCAGCAGCAACAACAGCAGCGAATTCTGGAGAAGCAGCAGCAGTAGCAGGAGGAGGAGGAGGAGGAGGAGGAGGAGGAGGAGGAGGAGGAGGAGGAGGAGGAGGAGGAGGAGGAGGAGGAGGAGGAGGAGGAGGAGGAGGAGGAGGAGGAGGAGGAGGAGGGGAAGGAGAAGGATGGGGAGGAGAAGGAGGAGAGGAGGAGGGAGCAGTTACGGGAGCAGGGACAGGAATAGACTCAAGCTCTGGGGCTTGGGGCTGTGGAGGGGGGACGGGGGTTGACGCTGGGGGAGGTATGGGTATGGGAGATGGTGAAGGGGACATGTGGATGGCAGAGGATGTTGGCGGACCAATGAGAGTTGTTCCTGCCGAGCCAGTGGTGAGTGTCGTGAGATTGGAAAGCACGTTCTCTGTTATTTTATGCATTGGTTGCCTACTTCTTATTTTGTAGCAATTTGTTTAATTGTGTTAGAATCCTCCTCTATTTTTCCACCTTGCAGGATTATTGGCTTTTGTCAGACAGCCACTTGGGCTTGACTGACATTTGGCGGACTGATCCTCGATAATCACAATGCTTACAAGTCGAACATATTGAGAAGATTTACCTTGCAAGTTCTTAGGTGTTTGAAGTGTTTGCAGGTGTTGTAATATTGCGCACGACGGCAACAACGAAGCATAAAGTTTTGCGAATCAATGATTTGGGCAACTCCTTGCGTGGCCATGTGGTAAAGATCTCCCCAATTACACCACCAGGATGACAGCTGTACACCTGCCCGAGGCAAGCAGATGTACTTCAGCAAATTGCCCAGCTCCTAGCAACGGCCTGAGGTATCCTGGTGCATGTGATTTTGTCATATTGCTCGTTCACCTGCCCCAACAGAAAGCGTCACAGCTGTCGCTCGTTTGGACAGTTCCGCGGTTGTCTCCTCTTCAGTCTCAATGGTTGTCTCCTCGGTCATTTTGAAAGCAATCGAGCTTCCCAGTCAGAATACGTAGGGAGGGAGTGAACCTTCTAGAGCTTCGAGAATGGATGTCAGATGCAGTGCACAGTTTAGTGCAGTTCAGTTCAGCACAAGATGCCACAGCACGCAACCAACGGGCAGGTTGCAATTGTCGCTTTTGGGTTCTGGACTCTGGTCTGGACTCGAGTCGACGAAGCAGGCGGCTCCGCGTGGAGGTTTACTGTACTGCACTGTAACATGTAACACCTCCGTCTGCCTCGACGAATCAGGGACCGCATAACCACCATCGTGTCTGACGGACCTCATTCCATCCGTTATGGTTTTCCTCCTAAAATTCCGTCTCATTCCCCAACCAGACCCAAGCATATGCCTCTCTTCCACTCTTCTAGAGTCCATCCAGAGTTCAGGGCAGAGTCCAGAGTCCAGACCAACTACGGTATTTAGCGCATACTCCGCGTACCTATTTCCTAAGTTTCGCTCTCTCAACTCGCTCGCTACTCTCGACCATTTCATGTACTTGCTTATCTACACGTCGTCTACTCAGCCCGGCTGCTTCTTCTCAGGAATTCGCCTCAATTCCTGACTTCGTGCTGCCTTAGTGGACCTAATCCATAAGCGATTTTTCGCTAATGTCGATCGTGGGTACCCGTAGTCCTCCCCAGTCCATTCTTAACGAGCAGCTTTCTGCTTCCAGACTCACCACGACACCGCGGCTTTCGACAGTCAAGCGTCACAACTCCATGCGAAAGTCCCTAGAACCGTCGATTTCACTGACTCGCAACCCCGCTATTCCATCCGACGGCCCTGGAGAACCGTCTGTTCCACGCTTGCCCATTGAGGAAGAGTGGCATTTCGCAGGGCCTCCCCTGTCTGACTCTAATCCGTCACCGTCTACGGCCGCTCCATTCAGCCGTCACAGCTGGTCGTCAGGATTTGACAGCCGACCGTCAACTGCCGACGGCCGCAGTTCGCCGTCGATGACGGCGTCACCAGTTCGTTATTTCCGTCGGCATGCTTTCACGGGGACGCACCTCCAGAGAGCCTGCAGTACTCCACCCCGAGGTCGGTTAGGAGCGGTGGGACCGTTCGCCCGAGCTGGAGATATTCTCAAGGAGGAAATGGCTCAGGAAAATGAGCAGATATGAGGCCTTTGGGCGAGTAATGGTGGAAGGAGATAGAAAGAGAGTAGCCCGCGTGCTTATTTCAGCATGACAAATGGCTGCTATCCTTCCTACCGGTATTTTCTTGTGTGGTCTTTTCTCTGTGGGTTACATATTGCAACTAGATTGTGGAACCACTGAATGGTTTCAAATGTGAAAACCGCATGTATTTTACTCTGATTTCACAGTTTTACATTAGCTGCTCAGTTATGTGCTTATCGTATGGAAGAAGCAAATAAACAAAGATCAGGTGTTCCGTTTTTTATGTGAAACATGTACACCAATTTCACTACACATACCATTCCATACCGCACTCCAAAGATCAAGTGTTCTGTCTTGATTCTAGAAAGCATCTTCCAGTCAAGTGGGCAAGATTCCTCATAGTCCGGCGCGAGGCGGCCAAGTCAGCATACGGCGCTTCTGCTCATTGGGCAACGATCCTCCTCCGCTAAAATCCCTTCAGATCGGTCACAATTTCCTGCCTAGAATGTCACACCGCAGGGATACTTTCGGTCCGTTCGATTCCATTCCCATCTGTCAGATCAAGTGGGCCTTCACTTCATGACCATCCTTGAAAGCATCAGCCCGAGGGAATCTGGTGTGTGTGGATCATCAGTACAGTATGACTCTTGAGAGAGGTACTGACTGACCAAGATCGCTCTAAACTGTCAGTGAGCAGCATCAGTCAGTGGTCGTGCTGGTCAGTCAGTCAGTAGAGAAGACGACCATTAGTCGCTGATAGTTATTTGGTTTATTGAATCTGACAGTGGACCAAATTTTCGTCACGGTAGCACCATCGCATTGCCGTGAGCATCCAAGCTGAATCGCGCGGAAAATTATCGCCTTGCATCTGCAGAAGCCGTGTTCTTGATCGGCTTCCTTCTGGCTGTTCCATCCGGCTCTCTCCATCTTCGGCCTTGGCTGCAACTTGAGGGGATCGGTTGAGATACAAAGCCTTGTCGATTGTATCGCAGGCTAGAATCGCTTACTGTCTGTTGTAGATCCTTTCCTTTCTGGTCGTTATCCCGACGTGAACTGCTTGGTAGTCTTCCCGAGGCGAAGAAGTGTTTTCGCCATGGATCCTCCAGCTGCATCGCAAGGCACAACGATCGGCTCGAAGCCTCAAGAGACCCGTAGAGTGTCCTTCTCCGAGCGCCAGCAGCAGCGACGGCGAGGCCTCAACTCACGAAGATCTCTTAACGCGTCTGACAATAACGATGCGTCCGGCTCCCCGACAGCTCAATCTGGAAATGGTCCGAACGGAGGCAGTTTTGGCTTCAGAGGACATCGCATGAAACCGGATAAAGTGACCTTTTCCGAGCGCCAGCGGCTAAGAAAAGCCGGCGAGCTCGAAGAGGAGGATGCGAAGCCGATCTTCGGCAACCGAATGAAGACCAAGGTGACGTTTTCGGAGCGGCAACGGCAGAAGCTGCGGCGGAGAAAGACGCTGAACGAGCTGGAAACGCTAGAGTGCGTCGACGGCGAATTCGGGTTCAGCTGGTCGGAATACGCGTCGGATTCGTCGTCAGAAGCGCCGACTCCGGCGGGTGGTTTGGAGAAGGTCGAATTTGGGGAAGAGCTGAGGGAGGAAACGGGGGAAGCTGGCGAGGGGGTGGTGGCGGGAGCGGCGTGGAAGGGAAATCGCGGGTTCAGAGTGCAGATTCGCCTGGGTGGAGCGGCGAAGAAGCTCGTCAGTGGAGCCATTGCTGGAGGAGTATCACGAACAGGTGCGTCGTTTCAATTCGCTTGCCCTGATTATACAAATATAATGTACTTGATGTGCTAACACCGTTTGCAGCACTTCCGTCCCTTTCTCCCGCGAAGCATGCAACACGCTCCTCTGGCTTTAGTTAAGTGGTACATTGCTCGTCAGGATTCTACAAGTTGCTAGTCATGCATCAAGAAAAATGTCGATGGAAATGTTCAAACCTGCAGTGGTGGCGGCGCTGGAGACGATCCGCACGCACCTGATGGTGGGGATTCGAAGTGGAACATGTGATATTCAGAATCCAAATAGTTTCCTGTTCACTGCATTTTGCTCCTCGCAGTGGTGGCTCCGCTGGAGACGATCCGCACGCACCTGATGGTGGGGAGCTCGGGGCACCGCTCGATCGGCGGCGTGTTCCGCTGGATCATGCAGAAAGAGGGCTGGCGCGGGCTGTTCCGCGGGAATGCCATCAATGTGATCCGCGTCGCTCCCGGCAAGGCAGTGGAGGTAAGTTGCGAGTTCCCTCAACACGCGTGTTTCGCTGGATCATGCAGAAAGAGGGCTGGCGCGGGCTGTTCCGCGGCAACGCTATCAATGTCATCCGCGTGGCTCCTGGCAAGGCTGTGGAGGTGAGGCCCCCCGACAGGCTGTGGCTGTGGGGGTGAGACAAGCGGTCGAGGTGAGACCCCTGACCGATTGTGGAGGTAAGAATTGAGTCGCCTCAAAAGGCGTATTCCGGTGGATCATGCAGAAGGAAGGCTGGCGCGGACTGTTCCGCGGGAATGCTATCAACGTGATCCGCGTCGCTCCCGGCAAAGCAGTGGAGGTGAGACCCCCTGACAGGCTGTCGAGATGAGACCCCTTCGAAAGGCGTGTTCCGGTGAAAAATGCAGAGGGCTGGCGCGGGCTGTTCCGCGGGAATGCCATCAACGTCAACCGTGTGGCTCCCGGCAAGGCTGTGGAGGCGAGATGCACATAAGTGCTGGGTTGGCGCACTCATGCCCAGCCGTGTCTGCACGCTCCTGCATTGTGCTCTCAGCTGTTGCGTTGACTATATGCATTGAGCCGAGATTCGTGTAACTAGACTTCGATGCCAATCTTCTCAAGCCAACCTCAAGCTGCTATAAAGGGGGATTCATACGACAGGAAGTAGTTCACAAGCCAAGAAACCACTAATTTCTGTGCTCCCAACACCCCCTGAACAGCTCTTCACATACGACACTGTGAAGAAGCTGCTTACACCAGCGGACGGTGGCAAACCCATCATTCCCATCCCGCCGTCCTCCATTGCCGGGTCCGCTGCGGGCGTGGCGGCCTGCTGCCTCATGTACCCGCTCGAGCTCGTCAAGACGCGGCTGACCATTCAGGTGAGCTCGTGCAGGAAGTAAGGGTTAGAGAGTTGATTGTTGGGTTTTGCTGCGGGCGAGGCAGCATGCACTCTCATGTACCCACCTAGAGATCGTCAAGGCGCGGCTGACCATTCAGGCGAGCTTTCTTCGTGTGCTTGGGTTAAAGAGCTTGTTGAGGGATCTGCTGCGGGCTTGGCGGCTTGCTGCCTGGTGTACCGCTAGGGCTTGTGAAGACGTGGCCGATCATTCAGATGTGAGTCGTTATAAGGCTTTGCGTGACCATCTGCCTGGCCCTGCTGCCTGCTACCTGCTACCTCATGTACCCACTCGAGCCTGTCAAGGAAATAGCTTTTAAGTCACAAGTTTATGAACGCCCGTATGGAGGCAATCAAGTGTATTTATCGCAACCCGAGTCCTATGTCCCCAGTAACATTCCAGCCTTTCATCATGCACCCCTCATGCATCATGTCTCTCGCAGCCTGGCGAGTACCGCAGCATTCTGCATGCCTTCTACCGCATCGTCAGAGAGGAGGGGGCGCACGAGCTCTACCGCGGGCTAGGGCCCAGCCTCATAGGCATCATGCCCTATACTGGCTCCAGGGCAGACACCAATGGACCCAGGAGTCATGTACCGATGAAAACGCCATAGACGTGCTCAAACACTTCCTCTCCGTTCCGTCTACTCCGTTTCCCCTCCATCCAGTCGCAGCCTGGCGAGTACCGCAGCATCCTGCATGCCTTCTACAGCATCGTCACAGAGTAGGGCGCACACGAGCTCTACCGTGGGCTAGGGTCACTGTGCCCTGTACTGGCTCCACAGCAGATACCGGTGAACCCAGGAGTCATGTACCGATGAAGGCATCATCTAAGTGCTGATTCACTTCCTCTCTCTTTTGTCTGCTTCATTTCCCCCCCACCCCCCCGGCAGCCTGGCGAGTACCGCAGCATTCTGCATGCCTTCTACCGCATTGTCACAGAGGAGGGCGTGCACGAGCTCTACCGCGGGCTGGGGCCCAGCCTCATAGGCATTGTGCCGTACGCGGGGTCCAACTACTTTGCCTACGACACGCTGCGCACGCTGTACAAGCAGGTCACCAAGAAGGACAAGATTGAGCCGCTCGCCACGCTCATCATTGGGTCGCTGGCTGGCGCTGCTGCTGCCTCTGCCACATTCCCCCTGGAAGTGGCTCGGAAGCAGGTGTGTAACTTGCGATTTGGTTTTGTGGGTTCTAATGTTAGAATGCGTGAAATACTTAGGAAGTTGAGGGGGCTGGGACCCAGCCAGCCTCATAGGCATTGTGCGCTAAGTGGGGTTTAACTACTTAGCCTACGACATGCTGTGCACACCCTGCAAGCGGGTCATGAAAAGGGACGAGCGAGTCGTTTGCCACGCTCATCATCGGGTCGCTAGCCGGCGCTGCTGCTGTCTCCGCTACATTCCCACTGGAAGCGGTCCGCAAAGCAAACAGGTGTGTAGATTGTGAAGGTGCTGGTTGGTGGTGCGAGGTGTTCTGTTCAAAACACTTTTCATTGTGGCGCTGCTGCTGCTTCTGCCACATTCCCATTGGAGGTGGCCAACCAGGCGTGTGGTGTCGTGGTGTGAGTTCTATTCCGGGAAAGCCCCATTGGAAGTGGCCTGGAAACAGGTGTGTGGGTTCCTGGTAGGTGGTGTGAGCTGTAGTGCTGGAAACATTTTTATCAGGGCGCTTGCTGGCAGTGCTGTTGCCTCTGTCACGTACGCTATTGTTGGGATTGGCTTGCAAACAGGTGTGTTCTGTGTCTGTTTGGTAGTGTGCGTCAATATGTAACACTTGGTTGTGAGCAATGGTATATAGGGCTCTGCTGCTTGTATCCATCACATTAAAGCCCTTCTCTTTCATCGCTAGTAGCCACCCCTTATCTACTCCATGGTTGCAGATGCAAGTGGGGGCTTTGAAGGGCCGTGTGGTGTACAAGGGAACACTCGACTGTATTCAGCGGATTGTTCAGGAGCAGGGAATTCAAGGGCTCTACAGGGGCCTTGTGCCATCTTGCGTTAAGCTGATGCCCGCTGCAGGCATCTCCTTCATGTGCTATGAGGCGCTCAAGCATGTCTTTGTTGAGGATGATAAGGTTACAGTAGCTAAACCGGCAGTTGCCTGACAATGTTAGTGCATTCTAAGTTGATTCGGATCACTGCTATGCCCTTGGCACTTGAGTGAAGATGTTTTCACTTCTACATGCCAATCCTTGGACTTTGACATACCTCTACATGTTAGAATGTGAATAATGAACTAGTGTGAGAAACCTAAAACATCTACATGTCGGGGTTGTACTTACTAGAAGCACACACCTAGGCTAGCCTATAACTTCTACACGCAGCATATCTAAAGTTGACACACCCCCTAGGCTAGAGAAGGGGTGGTGCTTGTCAAACATGTCTATTTGTTATGTTTGTATAGACTGTATAGGGCAGCCTCTTAGAGGGTACAACACTTAGCTATATTGTGTGTACTCTCCCTCTATCACCATCATTCAATTTTATGATATGGTATCACGCGTAGGTAGGATCCCCCCCCCCCACCTACCGCTTCCGCTCATGCCCCCTAGCGCCCCTCCTGGGCCCCGTCGCGCTCCTCCCAGGCCCCATCGCGCTCCTCCCAGGCCCCGTAGCGCCCCTCCTAGGCCTCGTCCCGCCCCTCCTGGGCCCTGTACCGCCCTCCCAGGCCCCGTCGCGCCCCTCCCAGGCCCCGTCGCGCCCCTCCCAGGCCCTCTAGCGCCCCTCCTGGGCCCCGTCGCGCTCCTCCCAGGCCCCGTAGCGCCCCGTCGCGCCCCTCCTGGGCCCTGTAGCGCCCCTCCTGGGCCTCGTCGCGCCCCTCCTGGGCTTCGTAGCGCCCCTCCTGGGCCCTGTAACGCCCTCCCAGGCCCCGTCGCGCCCCTCCCAGGCCCCGTCGCGCTCCTCCCAGGCCCCCTAGCGCCCCTCCTGGGCCCCGTCGCGCTCCTCCCAGGCCTCGTCGCGCCCCTCCTGGGCTCTGTCGCGCCCCTCCTGGGCCCCGTCGCGCTCCTTCCAGGCCCCGTAGCGCCCCTCCTGGGCTCTGTCGCGCCCCTCCTGGGCTCCGTAGCGCCCCTCCTGGGCCCCGTTGCGCCCCTCCTGGGCCCCGTAGCGCCCCTCCTGGGCCCCGTCGCGCCCTCCTTGGGCCCTGTAGCGCCCCTCCTCGGCCCCGTCGCGCCCCTCCCAGGCCCCGTCGCGCCCCTCCCAGGCAACGTAGCGCCCCTCCTGGGCCTCGTCGCGCCTCTCCTGGGCCCCCCCGTCGTGCCCCTCCTGGGCCCCGTAGCGCCCCTCCTGGGCCGCGTCGTACCCGTCGCCGCCGCCCGGCCCCGTCGTGCCCGCCCGGCGCCGTCGCCGCCGCCCGGCCCCGTCGCGCCCGCCCGGCGCCGTCGCTGCCGCCCGGCCCCGTCGCGCCCGCCCGGCGCCGTCGCACCCTGCCCGGCCCGTCGCGCTCGCCCGGCCCCGTCGCAGCCGCCCGGCCCCGTCGCACCCGCCCGGCCCCGTCGCACCCTGCCCGGCCTCGTCACAGCCGCCCGGCCCGTCGCACCAGCCCGGCCGCCGTCCCGCTCGCCCGGCCCCGTCGCACCGGGCCGGCCCTGCCGCACTCGCCCGGCCCCGTCGCCCCAGCCCGGCCCCGTCGCCCCAGCCCGGCCCCGTCGCGCCCGCTCGGCCCCGTCGCCCTGTCCCGGCCCTGTCGCATCAGCCCGGCACCGTCGCGCCCGCCCGGCCCCGTCGGGCCAGCCCCGGCCTCGTCCTCCTCACTGGTACGGTTCCCCCCCCCCCCCCCCCCCCCCCCCCCCCCACCCCGCCCTGCTCCGTGCCGCCCTGCACCGCACTGCACCGCACTGTACCGCACTGCACCGCACTGTACCGCACAGTACCGCACTGCACCGCACTGCACCGCACTGTATCGCACTGCACCGCACTGCACCGCCCTGCACAGCACTGGACTGTTCCTGATGGCGGCGGAGCTTCGCTTCGACGCTGAAGGTCAGCCCCTAGAGTTCGAGGCGTGGCTTGCCGACCTCCGCCGCCAACTCACTGGCCAGCGGCAGGATGGTGAACCGCTTTCCGCACACCTTGACGGTACGCTCCCCTGCCCAGACCCTCCTGCTATTCTGCCCGCTGACCCCACACCCACTGAGCGTGAGTCTACTGCTGCCACTGCCCGTGCGCGCTCTGTCTGGCTTTCTCGCGATGCTGTCGCCCAGCTTGCCATTAGCAACGCCCTCCCCCCGTCCGAGCGTCCTCGCTTTAGGTCCCTCACTACTGCTCAGGCATACTTAGATGCTGTCATCAAGCGCTATTCCACCCCTCCGGCTGCCTCGGTGGGTCGCCTGATCCTCCCGCTGCTCTTTCCTGACCTTGCTTCGTTCCCCACTGTCTCTGACCTCGCTGCCCACCTGCGCTCGATAGAGGAGACCTGGCGCGCCGCCTGCACTGACGCACAGCTTAGAGCCCACCAGCCGCCCATTACCTCTACCCTCTACCTGCTTGCCACCCGCCTCGCAGACCTCACCCTCACTGACTTTGTCGACACCCTGACTGTGATAGAGACCCGTCACCGCTCCATCGCCCAGGCGAGCGGTGTCGTGCCGGTCCCTATCTTTCAGGGTTGTGCCCCTGCTCAGTGTACCTTCTCCGACGGCTCTGCCGCAGTGGCTGAGACTGCTGCTGCAGCGCAGGCCCGTTCGGGGAAGGGCCGCCGCCCCAAGGCTGGGCGCGGCGGAGGGGGCGGCGGGGGTGCGGGCGGGGGTAGTGGTGGGGTCGGGTCGCCTGGTGCTGGAGCGGACGAGGGGACCCTGCCCAGTCCAGCTGAGTCGCCGCCCCTGCAGTTGCAGCAGCCGCAGCAGCCGCCGCAGTCGCAGCCTTCGCAGCAGCCGCAGCAGCCGTCGCAGACGCGGCAGACGAGTGTTCTCCCGCCAGGGTGGCCCGGCGCTGGCGGTGGACGGGCGCGTGGTGGTGTGCCGCGAGGTGGCTCTTCCGGCGGGCGTTGTCAGTACCAGATCCAGACCGGTCCTCGCCGCGGTTTCGTTTGCGGTAAGATCGGTCACTCCACTCCCCGCTGCTTTCGTCGCCTGGACGACCTCTTTCGTCAGCGTTTCGGCCCGTCGCCAGACCTCCCGGACTGGCACAGTTTGCTTAGTCGTCAGATTCAGATCTTTGATATGGCCATGGATGCCATTGTTTCTGCTCTGCATGTGATGTATGCTGATGACTCTAGTGTGCTTCCGACATATTACTCACTGTTGCCTAGTGTAGGTGTGCCTAGCTTAGCCCCCCCTGCTGCGTCAGGCGTAGGATCCCCTGCTTTGTGTAGTCTTGGTGCTTCTGCCGTCGTTCCGTCGCCAGACCCCTCGGCTTCGCTTTCCTTCACCTTGGACTCTGGCGCCTCTCGGTGTTTCTTCCGCGACTCCACCACCCTGACGCCGCTTCCTGTTCCTGCTGCCGTTTCTCTTGCTGACCCCTCCGGCGGTCCGGTAGTCGCCCGCAGTTCCACCACCCTTCCCTGTCCGGCGGTTCCTTCGGGCTCTCTTACAGGTCTGCATATCCCCTCGTTCTCCAGGAACCTAGTTGGTGTCGGCTGCCTCCAGGACCTTGGCGTCACCACTACGTTCCCTGGTCACGAGCGGTATGCTGTCTGTACCGAGGCCGCCACTGGTGCCCCCCTGTCCACGTTCCCCCGGGACCCGGTGTCCGGCCTGTTCACTCTGGACACCGTGCCCCCCCCGGCTGGAGCGCCCCCTCAGGTGGCTGTGTCTACCCAGGTTGCTGCTGCCTGCTCCTGTCGCTCCCTCACTCACCCGACCCTCCTGTGGCACCACCGCCTAGGTCACCCTGCGCTCCCGCGTCTGCGTCACATGTCCCAGCACGGTCTTGTCCTTGGTCTCCCAGGTTCACTCCCCGCGTTTCCCTCCTCCCCAGCTCCACCTTGCACGCCTTGTGTCGAGGGTCGGCTTCGCCGTGCCCCTCACTCCTCCTCGTTCCCCCCTACCGTCGCGCCGCTGCAGACCCTGCACCTGGACGTCTGGGGCCCCGCCCCCGTCCCTGGGCCGCGTCGCGAGCGCTACTTCCTTGTGCTTGTCGACGACTTCACTCGTTACACCACAGTCTTTCCCCTGGAGCGCAAGGCCGACGTGCCTGACGCCCTCATCCCCTGGCTTGTCTCTGCGCGTGTCCACCGCGGTCTCCCTGTCTTGCGTCTTCACTCAGACCGTGGTGGCGAGTTTGCCTCAGGTGTCCTTGGTCGCTTTTGTCGTGCGGAGGGCATCACCCAGACGTTCACCCTACCGGACTCCCCACAGCAGAATGGGGTCGCTGAGCGACGCATCGGCTTGGTCATGGAGGTCGCTCGCACCTCCATGGTCCATGCCGGTGCACCTCATTTTCTGTGGCCGTTCGCTGTGCGCTACGCTTCTCACCAGCTTAACCTGTGGCCGCACCCTCAGCAGCCGCAGGTTTCGCCGACCCGTCTGTGGACTGGGTCTCCTGGTGACGCGTCTGCGTTCCACGTCTGGGGCTGCCTTGCTCACGTTCGTGCCTCCGGCACGGACAAGCTCACTGCCCGCACCCTTCCCTGCGTCTTCCTCGGTTTTCCCCTTGACGCGTCCGACTGGCACTTTTACCACCCGCCGTCTCACCGCTTCTTTCACTCTCGTGACGTCACCTTTGACGAGTCCGTCTCCTACTACCGCCGCTTCCCCCACCGTGGTCCCCCGGTTACCCCCCCCCTGTTCCTGGTCACCCCTTCCCCGGTAGTCCCTGCCCCTCCTCCTCCTCCTCCCCGTCCCGCCCCCTCTGGTGTCTCCCACGTCACCCCCCTTCCGTCCGTGGACCCGGTTGAGGAGTCTTCTGACTCTGGTGGCCCTCCGGTGCAGTCCTCGCCGGCCGCCCCTCCCCAGGTGTCCCCTCCCCAGTCCCCTCCTCCGCCGTCCCTGCCGCCACTGCAGCCGTCGCCGTCGCCGCCGCCGCCGCAGTCGCAGCCCCCGTTCGCTGACTCTGGGGGTGCTCGTCCCGGTCGCCCTGAGGGTGGTCCCTCTGGGGGTGCGGGTGTGGAGCGTGCCGGTGGTAGCCGAGGAGCAGCTTGCGGTCCAGGTGTCGCCGTTGTGCCGCCGCAGCAGCAGTCCCCGCCGGTGTCCGCCCTTCGCCTGCTCGGCCTTCCGTCCCCCGACCCTGCGTCGGTTCCTCCCCGACCGTCTCCTCCTCTTCCTGTCTACGGCCCTGTTTTCCCTCCGCCGGACTCGTCCCCGGCCCGTCTCCCCCCTCGTTCACCTCCTGTGTCCCCTCCCCTGTTTCCTGACCCGACTCCTCCATCGCACGTCTGGTCTCACCGTCCCTCCCGTGCTCGTCCTGCCTCGCCTGTCCTGCGCTCCCACCCTATGTTGCTTCGTTCACACGCGTCTCGTCCTCCCCTTCTGCCGTCGCCTCCTCCGTCCTCCCTTGTTGTTGCGCCCCCCCCGCTGTCCGACTACCTTCGTGCCGCTCGTCCCCTCGTTCCTCGGGTCCTTGCCTCTCTCGTTACCGACCCGTCTGTTCCAGTCTCGTGCCTTGCCGCTCTTGTCGCTGCTGTCGCTGACTTCGCCTCTACCCGCCGCCTTGACTACGCCACCGCTCTGGTCTCTGACCCTGCCTGTCCTCCGTTTGTCGGGGGTGCTCCTGCCCTTGGCAGTGACGTCCTGGAGGACCGCCAGTTCGAGCTTGCTTTCCTGTCTGAGGCTGCTCCCCATCTCTGTTCCATGCTGCTAGTCCCTGAGGGTGACCCAGACGCTTTCGACATCCCGACCCCTCGCACTTACGCTGAGGCGACTTCGGGACCCTGGGCCTCGCAGTGGATACCTGCCATGGAGCAGGAGATGGCATCTTGGAGATCCACCGGCACCTTCGTCGACGCAGTTCCCCCACCTGGGGTGAACGTAGTCGATGGCCGCTGGCTCTTCAAGGTGAAGCGCCCTCCTGGAGAGCCGTCTGTCTTCAAGGCGCGCTATGTGGCTAGAGGCTTCAGTCAGCGCGAGGGGGTGGACTTCTTCCAGACTTTCGCTCCGACCCCGAAGATGACTACTCTTCGGGTTCTGTTACACCTAGCTGCTCAGCGTTCGTAGATGGATCGGCGTGGGAAAGGGGGCCTGGTTTCCTCCTGGGATCTCCTTAAAGCCAAAAAAAAAAAAAAAAAAAAAAAAAAAGCTGCTCAGCGTGACTACGAGCTTCACTCCCTCGACTTCTCCACTGCCTTCCTTCAGGGCAGTCTACACGAGCAGGTCTACCTTCGTCGCCCTCCGGGCTTTACTGGCACCTTCCCTCCTGGGACCCAGTGGCTCCTGCGGCGCCCCGTCTACGGCCTGCGCCAGGCTCCCCGTGAGTGGCACGACACTCTACGTGCTACGCTTGCTGACCTGCAGTTCTTTCCGTCTTCTGCAGACCCTTCACTCTTCGTTCGTGCTGGCCAGACTCCGTTCTACATCCTCGTCTACGTCGACGACCTGGTCTTTGCCACAGCAGACAGGGACGCGCTGGCCTCCGTGAAGGCAGAGCTGCTGAAGAGACACACCTGCACTGACCTTGGAGAACTGCGCCGTTACCTTGGCTTGCAGATCTCCAGGGACAGAGCTGCGCGCACCATCACCCTGACTCAGTCACACTTGGTGCGCCAGGTCCTTCAGAGGTTCAGCCTTCAGTTCTCCTCTGCACAGCCCACCCCTCTGCCTGTAGACCACAGGCTCTCCGCTCCAGTGCCTGAGGAGTTGGTAGAGCCCAGCGGCCCCTACGCAGAGCTGGTGGGTTGCCTCATGTACCTGATGACTTGCACTCGCCCAGATCTCGCATACCCTCTCAGCATCCTGGCTCGCTTTGTGGCCACAGGCAGACACCGACCGCAGCACTGGTCTGCCGCTAAGAGGGTTCTGCGTTATCTTGCTAGTACATCGGGCATGGGGTTAGTGCTAGGAGGACGCAGGCCAGCGGTCCTTACTGGGCACACAGACGCTTCGTGGGCAGACGACGCTGAGACACTCCGGTCTACCCAGGGCTACTGCTTCAGCCTTGGCTCAGGTGCCGTCTCGTGGAGAGCTACTCGCTCCTCGTCTGTTGCACAGTCCAGCTGTGAGGCTGAGATCTACGCCGGTGCCATGGCGGCACAGGAGCTCCGCTGGCTGACCTTCTTGCTCACTGACTTAGGTGAGCGACCTAGCTCTGCCCCGGTCCTGTTCGCTGACAACAGGGCCATGATCCTCCTGTGTCAGGAGCCTCGACTCGAGGGCAGAGCGAAGCACATTCAGCTGCGGTACTTCCTCCTGCGTGAGCTACAGCAGCGACGTCAGGCTCGCGTAGTACACTTGGCCTCAGGTGCCAACACGGCTGATATCTTTACGAAGGCGCTTGCGCCTAAAGATCATCAGCGGCACTGTGTACAGCTTGGTCTAGTTCCTGTAGCCTCTCACTTGCTAGGACCTTGACTTTGTACTGTCCTTTATATGTATACTCAGACTGGACTTGTGTCCTCTCCCAGTGGCTGGACTAGTAGTGCCGCCCTGCTCTTTGCTTGCCTTGTCTGTACTCCTTCTGACTGGTCGCTCAGACCCTTGTCTCAGAGGTTGGACTAGTAGTGCCGCCCTGAGCTGTTTGTTTAGGACTTTCCCCTATGCAGTCTAGGGGGTGTGTCAAACATGTCTATTTGTTATGTTTGTATAGACTGTATAGGGTAGCCTCTTAGAGGGTACAACACTTAGCTATATTGTGTGTACTCTCCCTCTATCACCATCATTCAATTTTATGATAGTGCTAAGAAAGAAGCACACACCTCAGGGTGGCACTAGTGGTCCAACCGCTGAGGTAGGGGTTTGGAGACCAGTCAGCAAGAGTACAAACAAGACTAAAGCAAGCCAGGGCGGCACTACTAGTCCAGCCACTGGAGGTAAGTGTTATAGTAAGAACTGAATGTTTTACTAGATGGAGAAACCTAGAACAAATACAAGTTGGTTGTACTCACTAGTAGCATACCCCAGTCTAGCCTATAACTTCTACACAGCTAATATGTATAAGTTGACACACCCCCTAGGCTACACAATGCGTGAAGCTAAGCAAGAAGCAAACAGCTCAGGGTGGCACTACTAGTCCAACCACTGAGGCAGGGTTCTGGAGACCAGTCAGCAAGAGTACAAGCAAGACTACAGCAAGCCAGGGCGGCACTACTAGTCCGACCACTGGAGGTGAGGCCACAAGGCCAGTCTGACATGTATATATAGTAGAGAGTACACAATCAGGGTCCTAACAAGTGAGAAGCTACGGGAACAAGACCAAGCTGTACACCGTGCCGCTGATAACATCTAGGCGCAAGCGCCTTAGTAAAGATATCAGCTATGTTGGCACCTAAGGCCAAGTGAACTACGCGAGCCTGGCGACACTGCTGTAGCTCGCGCAGGATGAAGTACCGCAGCTGGATATGCTTCGCTCTGCCCTCAAGTCGAGGCTCCTGACACATGAGAATCATGGCCCTGTTGTCAGCGTACACGACCGGGGCAGAGCTAAGCCGCTCACCTAGGTCAGTGAGCAAGAAGGTCAGCCAGCGGAGCTCCTGTGCCGCCATGGCACCAGCGTAGATCTCAGCCTCACAGTTGGACTGAGCAACAGACGACGAGCGAGTGGATCTCCAAGAGATAGCACCTGAACCAAGGCTGAAACAGTAGCCCAGAGACGACCTGAGAGTCTTAGAGTCGTCTGCCTAAGAAGCGTCTGTGTGCCCAGTGAGGACCACCGGCCTGCGTCCTCCTAGCACTAACCCCATGCCCAATGTACTTGCTAGATATCGCAAAACCCTCTTAGCGGCCGACCAGTGCTGTGGTCGGTGTCTGCCAGTGGCCACAAAGCGAGCCAGGATGCTGAGAGGGTATGCGAGATCTGGGCGAGTGCAAGTCATCAGGTACATGAGGCAACCCACCAGCTCTGCGTAGGGGCCACTGGGCTCTACTGGCTCCTCACGAACGGGAGCGGAGAGCCCATGGTCTACTGGTAGAGGTGTGGGCTGTGCAGAGGAGAACTGAAGACCGAACCTCTGAAGGACATGATGCACCAGGTGTGACTGTGTCAGAGTGATGGTGCGCGCTGCTCTGTCCCTAGAGATCTGCACGCAAAGGTAGCAATGCAGCTCTCCAAAGTCAGTGCAGGTGTGTCTCTTCACCAGCTCTGCCTTCACAGAGGCCAGTGCGTCCCTGTCAGCAGTAGCAAAGACCAGGTCGTCTACGTAGACAAGGATGTAGAACGGAGTCTGGTCGGAACGCACAAACAGCGACGGGTCAATAGCGGACAGAAAGAACTGCAGGTCTGCTAAGGTGGCACGCAGCGTGTCGTGCCACTCGCGAGGAGCCTGACGCAGGCCGTAGACCGGGCGCCTGAGAAGCCACTGGGTCCCAGGGGGGAAGGTACCAGTGAAGCCCTGTGGTCGGTGCAGGTAGACCTGCTCGTGTAGGCTGCCCTGAAGAAAGGCAATAGAGAAGTCGAGGGAGCGAAGCTCGTAGTCGCGCTGTGCTGCTACGTGTAGCAGCGCCCGAAGAGTGGTCATCTTCGGGGTCGGGGCGAAGGTCTGAAAGAAGTCAACCCCCTCGCGCTGACAAAAGCCTCTGGCCACGTAGCGCGCCTTGAAGACAGGCGGCTCTCCAGGGGGGCGCTTCACCTTGAAGAGCCACCGACCATCAACTACGTTCACCCCAGGCGGGGGAACTGCGTCGACGTAAGTGCCGGTGGACCTCCAAGATGCCATCTCCTGCTCCATGGCAGCTATCCAGTGAGAGGCCCAAGGTACCGAGGTGGCCTCAGCGTAGGTGCGAGAAGTCGGGATGTCGAAGGCGTCTAGGTCACCCTCAGGAACTAACAGCATGGAGCAGAGATGGGGAGCAGCCTCGGAAAGGAAAGCGAGCTCGTACTGTCTGTCCTCTAGGACGTCACTGCCAAGGGCAGAAGCACCCCCGACGGACGGAGGACGGGCAATGTCAGAGACCAGAGCGGTAGCGTAGTCAAGGCGGCGGGTAGAGGCGTAGTCAACGACAGCAGCGACAAGCGCGTCAAGGCGCGAGACAGGAATAGAAGGGTCGGTAACAAGAGAGGCAAGAACCCGAGGGACAAGGGGACGAGCGGCACGGAGGTAGTCAGAGAATGGAGGAGGTGCAACAGCAAGCAACGAGGGAGGAGGTGACGGGAGGAGGGGAGGACGAGACAAGTGGAAACGGAGCAACATAGTGTGTGAGCGCAAGACAGGAGAGGCGGGACGGGCACGTGAGGGACGACGAGACCAAACGTGGGACGGAGGTGTAGGGTCAGGAGACAGCGGAGGGGACACAGGAGGGGAACCAGGAGGAAGACGGGCCGGAGACGAGTCCGGCGGCGGGAGCACAGGGCCGTAGATTGGAAGGTCAGCAGGCGGTGGGGGAGACACCGGCAAGCGGTCCGGGGAGGGAAGGTCGAGCAGGCGGAGAGCGGAGACCGGCGGCGACGCCTGCTGCGACGGCTGGGCCGCGACCCTCGGACCGGCAGAATTCTCAACGGCAGCACCCCCAGAACCTACACCTCCAGAGCGAGAACCCCCTCCAGCACCAGCGGCACCCCCAGGCCCGCCGGGACAAACCATGCCAGGAGCCGCAGGATGAACACTCTCCCCAACGCCAGCACCCCCCGAGGCCAAGAGCGGCGGCGGCAGCGGGAGCGACGGCGGCGGCGGCGGCGACGGCGGCGGCTGCGGCGGAGTCGCCGACTGCGACAGGGGAGACGGAGACACCGGGGGAGGGGGACGCGGCAAGGACGGGGCGGGGGTACCACCAGAGTCAGCAGACTCCTCAACGGGGACAACCGACGGGAGGGGAGTGACGTGAGAGACACCAGACGGGGCAGGACGAGGCGGGGGAGGAGCAGGGGCGACCGGGGGACAGGGAGCAAGGAACAGGGGCGGGGAAACCGGGAGACCTCGGTGAGGGAAGCGGCGGTAGAAGGAGACAGACTCGTCAAAGGTGACGTCACGAGAGTGGAGGAAGCGGTGAGATGGCGGGTGGTAGAAGAGCCAGTCAGACGAGTCCAGGGGGAAACCAAGGAAGACACAGGGGACAGTGCGGGCAGTGAGCTTGTCCGTGCCAGAGGCACAAACGTGAGCAAGGCAGCCCCAGACGTGGAACGCAGACGCGTCACCGGGGGACCCGGTCCAAAGGAGGGTCGGCGAAACCTGTGGCCGCTGGGAGCGGGGCCACAGGTTAAGCTAGTGAGCAGCGTAGCGAACAGCGAACGACCACAGAAAATGGGGGGCATCGGCATGAATCATGGAGGTGCGAGCAATCTCCATGACCAAGCCGATGCGGCGCTCAGCAACCCCATTCTGCTGTGGTGAGTCCGGCAAGGTGTACGACTGGGTGATGCCCTCCGTACGACAGATCTGTCCAAGCCGATCAGAGGCGAACTCGCCGCCACGGTCAGAGTGGAGACACAAGACGGGGAGACCGCGGTGAAGACGCGCAGCCACAACCCACGGGAAAAAAACGTCGGGCACGTCGGCCTTCCGCTCCAGGGGAAACACCGTGGTGTAGCGCGTGTAGTCGTCGACGATCACAAGGAAGTAGCTCTCACCTCGCGGTCCGGGGACGGGGGCCGGTCCCCAAACGTCCAGGTGCAGGGTCTGAAGGGGGGCAGTAGCAGGGCGCAGCGAGGAGGAGTGAGGAGCACAGCGGAGCCGGCCCTCGACGCAAGGCGTGCACGGTGGCGCAGTCGAGGGAGGAAGGGCAAGGAGCGACGCGGGGAGACCTAAGACAAGACCGTGCTGGGACATGTGACATAGACGAGGGAGAGTAGGGTGACCTAGGCGGTGGTGCCAGAGAAGGGACGGGTGAATGAGGGAGCGACACGAGCAAGCTGCAGCGACCTACGAGGACGCACCAACCGGGGGGGAAGCGGTGTCGAGGGTAAACAGACCGGACACCGGGTCCCAGGGGAACGTCTCAAGGGGGGAACCTGAGACAGCCTCAAAACAGACAGCGAACCGCTCGTGCCCGAGGAACGTGGTGGTGACGCCGAGGTCCTGGAGACAGCCGACACCAACCAGGTTCCTCGAGAACGAGGGAACGTGGAGGCCTGTAAGGCAGCCCGAGGAAACTGCTGGACAGGGAAGGGACGTAGAACTGCGAGCGACGACAGGACCCGCAGAGGGGTCAGCGAGAGAGACAACAGCAGGCGTAGCAAGCGGCGTGAGCGCGGAATGGTTGCGGAAGAAGCAGGCAGAAGCACCGGAGTCGAGAGTGAAGGAGAGCGAAGTGGTGGGGGAGGCCGGGAACGGAGCCGGTGTAGAGACTAGGCTAGGCAAACTAGGCAGTCCTACGCCTGACACAGCAGGGGAGGCTAAGCTATACAATGGTGCAACACCTAAACTAGAGTACACAGTGTAATAAGATCCAACAACACTAGAAGCGTCAAAATACAAGGCATGCAAAGCAGCACCTAGCTGATCCATGTCTAACTCAAAGATCGGCACGCCCTGGCAGAGCAGGCTGTGCCAGTCGGGGAGGTCCGGGGCCGGGCCAAAGCGTTGACGAAAGAGATCGTCGAGGCGACGGAAACAGCGGGCGGTCGGGTGCGGGCGGCGGCACAGAGTGACGCGAAGAGGCCCGGTCTGAAGCAGGTACTGGCAAGTGACAGCACCGGAGCCACTGGTGGATACCGAGCTACGCAGGCCGCCTCCACGGCCACTACCTCCGGAGGTGCCGGGCAACCCAGACGGGAGACGGGCCCACGGCTGCGGCGCCTGCTGCTAGGACGGCGGCTGCTGCTAGGGCTGCTCTTGCTTCGGCTGGGGCTGCTGCTCCTGCCCACCGATGGTAGTCCCCTGAGGCGGACTATCGTCACGACCACCACCACCACCACCTGTGCCACCACCCCTACCTTCCTGGCGACCACGGCCATTGCGGCGCGAGCGCTGTTGCGGGTGGACCGCAGCAGCCGTCTCGGTGAGAGGGGTCGCCGTGGCGACCGCAGCCGAAACGTCAGTGAACGTGCACTGGGAGGGGGCACAGCCGTGAAAGATAGAGACTGCCGGCGCACCGCTCGACAAAGCGATAGTGCGTTGGCGAGTCTCGATCTCGGTGAGGGTGTCGACAAAGGCGGTGAGGGTGAGGTCACCCGGGTGCAGGCTAAGGAAGTGATCTGGAGCACTAGCGAGGCGGTCTGGCAGGCGCATGGCGATAAAATAGAGCGTCATGCAGAAGGGGGGGGGGAGCGCAGTGAGCTGGGCAGCAGCGCTGGCAGTGCGATAGCGGGTCTCTAGGGCACGCAGGTGACTGGCATAGTCTGCGACGGTAGGGAAGGCTGCAAGGTCTGGGAACAGCATTGGGAGGAGCAAGCGGCCAGCAGAAGCAGACGCGGGTGTGGAATAGCGAGCAATAACGGCGTCTACGTGTAAGCTTTGGCCGTCTCAACTGTAGCAAAACGCGAGCGCTCAGACACAGGGAGGGCGTGGCTAATAGCAACCTGAGCGACTGCATCGGGGGAGTCCCAGACCGCACAGGCAAGCGCAGCAGTAGAGAAGGTCTCACGGTCATCAGAGGAGGGGTCAGCAGGGAGGGGAGAAGGTGCGGGGGGGCGGGGGAGCAAGCCATCGACATGGACAACCAAAGAGTGGCCATCCTGGCGCTGACCTGTAAGGTGGCGGCGGAGATCGGAGAGCCAGGCGGCGAAGTAAACCGCATGGCCCTCGGCGTCCAGTCGGAGCACGAAGTCAGCCATCGTGCAGGGTTAGCGGCACAGCTCCACAGCTCCGCAGGAACACAACGACGCAGGGATACGGCAGTAGCACTCTCCAGCACGGCAGCCGCGAGGCGCCCCAGCACTGGCGAGCACGGTACACGGGGCCCGAGGTGGCACGGCAGGCCGAGCAGGCACGAAGAGTGGCCGGGCGGGCAGTGGGAGAGGCTAGGCAGACGCGGCAGGGCCAGGCAGGCGCGGAGGGGCCAGGCAGGCGCGGCGGGGCCAGGGAGGCGCGGCGGGGCCAGGCAGTCGCGGCGGGGCCAGGCAGGCCTGGAGGGGCCAGGCAGGTGCAGCGGGGCCAGGCAGGTGCGGTGGGGCCAGGCAGGCGCGGCGGGGCAAGGCAGGCGCGGCGGGGCCAGGCAGGCGCGGCGGGGCCAGGCAGGCGCGGCGGGGCCAGGCAGGCCCGGTGGGGCCAGGCAGGCGTGGCAGGGCCAGGTAGGCACGGAGGGGCCAGGCAGGCGCGACGGGGCCAGGCTAGCCTCGACGGGGCCAGGCGGGCGCAACGGGGCCAGGCAGGGTGCGACGGGGCCTAGCGGGCGCGACGGGGCGCGGCAGGGTGCTACGGGGCCTAGGAGGCACGACGGGGCCCAGGAGGGGCGCGACGGGGCTAGGAGGCGCGACGGGGCCCAGGAGGGGCGCTAGGAGGCGCGACGGGGCCCAAGAGGGGCGCGACGGGGCTAGGAGGCGCGACGGGGCCCAGGAGGGGCGCTAGGAGGCGCGACTGGGCCCAGGAGGGGCGCGACGGGTCCCAGGGGGGGGGGGGGGGCGCGACGGGGCCTAGGTAGGGTACGAGCGGAAGCGGTAGGTGGGGGATTCTAACCTACGCATGATACCATGATAAAGTAAGAACTGAATGTTTTACTAGAAGGAGAAACCTAGAACAAGTAGAAGTTGGTTGTACTCACTAGTAGCATACCCCAGTCTAGCCTATAACTTATACATAGCTAGTATGTATAAGTTGACAGTAAGGCCACAAGGCCAATCAGACAGGTATATACAGTAGAGAGTATACAACAGGCCTCAGGATATCTGAATAAAATACCCTCACGGCCCTTACTATAAGGCTGGGGTTGGTGTTGGACCCTTATATTTAAAAGTGGTTCAGTTTTGGACCCTTAAGAAAAAAACGAAGTTTGTACCAGACTTTGACTTTCAAAAGTGGTGTAGCATTAGCACCCTGACGCGAAAAAGTGCCTTTACGAAATACCCTGATGTGATTTTACATGCAGGAATTTTGTTTGGGGGCAAGATTTTTCCCCCGAGTCACGCCGCAATCAGCGCCATTACTGCTCTGTGCTGGCGCTCGTCGACGAGTTAAAGACAAACCAATCAACGTCAGGGGTCGTAGCGCGCATGGACAGCGTGTTAGAAGGCTAGCTTAGCTAGGAGGCTAGGAAAGGCATGAGGTTTAGCTAGGAGGAGCCATGGAGTGGCGTGAGGTTTAGGAAGGAGAAAAGTTGAGGAGAGAAAACAGAGTTGGAATAGAAAGAGAGAGGTTTACAAGGACGGGATTGTACCCTCTACAGTAAAGTTCGATAACCTACCAAGCCTAACAATTATATAACTCAATATATAATTTAACACAGCGCGGCAGCAAATGGTCCTGCGGTGACCTGTTCTGCAGGGAAACGACCCGATTGGTGGAAAGAAGGGGGCACAGCTGTCGATCCCTTTCTCCTCTGTTTCGGGTACCACTTCTTCTTCAACTGTTTCTTTCAAGCTGTTCTTGAGAGCACCGAGTTACAATCTGCTCTGTGTTTGTATCTCTCACCCGCTTCCCATATTCCACTCGCCTCGACGACACCGATGGACCCCGACGACGGCGATGAGGAGGAGGATGGTGGGCGGAAACGCCCGCTATCCCCTCCGCGACCAGCCCTTAGTTTCCATTGTCCCGCACCAATCACAGTCGCTCAGCCGTGCCCACCTCCCACCTCCCCTTGCATTGGGTCACCTCCTCTGACTGAACCCATAGCGGATTTCCATGAGCATACACCCCCATCTCCGGCTGCTCTACCGGTTTCCACGTCTGCGGATTCTCGTGCCCCATCCCCAACTGATGTGGGCTTGACGTCGTCTTTCGCGAAGCGGAAAGCGAGCAGCCAGCCGCAAAAGTGGTTGCAGCAGCGTCTTCCCTTCGCTCGGTCAATGGACAAAGCACCTGTTGAGGAACCCGACGATGTCGCCGGCGACGATGATGATGAGGATCACAAACCCACTGACCAAGAGAGTTTCAAAGATCCACAGGCTGCTTTTGCAAAAGCGCACGGACGTTTTAAGTCTGCTTGGGAGAGTTTGTTCCCTTGGCTTGTCCTCGACTGTGCTGACGATGGTTTCCCTGTATTGCGTTGCAGCATTTGCCTCGAGCACGGAGTTTCAGGCGCGGACACCAAGTACGGCAAGGACGGATGCGGCGGGCGTGACATGCAGAAGAACAGCATCCAGACTCACCAGCGCTCCAACGCCCACCGCGACGCCTACCGTCTGATGAAGGCAAAGCAGTCGAGGATGTTGCGCCAAACTCTCCTAAACGAGTACGAGGGTCTCGACAAGAGCACGCTACATCTCATCACTGCCATGAAGACGGCGGCGTACACGTGCCAATCGGAGGCGCCGATAACATCCTACGTCGGCTTCATGAAGTTCAAATCTTATTGTCCCCCCATGGTAAACTTCTTTTGCTGTCACATTGTTGCTGCCTTGCACGGCCTAAATTCCTCCCGCATTGCGTCCGCCCTCCCCTCCTCATCCCCCCCTTCTGCCCATATATCTCACCCATTTCCCCCATCTGAGTTCTCAGGGGTCAACTTCAAGACCTAGGTGTCAGAGCTCCATCACTTCCTCCACACGATGAACACCAACCACGCGAATCTCGGCTTTCACAAGTCCCTGAAGCTCATGCTGGACAGCACGGACTACGACAGAGCATACCCCAATATCGTGCGGCTTTGGCAGGCGATCGCCGTGCTGCCCCTCAGCACGGTTGAGTGCGAGAGGGGATTCAGCCGCCAGAATCGGATCCAGTCGTGGACGCGCAGGTGCTTGGGCAACGGGATGCTCGAGGACCTTATGACAGTGGCCCTCGTGCAGTGCGACATGGAGTGGCTGAAGATGGTTGAGATTTTCCGAACAATCAAGGACCGCCGCCCTGCTACCCAGTTTGACATGGCCGACTAAAAGCATCGGGAGAGCAGAGGGTCTCCTCTCCAGCAGCAGCAATAGCAATTGCAGCAGTAGCAGCATCACGATTCACCAGCAGTAGCAGTGGCATCACCAGCACTAGCAACACCAGCAGTAGTAGCCGCAGCAGCAGCAGTGGTATTTGGCATGGTGTAGGATTAGTGCACTATACTTTGCAATGTGAACATCTATAATGCTAAGCAAACTTATCCAGTTAAGAATGAGTATAGCATTTGTACACCCTGATGTGGAAAAGTAGTTTGTTTTAGCACCCTTATAAACCAAAGTAAAACAAAAAAAACACCCTTAGAGAAAAGGTGGTCGTGGGTTCATACCCTTACATGAAAGACTACTCCAAATCCTATCCAGAGGCCTCCCGAACCATTTTGCGAACCCAAACCTCGACGCGCAGCGCTTCCGTGGCTTTCGCCAACTGAATCGCCCCAACCTGTTCGCGTGGTTCTCGGCTAGCTCTGTTTGTGCATATAAATGCCTAGGCCCTCATTTGTATAGACACACTTGAATCACGACTCTTTTATTACACTACTTGGTATTGCTCCGATTAATTCATAATAGCTGGTATCAGAGCCTTGTTCCTGCCCGCTTAGTCTTCCGTAGAGTAGTCCGATTATATTGGGAGAGGACCCCTCCGAATAGAGGGTTGGCCAGCGGTTGGTAGGCGAGCTCGTTAAAGCTCCTCCAACTAAAAGCATGCGCACCCTCAGATCTGTCAGGTAAAATTTCCAGCTTGACTTGCACGTCGGAAACCTCTATCAGAATGGATAAGTAAACTAGAATGTGTGAGTACAAGGGTATATAGACTAGGGTGTTGTACCCTCTAAGGCACAATCCAGTATAGTCTACAGTAACGACCTAAGTTACATTTGACACACCCCCTAGACTACATAGGGGCAGTGCCTAACAGGGAAAGAAGGAGCTCAGGGCGGCACTACTAGTCGAGCCTCTGAGGCAAGGGTCTAAAGACCAGTCAAAGGAGTACCGACAAGACAAGAGCAAGACCAAGGCGGCACTACTAGTCCAGCCACTGGGAGAGGCCACAAGGCCAGTCAGGGTAAAATATATATATAAAGGACAGTACAAGGTCAAGGCCCTAGCAAGTGAGAGGCTACAGGAACGAGACCTAGCTGTACACAGTGCCGCTGATGATCTTGAGGCACAAGCGCCTTCATAAAGATATCAGCTGTGTTGGCACCGGAGGCCAAGTGTACTAAGCGCGCCTGGCGACGCTGCTGAGCTCACGCAGGAGGAAGTATCGGAGCTGGATGTGCTTCGCTCTGCCCTCGAGTCGAGGCTCCTGATAGAGGAGGATCATGGCCCTGTTGTCAGCGTACAGGACCGGGGCAGAGCTAGGCCACTCACCTAAGTCAGCTAGCAAGAAGGTCAGCCAGCGGAGCTCCTGTGCCGCCATGGCACCGGCGTAGATCTCGGCCTCACAGCTAGACTGGGCAACAGACGAGGAGCGGGTAGCTCTCCACAAGACGCCACCAGAACCAAGGCTGAAGCAGTAGCCCTGTGAGGACCTGAGGGTCTCGGCGTCGTCTGCCCAAGAAGCGTCTGTGTGTCCAGTAAGGACCACTGGCCTGCGTCCTCCAAGCACTAACCCCATGCCCGATATACTTGCAAGATAACGCAAAACCCTCTTAGCAGCAGACCAGTGCTGAGGTCGGTGTCTGCCTGGAGCCAGAAAGCAAGCTAGGATGCTGAGAGGGTATGCGAGATCGTGGCGAGTGAAAGTCATCAGGTACATGAGGCGACCCACGAGCTCTGCGTAAGGACCACTGGGCTCTGCTGACTCCTCACGAACTGGAGCCGAGAGCCTGTGGTCTAGAGGCAGAGGAGTGGGCTGTGCGGAGGAGAACTGAAGGCCAAACCTCTGAAGGACCTGGCGCACCAAGTGTGACTGAGTCAAAGTGATGGTGCACGCTGCTCTGTCCCTGGAGATCTGCAAGCCAAGATAGTGGCGCAGTTCTCCAAGGTCAGTGCAGGTGTGTCTCTTCAGCAACTCTGCCTTCACGGACGCCACTGCGTCCCTGTCTGCTGTGGCGAAGACCAGGTCGTCTACATAAACAAGGATGTAAAACGGGGTCTGGCCAGCACGAACGAAGAGCGAGGGGTCTGCAGAGGACGGAAAGAACTGCAGGTCAGCAAGCGTAGTACGCAGCGTGTTGTGCCACTCACGTGGAGCCTGTCGCAGTCCGTGGACGGGGCGCCGCAGGAGCCACTGGGTCCCAGGAGGGAAGGTACTAGTGAAGCCCTGAGGGCGGCGCAGGTAGACCTACTCGTGTAGACTGCCCTGAAGAAACGCAGTGGAGAAGACGAGGGAGTGAAGCTCGTAGTCACGCTGAGCTGCTACGTGTAGCAGCACCCGAAGAGTAGTCATCTTCGGGGTCGGAGCGAAGGTCTGGAAGAAGTCCACCCCATTGCGCTGACTGAAACCTCTAGCCACGTAGCGCGCCTTGAACACATGCGGCTCTCCAGGAGGGCGCTTCACGTTGTAGAGCCAGCGGCCATCGACTACGTTCACCCCAGGTGGGGGAACTTTGCGACGTAGGTGCCGGTGGATCTCCAAGATGCCATCTCCTGCTCCATGGCAGCTATCCACTAAGAGGCCCAGGGTCCCGAGACCGCCTCAGCGTAGGTACGAGGGGTCGGGATGTCAAAATCGTCGGGGTCACCCTGAGGGACTAGAAGCATGGAACAGAGATGGGGAGCAGCCTCAGACAGGAAAGCAAGCTCGTACTGGCAAACCTCCAAGACGTCACTGCCGAGGGTGGGAGCATCCTTGACAGACGGAGGACAGGCAGGGTCAGAGACGAGAGCGGTGGTGTAGTCAAGGCGGCGGGTAGAGGCAAAGTCAGTGACCGCAGCGACAAGGGCGTCAAGGCTCGAAACCAGAACAGACGGGTCGGTAACGAGAGAGGCAAGTACATGAGGAACAAGAGGACGAGCGGCATGCAGGTAGTCCGACAGAGGGGGGGGCGCAACGATAAGAGAGGACGGAGGGGGCGACGGTAGAAGAGGAGGATGAGACGCGTGGGAACGAAGCAACATAGGGTGAGAGCGCGAGACAGGGGAGACAGGTCGAGCACGGGAGGGACGGCGAGACCAGACGTGAGATGGAGGAGTCGGGTCAGGAGACAGAGAAGGGGACACAAGAGGGGAACGAGGGGGCAAACGGGCCGGAGACGAGTCCTGAGGAGGGAACACAGGGCCGTAGAGAGGAGGAGGAGGAGGCACAGGCACACCAACCTCGCGAATCTCGGCTTTCACAAGTCCCTGAAGCTCATGCTGGATAGCACGGACTACGACGGAGCATACCCCAATATCGTGCGGCTTTGGCAGGCGATCGCCGTGCTGCCCCTCAGCATGGTTGAGTGCGAGAGGGGCTTCAGCCGTCAGAATCGCATCAAGTCGTGGACGCGCAGCAGTAGGTACTGCGTCTACCCAGGTTGCTGTCAATGCGTGGACGGAGGCCAATGCGTCCATGTCAGCAGTAGCGAAGCTCAGGTCGTCTACGTAGACAAGGATGTAGAACGAAGTCTAGGCGGAACGCACAAAAAGCGAGGGGTTAGCAGAGGACGGAAAGAACTGCAGGTCTGCAAGCGTGGCATGCAGCGTGTCCTGCCACTCGCGAGGAGCCTGGCGCAGGCCGTAGACCGGGCGCCAGAGAAGCCAATGGGTCCCAGGGGGGAAGGCACCAGTGAAGCCCTGTGGTCGGCGCAGTTAGACCTGCTCGTGTAGGCTGCCCTGAAGAAAGGCCGTAGAGAAGTCGAGGGAGTGAAGCTCGTAGTCACGCTGTGCTGCTATGTGTAGCAGCGCCCGAAGAGTAGTCATCTTCGGGGTCGGGGCGAAGGTCTGGAAGAAGTCCACCCCCTCGCGCTTGCTGAAGCCTCTAGCCACGTAGCGTGGCTTGAAGACAGGCGGCTCTCCAGGGGGGCGCTTCACCTTGAAGAGGCTCCGACCATCGACTATGTTCACCCCAGGTGGGGGAACTGCGTCGACGTAAGTGCCACTGGACCTCGAAGATGCCATCTCCTGCTCCATGGAAGGTATCCACTGAGAGGCTTAGGGTCCCGAGACTACCTCAGCGTAGGTACGAGGGGTCGGTATGTCGAAAGCGTCGGGGTCACCCTGAGGGACTAGAAGCATGGAACAGAGATGGGGAGCAGCCTCGGACCGGAAAGCAAGCTCGTACTGGAGGTCCTTTAGAACGTCACTGCCGAGGGCAGGAGCACCCCCGACCGACGGAGGACAGGCAGGGTCAGAGACCAGAGCGGTGGCGTAGTCAAGACGGCAGGTAGAGACAAAGTCAGCGACCACAGCGACAAGGGCGTCAAGGCTCGAAAGCGGAACAGACGGGTCGGTAACGAGAGAGGCAAGGACCCGAGGAACAAGAGGACGAGCGGCACACAGGTAGTCAGACAAAGGGGGGGGAGCAACGACAAGGGAGGACGGAGGGGGCGACGGGAGAAAGGGAGGACGAGACGCGTGGGAACGAAGCAACATAGGGTGAGAGCGCGAGACAGGGGAGACAGGTCGAGCACGGGAGGGACGGCGAGACCAGACGTGAGACGGGGGAGTCGGGTCAGGAGACAGAGGAGGGGACACAGGAGGGGAACGAGGGGGAAACGGGCCAGAGACGCGTCTGAAGGAGGGAACACAGGGCCGGAGACAGGAGGAGGAGGAGGCATGGGAACGGGGTCAAGGGACGGAAGGCCGAGCAGGCGAAGAGCGGACACCGGCGGGGACTGCTGCGGCGGCGGTGTGACACCGAGACCGGGACCGCAAGCTGCCGGGCGGCTACCTCCAGAACACTCCACACCAGTACCCCCAGAAGAAACACCCCCAGAGCTCAGAACCCCTCGAGCACCGGTACCACCCCCAGGCCCGCCGGGACAAGCCACGACAGGAGTCCTAGGACTAGTACCCACCCCATTTCCAGCACCCCCAGAGGCAACGAACTGCTGCGGCGAGAGCTGCGGCGGCGGCAGCGGCTGCAACGACGGCGGCGACGGCGGCGGCGGGGGTGACGACGGCTGCGATAGCGGTGGCGACGGCAGCTGCGGAGGCGGCGGAGGAGGAGACACCTGAGAAGGGGCAAGCGGCGAGGACTACGCCACAGGACCACCAGACTCAGCAGACTCCTCAACCGAGCCAACCGACGTAAGTGGGGTGACGTGGGACATACCAGAGGGGGCAGGACGGGGAGGGGGAGGAGGAGGGGCGGCGACGACCGGGGAAGGGGTGACTAGGATCAGGGGGGGGGTAACTGGGGACCTCGGTGGGGGAAGCGGCGGAAGAAGAAGACGGACTCGTCAAAGGTGACGTCACGGGAATGAAAGAACCGGTGAGACGGCGGGTGGTAGAAGTGCCCGTTAGACGCGTCAAGGGGGAAGCCAAGGAAGACACAGGGAAGGGTGCAAGCAGTGAGCTTGTCCGTGCCAGAGGCACGAACGTGAGCAAGGCAGCCCCAGACGTGGAACGCAGTCGCGTCACCAGGTGACCCAGACCAGAGGAGGGTCGGCAAAACCTGAGGCTGCTGGGGGTGCGGCCACATGTTAAGCTGGTGAGCGGCGTAGCGAACGGCGAACTTCCACCCCCGCCACCACGCCCATCCTTGGGGCGGCGACCCTTCCCCGGACGGACCTGTGCTGCAGCGGCAATCTCAGCCAAAGCAGTAGAACCGTTGGAGAAGGTGCACTGAGCGGGGGCGCAGCTCTGAAAGGTAGGGACCGGCACAGTACCGCTGGTCTGAGCGATAGAGCGGTGGCGGGCCTCTATAGCTGACAGTGTGTCAACAAAGTTAGTGAGGGTGAGGTCTGCGGGGTGGACGCTAAGGAAGTGGTCACGGGCAGTGGCAAGACGGTCAGGAAGGCGGGTGGCTAGAAGGTAGAGAGTAGAGGTAAGGGGTGGCTGGTGGACTAGATGCTGTGTGGGAGTGCAGGCAGCACGCCAGGTCTAGTCTATAGTGCGCAGGTGAGCGGCCAGGTCGGTGACAGTGGGGAACGACGCAAGGTCAGGGAAGAGCATGGGGAGGATCAGACGACCGACCGAGGCAGCAGGCGGGGTAGAATAGCGCTGGACAACAGCATCTAGGAAAGCCTGGGCAGTGGTGATAGACCTGAAGCGAGGTCGCTCGGATAGGGGGAGGGCATTGCTAATAGCCAGTTGTGCGACAGCGTCACGGGACAGCCAGACAGAGCGAGCAAGGGCAGCGGCCGCAGTGGACTCACGCTCAGCGGGCGAGGGATCAGGAGACAGTGCAGCGGGGGGGTCAGGGCTGGGGAGAGTACCGTCAAGATGGACAGACAGAGAGTGGCCATCCTGCCTCTGACCAGTGAGGTGGCGACGGAGGTCAGCAAGCCACGCATCAAACTCAATCGGCTGGCCCTCAGCGTCAAAGCGGAGCACCTCCGCCATCAGTCACAATAGAGGGCAGTGGAGAGCAGTACAGTGCGGTGCACTGCGCCGCAGTGCGGTACAGTGCGGTGCGGCGCGGTGCAGTATGGTGCAGTGCGATGCAGTGCGGTATAGTGCGGTACAGTGCGGTGCAGTGCGGTACAGTGCGGTGCAGTGCGGTACAATGCGGTACAGTACGGTATATTGCGGTGCAGTGTGGTACAGTGAGGTGCAGTGCGGTGCAAGGCGGTGTAATACGGTACCGGGGGTTCGCAGGGCGGTGCTGATCGGGAAGAACGGGCCGACCCCGAGGCGGCGGCGGGCTGGCGACTACGCCAATGCCGGGGCGGGCCGACGGGCGACGGACGCGAGGGGCCAGCAAACGGCGGCAGGGGGGGGGGGGGGGGGGGGGGGCTAGGAGCTGGCGCGATGGCGAGTAGAGCCGGCCGCGACAGCGGCCAGGGACAGCCGCGACGGCGGCTAGGGGCGACCTCGACGGGGGGAGCGACCGTGGGGCGGCTGGAGACGGCAGCGACGGCGGCTAGGGGCGGCCGCGAGCCGGCTGAAAGCGGCCGCGACGGCAGATAGGGGCGGCCTCGACGAACAGGGGGCCGGCTAGGGACGGGCGCGACGGCCAGGGGGCTGGCTAGGGACGGGTGCGACGGCCAGGGGGGCGGCTAGGGACGGGCGCGACGGCCAGGGGGCCGGCTAGGTATGGGCGCGAACGGCCAGGGGGCCAGCTAGGGACAGGCGCGACGGCCAGGGGGCCGGCTAGGGACGGGCGCGAATGGCCAGGGGGCCAGCTAGGGACGGGCGCGACGGCCAGGGGGCCGGCTAGGGACGGGCGTTCAGGGGGCCGGCTAGGGACGGGCGCGAACGGCCAGGGGGCCGGCTAGGGACGGGCGCGAACTGCCAGGGGGCCGGCTAGGGACGGGCGCGACGGCCAGGGGGCCGGCTAGGGACGGTCGCGAACGGCCAGGGGGCCGGCTAGGGAGGGGCGCGAACGGCCAGGGGGCCAGCTAGGGACGGGCGCGACGGCCAGGGGGCCGGCTAGGGAGGGTCGCGAACGGCCAGGGGGCCAGCTAGGGACGGGCGCGACGGCCAGGGAGCCGGCTAGGGACGGGCGCGACGGCCAGGGGGCTAGCTAGGGATGGGCGCGAACTGCCAGGGGGCCAGCTAGGGACGGGCGCGACGGCCAGGGGGCCGGCTAGGAGAGGGGCAAGACGGCGGCTAGGGCCTAGGGGCGGAAGCGTGGGCGGGCTAGGGGGGGGACCTAACCTACTCTGATACCATATCAGAATGAATAAGTAAACTAGAATGTGTTAGTACAAGGGTATATAGACTAGGGTGTTGTACCCTCTAAGGCACAATCCAATATAGTCTACAATAAGTTACATTTGACAGTTTTCATCATCAAAATTTGAGTCTGTTGTATGAACTGTTGTAACTCAGCTAAATGTTTGTTTTTCCAATGTTGTAGGAGTTGTTGTTGGTGGATTCTGCTTCACGGGTTGCCTTTTTGCTGCGACTGCTGCTGTACTCCTCTCTTTTGATCAGCTTGAAGCTTGTTGCAAAATTTTATGCCGTGTCCATCCTTTTTGCGGTAGTGACAGAAGAATTTGCTGCTTTGTTTTGCAGGCGTTGAATAAAAACTGATGTTAACTTCTCCCCTTTTGGTACGTGCTGTCTGCGGGTCAAGATCTTGCTGCTCTGCTTGAAGGATTGAGCAGATTTCTGTTTCCAAAAGATTTGGTTGAAGTCGAAGAAGAGATCGATTCTGCCGCCATTCTGCTCCAAGACCGGCAAGAAGGACTGTTACAAACATGTCCCTTGGGAAGCATCCACCGCACTTTTCCAGTTGGTCACGAAGTTTTCGAGCCCTGTTGATATAATCCGAAATGTTCTCGTTGCCCTGCATCTGTACAGTTGTCAGTTGTGAGAGAATTTTACTCACGGAAATTGTATCCTGTGCCATGTATAATCCCTTCAAATGCTTCCACGCAGATTATGCTGGAGTCAAACTTGTGTGAAGAGAGCGTATACCAAGCTGCTCTTTCAGCGACTGATTGCGGATAAGGACGGTGTAAGCGCTAAGTGAAACATGAAGAAAACTCTGTTGTTCCATCTGTGTTTCCGTAACAGGATACGAAGAATCGCCACTTAAGAATGGCCAGAATCCAGCGGATTTCGTGAGAAGCTCGAACGCGAAACTCCAGGCGTAGAAGTCTGCGCCATTAAAATGTAAAGTTGTCTTCATCTGTGTATTGCTTACAAGGTTCGAAGCTTGAAAGACAGGACCAGTGAAAGAAATCTGCTGCTGCTGTTGCTGTTGTTGCGCTTGCTGCTGCTGTTAAAGAAATTGAAATTGTTGATGTTGAACAGGTGTAAACGCAAACGAAGAACTAGAGCTTGGAGTGGCTGCAGCTCGTGCATAGCTGGAGCCATCGATACTTATGCCATTAAAGGCTGCTGATATTGATGCTGCTGCTTGTTGCTGTAATGTTGCAGGAACAGAGGACGAAGTTCCCGGTGGATGCACAGAAGGCAAACTTTGTTGCTGTTGTGGCATCCCAATTGAAGAATAAGCAGGTGGAAAATTCCAGCTGCAGAGTCACCTGCTTGACCAGTGAAGACTGTAGGATTTGTTACACCCGTGGGTCCAGTTGTTGAAGAAGCAGACGTTGGAGATGGTGATGGTCCAGTCATTTGTAAAATTGACAATAGTCGAATTGACAAGGTCTTAATTCTAGACAGCTCTCATACCATGAAAGAATTTGAAAAGTGGTGCAAGAAATTAAGTATAGAATCTGCAGACACAAGTACTTGAAGTAGAAAGTAATACTGTAAGTACCACCAGTAACTGCTAGTATTAACAAGTTGTAACACCAGAGTCAGTGTTAACAGCCTTGCGATACTTCAAGACTTAATCAAAGATTTTTGCTGGAATGGTAGACTAGTAAGACAGCGGAAGTCTTAGAAGTTGTAAAGTGTTGACCAGAATTTACTGAAGAACAAGTTAACAATTGAAGTTGTACAAGCTACTTTTATATATGCTAGAAGTACCTATTCGGTGATGCACCTGTTCGAGCTATTTGCGCTATGCGCTCTAACCGCTACTGAAAAGAGCGCGATTGTTCATGTGACTAAAACGGCTTGTTGACGTAATCATCCAAACGAGCGCTATTTGCTGACGTCATTCTACGGATGCTAAGTACAGTGTAACTCGACAATATCTATCGGAACTACTTACAAAAATGCTTAATTACGACTTTATCACAACAACTTTGACGTGCATACGATTGCCACAGCAGGAGTAGAAAAAATGAACGGCAGCGCGCATCTACGCACCGCAAAATTTTGGTGTTTTTATGCTAAAAAATGAGATTCTAGGTGGCGGGGTGGTGCTCAAAAGTTTTCATGTCCAAGAGTAGGGTGCTGTGTATATCCAGAAAAATTAAAAACCCATACCCGTTCAAGCTACCCGGGGGAGCTTAATTCCGGGGGGTGTTTTACACGGGGGATTATGGTATCTCTACATGACTTCTTCACCATATAAGAAACAGCATTCCCATTACATGTCTCTGTTTTCTTACACATTCAGAATGGCTACTTTAAAAGAGGCGCGCGTTATCTTCCTAACGCGTTTTAGATGCCGGCGAGTCATGATGGCGTCGAGCTCATGGTTTAGGCACCAGGGCTTACGCTAGGCCCTAGGGAGTTTCGGAGGGTCCCGAGATGGGGTCCAGAAGTACCCTGAATTTTCCGGATCCCAAGGAAATCTCACCCAGAATCCTTCCGAGTTCTCGACATAGCAACCCTACCAAAGGTCGTGTCAGTCATCTCCCATGATGTGTGCAGAGAACATGACTAGGCTGATTGGCTGTAGTCCTGAAATCGTCCAAGTACCTTTTGTGATTCGTGACGTGCCACCACGCTATGGAATGGAAGTTCTCCTAACAGAGCTCCATGCTACGAGACTAGTTCGTCAGGATTCATGAAAATAGTACACGGAATGGATCAGGATTTCAAGGAGAATCCAGTCGGAAACATTCACAGTCTCGGAAAATCCCGACCTGTTAAAATCCGAGTTCGGGGATTAAACAACTCTCAATTTCTCGACATTTAGGGTAGCTACCCTTCTAGCGTAAGCCCTGTTAGGCACATTTCGGTGGCTTGGGCACCATCGGCAGCCGAACCCAACTGTACACTGCAATACAGTTCACAGTACGATCCGAGCGTGCCAACAAACGAAGCTGGGGCATGGGAATTTTCGCCGGAACCCCCCCAAAAAACGCAAATGTATGTGACACGCTCTCCAATTTTCAAAGCAATTCCCTTGTGGTGCTGCTTCGCTTGCCGAGCAAGCTCGGTCCTAACTGACCAGCGACCGCATTCTTTGCGATTCCCCTGTCAAAGTAGGCTCGGGCTAGGCTTGGGTCTGCATGAAAGTGGTTCGGTAAGGGAGACCAACCTCGTGATCTAAAATAACCGAAGTAGAAACTCACTGCACCGCGTATTATGACGTAACTTAACCTTGAAAGCACCATAGTCTTGAGAGCATTTTGTCTAGACTGGAATCTTGTACAGCCTGTAATTTCTCCCTGGGAACTGTGTTCGGCCGTTATTTCCTCACTTGACTGGCCGTTGACCGCCATCAGTACATCAGTAATTAGCCGGCCGAACGTAACCTTCAGGCAGTACGCCGTCTATCGAGCCGGAAAGGCTGCAGTCCCGGTCTGACCAGACAGGCTGAGCACTCACACTACACGAGACAGTGCCTAGCGGTTCTGTGATCGGCCTTGTTCCTGGCAGTGCTGCTGAACCTTGTCATCATACCACACCGGGGTGCCGTAGGTTGCGCATGATACGGTCTGTAAGCTGCAAAGTATTGTAGCGAATCATCGGCTCGGTACAAGTGCACGAGCTGTACGGAATGGCTGGCCGACACATGTATCGAGACAGGATTCCGTTGGTAACTGACCTCAGGCTGAGCTGGTTCAGCCATAAGTCGTGGCGCTGGCGCTGGCGCTGGCGCGACGCCTGGACGAAGCGAGAGGTGCCAACTATCAGTGCTGCTGCTGCTGCTACTGCGATATGTGTAGTGCCAGGTAGTACGGACAATCGGGACTGCTGGTTTTAATCTTTGTGCCTGCGAGAAGTCGCACCACATATCGCTCAGAGCTCGTCCTTATTCGCTCAGAGCTCGTCCTTATTCGCGCAGAGCTCATCCTTATTCGCTCAGAGCTCGTCCCCCAGGTGACTTTTGAGTCGACTCAAAAGTCAGCACAGCTCTTCTATTCAACACCCTTAGCTGAGTCCCCTGAGGACCCTAGGTTAATTCCAGGCTGATTTAAGTCTTAGACCGAGCCGGTTTTATTGTCGAGCTGTCAGCCATTCACTCGAAACTTTCGGTAACACCAGATTCGCCTCGCCTATAAAGCATACCGTTGTACGCTGGATAAGGGTCGGGCTTTATAGCGAAACTCCATGAGCACCCGCGAATCACGCAGCGGCGCGCCCTGCGGGATAGCGAAGGCTGCAGCGACGGAGTGCGGCTCGAGGGGAGCCATTAACAAGAGTAGGAGCTTTCCGAAAAAAGCGCGCGACTACATGAATATTATAACGGGTACGTGGTTTGGCCTGGAATGGCATGATCACGGCATGTCATTGCCTCTTATAATTGCATTGAAGGCGATTTCAGACGGTTAGAGCCTATTCTGGCATGAGTTTCGGTGCATCATCCCGCCCTATCTATCCTACCCTGCCCTTCCGTATCGTACCGTACCGTACCCTACCGCACCCTACCCTACCCTGATAGATTAGTGACTGATTTCTCACCATTATCCACCCTCATATTCCTCCTCCATTGCCCTTCCCCAGGTCTCGTCCACTGGGCTTCTGCCACGTGTCATCATCACAAAGGCTCCTCGTCGGGCTCATCCTCCAATGGCGACCTTCCACGTGTCCATGACTCTCTGTCTTGTCACCACCAGCACTACCAGCATCACCAGCAGCAGCACCACCAGCATCACCGGCAGCAGCAGGAGCAGCCCCACCAGCAGCATCCCAAGCAACAGCAGCATCCCCCTCCCCTGGAGTTCGCCTTTTGCGAACTAGCGCTCACCACGCGTGGCTTTGGCCCCGACGCCATGCTCTCAATGGACTGGGCGGGCGCCATCTACCGCGGGTGCTGCCACGTGGGGAGGCAACCGGCCACCACCGGGCATGCCGCCACGGCAACAGGGACTCCCACTGCCAAGCAGACCTCCGAAATTTACGTCCTGTCGAAGGGGGAATCGGGCACGCGGGAATTGGGAAAGCAGGAGGAGGGGGGAGCGAGGGAGGATTCAGCGGCGGCGTTGCGCTGCTGCTGCAGCGCGTGTCGTGAGCTGACGTCAGCCGAGTGTGTGGCTCTCAGGGGCGGGTGCGTGAGGGTGAAGCGCTGGCGCTACCTGCCCCCCTCGACTCGCTCGTCTCGCTCGTCTCCCTCCTCGCCCTCTTCGCCCTCCTTGCCCCCGTCGCTCTCCTCTCCCTCGTCGCCATCGTCGCCCGCTCTAACGTCCACGACAGCTGCTGACGTGGCAGGCACCAGGAGCGGAAGCAGAAGCGGCGGGCGAGTGGCAAGAGCGACGCAAGGCCGGAGGAATGCCCCTGCCGTGCCCGCTGCCTCTGCAGCGGTACACCCAACTCTGCCCCATGCCGCACAGCAACAAGGCCCTGTGACTCAAGGGGGGGCTGTGACTCAAGGCGCTGTGACTCACAGGGGGGCTGTGACTCAAGGCGCTGTGCCCCATGCGGGGGAGCGGGACCTGATGGGCTCTCTGGCAGCGGCGGCAGCACACCCCAACCTGCTGCCAGTCCTTGGCTTCAGCTGCGTCGAGGAGCTCCTGCTCGTGTTCCGCGCCAATCCCTCCGCGCACTCCCTGGAATCGGCAGTGGCAAGAGGTGAGCTTATTCCTCCACCACACTACACCACGCTACACCACGTTATACCACATTATACCACATTTCACCGCGCCCCCGCATCGCCCAGTAGGTTGGCAGAACCGCCCGCTTTCACAACAATCCCTCAATTATGTTCCGCCTGTCGCATCCCATCCCCCTTCCCCCATCACCCCAGACGCCATGCTGAGTGGAGCGGGCTCTCCCTCCTCGCTCTCCTCCTGGTCCGCCCGTCTGGCTGTCACCCGTCAGATCGCCTCCGGGCTCTCCCACCTGCACGCCCACGGCTTTCTGCACGGCAGCCTGCACCCCTCCAATGTGCTCCTCAGTGCCTCCACGCACTTCCGAAACCCCCACCTGCCGGACCACCTTTCCGCGTACGAGCAGCGGTGGTGGCGCCACATGCTTCGGCGGGAGGCTCGGGCCGAAGCTGCCGCCCAGATCCGGGTGCAGCTGGCGGATTACGGCCTGCCGTGGCATGCTCGGGATGGGCCAGGTTCGGCAGGGAAGAGGCTCGGATGTATCATATTTGGGAGTGCTAGGTATGTGGATCCTGCTTTTATGGGGTCTGGTCGTTACAGCTCTGCTAGCGACGTCTACGCGCTCGGCGTTATAATGAAGGAGCTTATATGGAAAACAGGAGAGGCAGCAGGAGAATCCAGCTGGCCAATCAGAAGAAGCCTGGATCGCCACATGTCAGCACGATCGGTCGTAAGGGCAGGCGAGGGAGGGAGGGAAGGAGAGCAGAGGGAGAGGGAAATAGGCGAGGGAGGGAGGGAGAGGGGGCATGGAGGGCTAAAGGAAAGGAGGGGCCTGGAGAGCCGCACAGAAGGCTCGCGGTCAGAAACTGCTGCTGGTGCAGGCGTCTTCCCCACTTCCTGGTCCGAACCAGGACCGGTTACCGTGGCTCGAAGATCAGAGTCTGCTTCGGCGGCAGCAGCGTCAGGAAGAGCAACCGAAGCAGGTGCAGGCGCGGGAACAGGAGCAGGAGCAGCAGCAGGAACAAGACCAGGCCCAGCCGGTGCCTCATTCTATGCACCAACAGCCGCAGCGGCAGCCACGTTTGAGTCGAGTGCGAAAGCTTCTTCAGAGATCTCCGTCCATCATCATCAGCTCGCCGCCCGGTTTGGTCCGGTGAGGTACCACCAAGCCACGGCGCTGGTGCAGTGGTGCACTGAGCATAACCCTGCCAGCAGGCCGGCTTGCAGTGAAGTGGAGCAGCTTGTAAAGGGGATGGAGGGGATGAGCGTGGTGGGTGAGTTGCAGCGCAGGGAGATGAGCGGGAGGAGGATGAGAGGGCGGCAGTGGGGCTTGCTGAGTCGAATGCAGAGTCAAGATCCTTGACTGTAACAAGTCTTGGGCAGAGTTCATTACTGGAATTGTAAGGAAATTCTTTTTTCCTTACTGGGCTCGACTACAGCCCGTACGCCCTCGACTCTCGGAAGTCCAGGCTCGGCCAACTTCTTCGGTCCCGAACCATTTTGCGAACCCAAACCTCGACGCGCAGGGCTTCCGTGGCTTTCGCCAACTGAATCGCCCCAACCTGTTCGCGTGGTTCTCGGCTAGCTCTGTTCGTGCATATAAATGCCTAGGCCCTCATTTGTATCGACACTCTTGAATCACGACTCTTCTATTACACTACTTGTTATTACTCTGATTAATTCATAATAGCTGGTATCAGAGCCCTGTTCTTGCCTGCTTAGTCTTCGGTACATAAGTCCGATTATATCGGGAGAGAATTGTCAAACATGTTTAGTTATCATGCTTGTATAGACTGTATAGGGTCATCTTCTAGAGAGTACAACTGTTAGGTATATGTTTGTGTACTCTCTCTCTCTATTCATCAATTTTACTGTTTGTTATGGTATCAGAGCTGGCGTCTTTCCCCACTGTCTCTGACCTCGCTGCCCACCTGCGCTCGATAGATGAGGCCTGGCGCGCTGCCTGCACTGATGCTCAGCTTAGAGTCCACCAGCCTCCCATGACCTCTACCCTCTACCTCCTTGCCACCCGCCTACCTGACCGCCTTGCCGCCGCCGCGACCAGTTCCTTAGCATCCACCCTGCTGCTCTCACCCTCACCGACTTTGTTGACACCCTGACTGCCATAGAGACTCGTCACCGCTCCATAGCCCTGGCGAGCGGTACAGTACCGGTCCCTATCTTTCAGGGTTGTGCCCCCGCTCAGTGTACCTTCTCCGACGGCTCTGTCGCTGTGGCTGAGACTGCTGCTGCAGTGCAGTCCCGCTCGGCGAAGGGCCGCCGCCCCAAGGTTGGGAGCGGCGGAGGCGGCGGGGGTGCGGGTGGGGGTAGTGGTGGAGGCGGGTCGTCCGGTGCCAGTGCGGACGTGGGGACCCTGCCCGGTCCAGCTGCCCCGCTGCCTCCACAGTTGCAGCAGCCGCAGCAGCAGCAGTCGCCGCAGCCGCAGCCTTTGCAGCAGCCGCAGCAGCCGCCGCAGACGAGGCCGGCGAGTACTCTCCCACCTGGGTGGCCTGGAGCTGGTGGTGGTCGTGCGCGTGGTGGTGCACCGGGTGGTGGTTCTGGAGGCGGGCCCTGTCAGTACCAGATCCAGACCGGTCATCGCCGCGGCTTCGTTTGCGGTAAGATCGGTCATTCTACTCCTCGCTGTTTTCGTCGCCTGGACGACCTGTTCCGCCAGCGCTTTGGCCCGGCGCCCGACCTCCCGGACTGGCACAGCTTGCTTAGGCGTAGCATTAGGATTTTTGACTTGGACATGGATGCCATTGTAGCGGCCTTGCATGTGATGTATGCTGATGACTCTAGTGTGCTTCCCTCTTATTACCCCGTGTTGCCTAGTGTAGCGGTGCCTAGCGTAGACTCCCTTGCTGCGTCAGGCGTAGGATCTCCTGCTTTGCTTAGCCTTGGTGCTTCCACCGCTTCACTGCTGCCTCGCGCGACTGCTGCGCTTTCCTTCACCTTGGACTCTGGCGCCTCCCGGTGTTTCTTCCGCGACTCCACGACGCTGACGCCGCTGCCTGTTCCCGCTGCAGTTACTCTTGCTGACCCCTCCGGTGGTCCCGTCGTTGCCCGCAGTTCCACCTCCCTTCCCTGTCCGGCGGTTCCTTCGGGCACTCTCACAGGTCTGCATATCCCCTCGTTCTCCAGGAACCTAGTTGGTGTCGGCTGCCTCCAGGACCTTGGCGTCACCACTACGTTCCCTGGTCACGAGCGGTATGCTGTCTGTACCGAGGCCGCCACTGGTGCCCCCCTTACCACTTTCCCCCGGGACCCGGTGTCCGGCCTGTTCACACTTGACACCGCGCCGTCCCCGGCTGGGTCTTCCCCCCCGGTAGTTGCGTCCACCCAGGTTGCAGCCGCGTGCTCCTGTCGGTCCCTCACTCACCCGACTCTCCTTTGGCACCACCGCCTTGGTCACCCTGCACTCCCACGTCTGCGTCACATGTCCCAGCACGGTCTCGTCCTTGGTCTCCCCGGTTCGTTCCCCGAGTTTCCCTCCTCCCCCGCCCCACCGTGCACGCCTTGTGTCGAGGGCCGGCTCCGCCGTGCCCCTCACTCCTCCTCTTTTCCCCCTACCACCGCACCACTGCAGACTCTGCACATGGACGTCTGGGGCCCAGCCCCGGTCCATGGGCCGCGTCGCGAGCGCTTCTTCCTAGTGCTTGTCGACGACTTCACGCGCTACACCACCGTCTTCCCCCTGGAGCGGAAGGCCGACGTGCCTGACGTTCTCATCCCCTGGCTTGTCTCTGCTCGTGTCCACCGCGGTCTCCCTGCCTTGCGCCTTCACTCCGACCGGGGTGGCGAGTTTGCCTCAGGTGTCCTTGGTCACTTCTGTCGTGCGGAGGGCATCACCCAGACGTTTACCCTGCCGGACTCCCCGCAGCAGAATGGGGTCGCTGAGCGACGCATCGGTTTGGTCATGGAGGTGGCTCGCACCTCCATGATCCACGCCGGTGCACCCCATTTTCTGTGGCCGTTCGCCGTGCGCTACGCCGCTCACCAGCTTAACCTGTGGCCGCACCCCCAGCGGCCGCAGGTTTCGCCGACCCTTCTGTGGACCGGGTCCCCTGGTGACGCGTCTGCGTTCCGCGTCTGGGGCTGCCTTGCTCACGTTCGTGCCTCTGGCACGAACAAGCTCACTGCCCGCACCCTCCCCTGCGTCTTCCTCGGTTTCCCCCTTGACGCGTCCGACTGGCACTTCTACCACCCGCCGTCTCACCGCTTCTTTCACTCTCGCGACGTCACCTTTGACGAGTCCGTCTCCTTCTACCGCCGCTTTCCCCACCGTGGTCCCCCGGTTACTCCCCCCCTTTTCCTGGTTCCTCCCTCCCTGGTGGTCCCTGCCCCTCCCCCCCCCCCGCCCCCCGTCCGGCCCCCTCTGGTGTGTCTCACGTCACCCCCCTCCCGTCGGTCGTCCCGGTCGACGAGTCTTCTGACTCTGGTAGTCCTCCGGCGCAGTCCTCGCCGTCTGTCCCTCCCCCGGTGTCTCCTCCTCCACCGCCTCCGCAGCCGCCGTCGCCGCAGCTGCTGCAGCCGTCGTCTCCACCGCCGCCGCCGTTGCAGCCGTCGTCTCCGCCGCCGCCGCCGCTGTCGTCGCTGCCGCCGTTTGTGGACTCTGGGGGTGTCCCTTCTGGGGGTGCAGGTGTGGAGGGTTTGGGAGGTAGCCGTCGCGCAGCTTGTGGCCCTGGTGTTGGTGTTGTGTCGCCGTAGCAGCAGTCCCCGCCTGTGTCCGCCCTCCGTCTGCTCGGCCTTCCGTCTCCTGACCCTGCGCCTGTTCCTCTCCTGCCGTCTCCCCCTCTTCCCGTCTACGGCCCCGTGTTCCCTCTGCCAGACTCGTCCCCGGCTCGTCTTCCCCCTCGTTCCCCTCCTGTGTCCCCTCCTCTGTCTCCTGACCCGACGCCGCCCTCACACGTCTGGTCTCGCCGCCCCTCTCGTGCTCGTCCTGTCTCCCCTGTCCCGCGCTCTCACCCTATGTTGCTCCGGTCCCACGCGTCTCGTCCTCCCCTCCTCCCGTCTCCTCCTCCATCCTCTCTTGTCGTTGCGTCTCCTCCTCTGTCCGACTCCTTTCGTGCCGCTCGTCCTCTTGTTCCTCGGGTCCTTGCCTCTCTCGTTACCGACCCGTCTGTTCCCGTGTCGAGTCTTGACGCCCTCGTCGCTGCGGTCGCTGACTTCGCCTCTACCCGCCGCCTTGACTACGCCACCGCTCTGGTCTCTCACCCTGCCTGTCCTCCGTCTGTCGGGGGTGCTCCTGCCCTCGGCAGTGACGTCCTGGAGGACCGCCAGTTTGAGCTTGCTTTCCTGTCCGAGGCTGCTCCCCATCTCTGTTCCATGCTTCTAGTCCCTCAGGGTGACCCAGACGCTTTCGACATCCCGACCCCTCGTACTTACGCTGAGGCGGTTTCGGGACCCTGGGCCTCTCAGTGGATAGCTGCCATGGAGCAGGAGATGGCATCTTGGAGATCCACCGGCACCTTCGTCGACGCAGTTCCCCCACCTGGGGTGAACGTGGTCGATGGCCGTTGGCTCTTCAAGGTGAAGCGCCCTCCTGGAGAGCCGCCTGTGTTCAAGGCGCGCTACGTGGCTAGAGGCTTCAGTCAGCGCGAGGGGGTGGACTTCTTTCAGACTTTCGCTCCTACCCCGAAGATGACTACTCTTCGGGTGCTGCTACACGTAGCGGCTCAGCGTGACTACGAGCTTCACTCCCTCGACTTCTCCACTGCCTTTCTTCAGGGCAGCCTTCACGAGCAGGTCTACCTGCGTCGCCCTCAGGGCTTTACTGGCACCTTCCCCCCTGGGACCCAGTGGCTTCTGCGGCGGCCAGTCTACGGCCTGCGCCAGGCGCCTCGTGAGTGGCACGACACTTTGCGTGCTACCCTTGCTGACCTGCAGTTCTTTCCGTCCTCTGCAGACCCCTCGCTCTTCGTTCGTGCTGGCTCGACTCCGTTCTACATCCTCGTCTACGTAGACGACCTGGTCTTTGCCACTGCTGACAGGGACGCACTGGCCTCCGTGAAGGCAGAGCTGCTGAAGAGACACACCTGCACTGACCTTGGAGAGCTGCGCCGTTACCTTGGCTTGCAGATCTCCAGGGACAGAGTCGCGCGCACCATCACCCTGACTCAGTCACACTTGGTGCGCCAGGTCCTTCAGAGGTTCGGCCTTCAGTTCTCCTCCGCACAGCCCACCCCTCTTCCTCTGGACCACAGACTCTCCGCTCCAGTTCCTGAGGAGTCGGTAGATCCCAGTGGTCCTTACGCTGAGCTAGTGGGTTGCCTCATGTACCTGATGACTTGCACTCGCCCAGATCTCGCATACCCTCTCAGCATCCTGGCTCGTTTCGTGGCCACTGGCAGGCACCGACCTCAGCACTGGTCTGCCGCTAAGAGGGTTTTGCGTTATCTTGCAAGTACATCGGGCATGGGGTTAGTGCTAGGCGGACGCAGGCCAGTGGTCCTTACTGGACACACAGACGCTTCTTGGGCAGACGACGCCGAGACGCTCAGGTCTTCCCAGGGCTACTGCTTTAGCCTTGGTTCAGGTGCTGTCTCGTGGAGAGCTACCCGCTCTTCGTCTGTTGCCCAGTCCAGCTGTGAGGCCGAGATCTACGCCGGTGCCATGGCGGCACAGGAGCTCCGCTGGCTGACCTTCTTGCTCACTGACTTAGGTGAGCGGCCTAGCTCTGCCCCGGTCCTGTACGCTGACAACAGGGCCATGATCCTCCTGTGTCAGGAGCCTCGACTCGAGGGCAGAGCGAAGCACATCCAGCTGCGGTACTTCCTCCTGCGTGAGCTACAGCAGCGTCGCCAGGCTCGCGTAGTACACTTAGCCTCCGGTGCCAACACAGCTGATATCTTTACGAAGGCGCTTGCGCCTAAAGATCATCAGCGGCACTGTGTGCAGCTTGGTCTGGTTCCTGTAGTCTCTCACTTACTCGGGCCTTGACTCTGTACTGTCCTATATATATCTGTGTGTACACTCAGACTGGACTTGTGTCCTCTTACAGTGGTTGGACTAGTAGTGCCGCCCTGTACTAGTTCTTGCCTTGCCTGTACTCCTTCTGACTGGTCTTTTAGACCCTTGTCTCAGAGGCTGGACTAGTAGTGCCACCCTGAGCTGCTTGTCTAGAACATTCCCCTATGCAGTCCAGGGGGTGTGTCAAACATGTTTAGTTATCATGCTTGTATAGACTGTATAGGGTCATCTTCTAGAGAGTACAACTGTTAGGTATATGTTTGTGTACTCTCTCTCTCTATTCATCAATTTTACTGTTTGTTAAGAACCTGTTAAAGCGAGCGACTATAATAGTGACCCCCTTTTCTAGTTGGGCCCAACTAGAAACGACCCAACAGTCAATATGTTTTTGGAGGGGCGGGCAGCAGCCACCGTTTTTTACCAAGCCGTAGGCCACGAAATCGAATTCCGCTTGCGACATTTCGCACTGGCGACAATTTTACCACCATAGATTTGTGTGGTGAGCATTTCGACCAATCGGGGCCCAGCCTCAGTTTTGCTGGAGTAGTGAACCCGGGTCCAACTTGAAATTCAAGTTGGACCCACTTAGTGCAAATACAAGCAGTGGGGGCTGGGCGACAGATGGCGCGCTGCTTGCGATTTTGCCCGGACCATTTTCCCTACCGTACGACATGTTTTCCCCGCCAACCAATCAGGTAACTGCTCTTAGAACTGAAGAATCGTTGAATAGAGAGAGAGTACAAGGGTATATACCTAAGAGTGTTGTACCCTCTAAGAGGTGACCCTATACAGTCTATACAAACATGAGTTATACTTATGTTTGACACACCCCCTAGACTGCATAGGGGAATGACCGGAACAAGCAGCTCAGGGCGGCACTCCTAGTCCAACCTCTGAGACAAGGGTCTAAAAGACCAGTCAGACGGAGTTGAGACAAGGCAAGAACAAGACCAGGGCGGCACTACTAGTCTAGCCACTGGGAGAGGACAAAAGTCCAGTCTGAGTATGCATATAAAGGACAGTACAAAGTCAAGGCCCTAGCAAGTGAGAGGCTACAGGAACTAGACCAAGCTGTACGCGGTGCCGCTGATGATCTTTAGGCGCAAGCGCCTTCGTAAAGATATCAGCTGTGTTGGCACCTGAGGCCAAGTGTACTACGCAAGCCTGGCGTCGCTGCTGTAGCTCGCGCAGGAGGAAGTATCGCAGCTGAATATGCTTCGCTCTGCCCTCGAGTCGAGGCTCCTGACACAGGAGGATCATGGCCCTGTTGTCAGCGAACAGGACCGGGGCAGAGCTAGGCCGCTCACCTAAGTCAGTGAGCAAGAAGGTCAGCCAGCGGAGCTCCTGTGCCGCCATGGCACCAGCGTAGATCTCAGCCTCACAGCTGGACTGGGCAACAGATGAGGAGCGGGTAGCTCTCCACGAGACGGCACCTGAGCCAAGGCTGAAGCAGTAGCCCTGGGTAGACCTGAGTGTCTCGGCATCGTCTGCCCACGAAGCGTCTGTGTGTCCCATAAGGACCACTGGCCTGCGTCCTCCTAGCACTAACCCCATGCTCGATGTACTAGCAAGATAACGCAAAACCCTCTTAGCGGCAGACCAGTGCTGCGGTCGGTGTTTGCCTATGGCCACAAAGCGAGCCAGGATGCTGAGAGGGTACGTGAGATCTGGGCGAGTGCAAGTCATCAGGTACATGAGGCAACCCACCAGCTCTGCGTAGGGGCCGCTGGGCTCTACCGACTCCTCAGACACTGGAGCGGAGAGCCTGTGGTCTACAAGCAGAGGGGTGGGCTGTGCAGAGGAGAACTGAAGGCTGAACCTCTGAAGGACCTGGCGCACCAAGTGTGACTGAGTCAGGGTGATGGTGCACGCTGCTCTGTCCCTCGAGATCTGCAAGCCAAGGTAACGGCGCAGTTCTCCAAGGTCAGTGCACGTGTGTCTCTTCAGCAGCTCTGCCTTCACGGAGGCCAGTGCGTCCCTGTCTTCTGTGGCAAAGACCAGGTCGTCGACGTAAACAAGGAGGTAGAACGGAGTCTGGCCAGCACGAACGAAGAGTGAGGGGTCTGCGGAAGACGGAAAGAACTGCAGGTCAGCAAGCGTAGCACAGAGAGTGTCGTGCCACTCACGGGGAGCCTGGCGCAGGCCGTAGACAGGGCGCCGCAGGAGCCACTGGGTCCCAGGAGGGAAGGTGCCAGTAAAGCCCTGAGGGCGACGCAAGTAGACCTGCTCGTGTAGGCTGCCCTGAAGGAAGGCAGTGGAGAAGTCGAGGGAGTGAAGCTCGTAGTCACGCTGAGCAGCTAGGTGTAACAAAACCCGAAGAGTAGTCATCTTCGGCGTCGGGACGAAAGTCTGAAAAAAGGTCGGAGCGAAGGTCTGGAAGAAGTCCACCCCCTCACGCTGACTGAAGCCTCTGGCCACGTAGCGCGCCTTAAACACAGGCGGCTCTCCAGGAGGGCGCTTCACCTTGAAGAGCCAGCGGCCATCGACTACGTTCACCCCAGGCGGGGGAACTGCGTCGACGAAGGTGCCGGTGGATCTCCAAGATGCCATCTCCTGCTCCATGGCAGCTATCCACTGAGAGGCCCAAGGTCCCGAGGTCGCCTCAGCGTAAGTGCGAGGGGTCGGGATGTCGAAAGCGTCTGGGTCACCCTCAGGGACTAGCAGCATGGAACAGAGATGGGGAGCAGCCTCGGACAGGAAAGCAAGCTCGAACAGGCGGTCCTCCAGGACGTCACTGCCAAGGGCAGGAGAGCGGCCTCGGTACAGACAGCATACCGCTCGTGACCAGGGAACGTAGTGGTGACGCCAAGGTCCTGGAGGCAGCCGACACCAACTAGGTTCCTGGAGAACGAGGGGATATGCAGACCTGTGAGAGTGCCCGAAGGAACCGCCGGACAGGGAAGGGTGGTGGAACTGCGGGCGACTACCGGACCGCCAGAGGGGTCAGCAAGAGAAACAGCAGCAGGAACAGGAAGCGGCGTCAGTGTGGTGAAGTCACGGAAGAAACACCGAGAAGCGCCAGAGTCCAAGGTGAAGGAAAGCGAAGCAGAGGCGTCTGGCGACGGAACGAGGGCGGAAGCACCAAGACTACACAAAGCAGGGGATCCTACGCCTGACGCAGCAGGGGAGGCTAAGCTAGGCACACCTACACTAGCCGACAGTGAGTAATATGCGGGAAGCACACTAGAGTCATCAGCATACATCACATGCAAAGCAGAAACAATGGCATCCATGTCCAGGTCAAAAATCTGAATCTTACGACTAAGCAAACTGTGCCAGTCCGGGAGGTCTGGCGACGGGCCGAAGCGCTGACGAAACAGGTCGTTCAGGCGACGAAAACAGCGGGGAGTGGAGTGACCGATCTTACCGCAAACGAAGCCGCGGCGAGGACCGGTCTGGATCTGGTACTGACAACGCACGCCTCCAGAACCACCACTCGGCACACCACCACGCGCCCGACCACCGCCAGCGCAGGGCCACCCGGGCGGGAGAACACTCGTCTGCCTCGTCTGCGGCGGCTGCTGCGAAGGCTGCGGCTGCTGCGATTGCGGTGGCTGCTGCGGCTGCTGCTGCTGCTGCGACTGCAGGGGCGGCGGCTCAGCTGGACTGGGCAGGGTCCCCTCGTCCGCTCCAGCATCAGACGACCTGACTCTACCACCACCCCCTCCCGCACCCCCGCCTCCTCTGCCGCGCCCAACCTTGGGGCGGCGGCCCTTCCCCGAACGAAACTGCGCTGCATCAGCAGTCTCAGCCACAGCGGCAGAGCCGTCGGAGAAAGTACACTGAGCGGGGGCACAACCCTGAAAGATAGGGACCGGCACGGTACCGCTCGCCTGGGCGATGGAGCGGTGGCGGGTCTCAATCACAGTCAGGGTGTCTACAAAGTCAGTGAGGGTGAGGTCTGCGGGGTGAATGCTAAGGAAGCGGTCGCGGGCGACAGCAAGGCGGTCAGGGAGGCGGGTGGCAAGCAGGTAAAGGGTAGAGGTAATGGGCGGCTGGTGGGCTCTAAGCTGTGCGTCAGTGCAAGCAGCGCGCCAGGTCTCATCTATCGAGCGCAGGTGGGCAGCGAGGTCAGAGACAGTGGGGAAAGACGCAAGGTCAGGAAAGAGCATCGGGAGGATCAGGCGACCCACCGAGGCAGCTGGAGGGGTGGAATAGCGCTTGATGACAGCATCTAAGTAAGCCTGGGCAGTAGTGAGGGACCTAAAGCGGGGGCGCTCGGACGGGGGAAGGGCATTGCTAATGGCAAGCTGAGCGACAGCATCTCGAGAAAGCCAGACAGAGCGCGCACGGGCAGTGGCAGCAGTAGACTCGCGCTCAGTGGGTGCGGAGTCAGCGGGCAGAACAGCAGGGGGGTCTGGGCAGGGGAGCGTACCGTCAAGGTGTGCGGAAAGCGTTTCACCATCCTGCCGCTGGCCAGTGAGTTGACGCCGAAGGTCGGCAAGCCACGCCTCGAACTCCAGAGGCTGGCCTTCAGCGTCGAAGCGAAGCTCCGCCGCCATCAGGGGCAGTGCAGGACTGTACAGTGCGGTGCACTGCAGAGCAGGGCAGTGCAGTGCGGTGCAGGGCGGTGCAAGGCGAGGCAGTGCGATGCAGGGCAGTGCAGGGCGGTGCGGTGCGGTGCAGTGTGGTACAGTGCCGTGAAAGGTGGTGGAGAACCGTACCAGGGAGAGTGCAGATCGGACGGTCGTAGGGCCGGCGAGGAAGGGCCGGAAGTCGACGCGGGGCCGGCCGGGACAAGCGCGGGAGCCGGCTCGGACGGGCGCGGGACCGGCAGGGATGGGCGCGGGGCCGGCTGGAACGGGCGCGGGGCCGGCTGGGACAGGCGCGGGGCCGGCTGGGACGGGCGCGGGGCCTGCTGGGACAGGCGTGGGGCCGGCTGGGACGGGTGCAGGGGCGGCCTGGACGGGCACGAGGGGCCGGCTGGGACGGTCGCGGGGCCGGCTGGGACGATCGCGGGGCCGGCTGGGACAGGCGCGGGGCCGGCTGGGACGGGTGCAGGGGCGGCCTAGACGGGCACGAGGGGCCGGCTGGGACGGGCGCGGGGCCGGCTGGGACGATCGCGGGGCCGGCTGGGACGGTCGCGGCGCCGGCTGGGACGGTCGCGACGCCGGCTGGGACGGTCGCGGGGCCGGCTGGGACGGGCGCGGGGCCGGCTGGGACGGTCGCGGGGCCGGCTGGGACGGTCGCGGGGCCGGCTGGGACGGTCGCGGGGCCAGCAGGGACGGTCGCGGGGCCGGCCGGGACGGTCGCGGGGCCGGCAAGCAGTCGCGGGGCCGGCTGGGACGGTCGCGGGGCCGGCTGGGACGGTCGCGGGGCCGGCTGGGACGGTCGCGGGGCCGGCTGGGACGGTCGCGGGGCTGGCTGGGACGGTCGTGGGGCCGGCTGGGACGGTCGCGGGGCCGGCTGGGACGGTCGCGGGGCTGGAGCGACGGGCTAGGGAGCGCGACGGGCTAGGAAAGGCGCGACGGGCTAGGTAAGGCGCGACGGGCTAGGAGTCGCGCGACAGGGCTAGGAGGCACCAACGGGGGGCCCAGGAGGGGCGTGACAGGTACTAGGGGGCGCGACGGGCCCAGGGGAGCATGACGGGGCCCAGGGGAGCGTGACAGGGCCCAGGGGGCGCGACGGGGCCCAGGGGGCGCGACGGGGCCCAGGGGGCCGTGACGGGGCCCAGGGGGGGGCGTGACGGGGCCCAGGGGGGGCGCGACTGGTCCTAGGTGACGCGACGGGGCCCAGGGGGCGCGACGGGCCCAGGGGGGGGGGCGCGACTGGTCCTAGGTAACGCGACGGGGCCTAGGGGGCGCGATGCACGGGGGTAGATCCTAGGGCGGAAGCGTGGGGGGGGCGGTGGGACCTACCTACTACTGATACCATCTTAGAACTGAAGAATCGTTGAATAGAGAGAGAGTACAAGGGTATATACCTAAGAGTGTTGTACCCTCTAAGAGGCGACCCTATACAGTCCATACAAACATGAGTTATACTTATGTTTGACAACTGCATCTTCTCGCCCAGTTACCTCTGCTTGCATTTCTCGACAGTGCACCCTCTGCCCCATCGCAGTTCTGTCCCTTAGATGCAAAAACGGACGTTTGGGCCTTTTCAAGTTGGACCCGCCTTCACTATTTTGACCTCTCGCTTTAAAGTAAGAACTGAATTAATCAACTACAAGGAGAAACCTAGAACAAATACTAGTTGGTTGTACTCACTAGAAGCATACCCCAGTCTAGCCTATAACTTCTACATAGCTAATATGTATAAGTTGACACACCCCCTACGCTAGACAAGGGGTGAAGCTAAGCAAGAAGCAAACAGCTCAAGGTGGCACTACTAGTCCAACCACTGAGGTAGTGGTCTGGAGACCAGTAAGCAAGAGTACAAACAAGATTAAAGCAAGCCAGGGCGGCACTACTAGTCTAGCCACTGGAGGTAAGGCCACAAGGCAAGTCTAACATGTATATATAATAGAGAGTACACAACCAGGATCCTAACAGGTGAGTAGCTACAGGAACAAGACCAAGCTGTACACAGTGCCGCTGATGATTTTTAGGCACAAGCGCCTTAGTAAAGATATCAGCTGTGTTGGCACCAGAGGCCAAGTGAACTACACAGGCCTGGCGGCGCTGCTGTAACTCGGGTAGGAGGAAGTACCGCAGCTCGATATGCTTCGCTCTGCCCTCAAGCCGAGGCTCCTGACACAGGAGTATCATAGCCCTATTGTCAGCGTACAGGACTGGGGCAGAGCTAGGCCGCTCACCTAAGTCTGTGAGCAAGAAGGTCAGCCAGCGGAGCTCCTGTGCCACCATGGCACCAGCGTAGATCTCAGCCTCACAGCTGGACTGAGCCACAGACGACGAGCGAGTGGATCTCCAAGAGATAGCACCCAAACCAAGGCCAAAACAGTAGCCCTGCGACGACCTGAGCGTCTCAGAGTCGTCTGCCCAAGAAGCGTCTGTATGCCCAGTAGGGACCACTGGCCTGCGTCCTCCTAGCACTAACCCCATGCCCGATATACTAGCAAGATAACGCAAAACCCTCTTAGCGGCAGACCAGTGCTGAGGTCGGTGTCTGCCTGTAGCCACAAAGCGAGCCAGGATGCTGAGAGGGTATGCGAGATCTGGGCGAGTGCAAGTCATCAGGTACATGAAGCAACCCACCAGCTCTGCGTAAGGACCACTGGGCTCTGCTGACTCCTCAGGAACTGGAGCGGAGAGCCTTTGGTCTAGAGGTAGAAGAGTGGGATGTGCGGAGCGGAACTGAAGGCCGAAACTCTGAAGGACCTGGCGCACCAAGTGTGATTGAGTCAAAGTGATGGTGCGCGCTGCTCTATTCCTGGAGATCTGCAAGCCAAGGTAGTGGCGCAGTTCTCCAATGTCAGTGCATGTGTGTCTCTTCAGCAGCTCTGCCTTCACGGAGTCCAGTGTGTGGCGAAGACCAGGTCTTCTACGTAAACAAGGATGTAGAACGGGGTCTGGCCAGCACGAACGAAGAGCGAGGGGTCTGCAGAGGACGGAAAGAACTGCAGCTCAACAAGCGTAGCACACAGCGTATCGTGCCACTCATGGGCGCACGCCGTAGACGGGGCGCCGCAGGAGCCATTGGGTCCCAGGAGGGAAGGTACCAGTGAAGCCCTGAGGGTGGCGCAGGTAGATCTGCTCGTGTAGACTGCCCTGAAGAAACGCAATGGAGAAGTCGAGGGAGTGAAGCTCGTAGTCACGCTGCGCTGCTACGTGTAGTAGCACCCGAAGAGTAGTCATCTTCGGGGTCGGAGCGAAGGTCTAGAAGAAGTCCACCCCCTCACGCTGACTGAAACCTCTAGCCACGTAGCGCGCCTTCACGTTGAAGAGCCAGCGGCCATCAACTACGTTCACCCCAGGTGGGGGAACTGCGTCGACGTAGGTGCCAATGGATCTCCAATATGCCATCTCCTGCTCCATGGCAGCTATCCACTGAGAGGCCCAGGGTCCCGAGACCAATTCAGCGTAAGTGCAAGGGGTCGGGATGTCGAAAGCGTCTGGGTCACCCTCAGGGACTAGAAGCATAAAGCAGAGATGGGGAGCAGCCTTGGACAAGAAAGCAAGCTCGTACTGGCGGTCCTCCAGGACGTCAATGCCGAGGGCAGGAGCACCCTCGACAGACGGAGGACAGGCAGGGTAAGAGACCAGAGCTGTTGCATAGTCAAGGCAGCGGTTAGAGGCGAAGTCAGCGACAGCAGCGACAAGAGAGTCGAGAAACGAGACGGGAACAAACGGGTCGGTAACGAGGGAGGCAAGGACCCGAGGAACAAGAGCACGAGCGGCGCGAAGGTAGTCAGACAGAGGGGGGGGAGCAACGAAAAGGGAGGACAGAGGGGGCGACGGGAGAAGGGGAGGACGAGACGCGTGGGAACGAAGCAACATAGGGTGAGAGCGCGAGACAGGGGAGACAGGTTGAGCACGGGAGGGACGGCGAGACCAAACGTGAGATGGAGGAGTCGGGTTTGGAGACAAAGGAGGGGACACAAGAGGGGAACGAGGGGGGAAACGGGCCGGAGACGAGTTCGGAGGAGGGAACACAGGGCCGTAGACAGGAGGAGGAGGAGGCACAGGCACGGGGTCAGGGGACGGAAGGCCGAGCAGGCGAAGAGCGGACATCGGCGGGGACTGCTGCGGCGGTGGTGTGACACCGACACCGGGACCGCAAGCTGCCTGGCGGCTACCTCCAGGACACTCCACGCCAGCACCCCCAGAAGGAACACCCCCAGAGCTCAGAACCCCTCGAGCACCGGTACCACCCCCAAGCCTGCCGGGACAAGCCACGAAAGGAGTCCCAGAAGTAGTTCCCGCCCCAAATCCAGCACCCCCAGAGGCAACGAAGTGCTGCAACGACCGCGGCGGAGGCGGCGGGGGCGGTGACGACGGCTGCGACAGCGGTGGCGACGGCAGCTGCGGAGGCGCCGGAGGAGGAGACACCTGAGAAGGGGCAAGCAGTCAGGACTGTGCCACAGGACCACCAGAGTCAGCAGACTCCTCAACCGGGACAACCGACGTAAATGGGGTGACGTGGGACACACAAGAGGGGGCCGGACGGGGAGGGGAGGAGGAGGGGCGGCGACGACCGGGGAAGGGGTGACCAGGAACAGGGGGGGGTAACCCGGGGACCTCGGTGGGGGAAGCGGCAGAAGAAGGAGATGGACTCGTCAAAGGTGACGTCACGGAAAAAAAGAACAGGTGAGACGGCGGATGGTAGAAGTGTCAGTCAAACGCGTCAAGGGGGAAGCCGAGGAAGACACTGGGAAAGGTGCGGGCAGTGACCTTGTCCGTGCCAGAGGCACAAACGTGAGCAAGGCAGCCCCAGACGCGGAACGCAGTCGCGTCACCAGGTGACCCAGACCAGAGGAGGGTCGGCGAAACATGAGGCTGCTGGGGGTGTGGCCACAGGTTAAGCTGGTGAGCGGCGTAGCGAATGGCGAACGGCCACAAAAAATGGGGTGCCCCGGCATGGATCATGGAGGTGCGAGCCACCTCCATGACCAAACCGATGCGTCGCTCAGCGACCCCATTCTGCTGCGGGAAGTCCGGCAAGGTGAACGTCTGGGTGATGCCCTCCGGACGACAGAAACGACCAAGGACACCAGAGGCCAACTCGCCACTACGGTCGGAGTGGAGACGCAAGACAGGGAGACCGCGGTGGACACACGCAGAGACAAGCCACGCGATAAGAACGGTAGGCACGTCGGCCTTCCGCTCCAGGGGGAACACAGTGGTGTAGCGCGTGTAGTCGTCGACCAACACTAAGAAGTAGCGCTCTCGACGCGGCTCATGGACGGGGGCGGGGCCCCAGACGTCCATGTGCAGAGTCTGTAGCGGTGCTACAATAGGGGGAAACGAGGAGGAGTGAGGGGCACGGCAGAGCCGGCCCCCGACACAGGGCGTGCAAGGTGGGGCTAGGGAGGAGGGAAAATTGGGGAACGACCCGTGAAGGCCTAGGACGAGACCGTGCGGTGACATGTGACGTAGACGCGGGAGCGCAGGGTGACCTAGGCAATGGTGCCTGAGAAGAGTCGCGTGAGTGAGAGACCGACAGGAGCAGGCAGCAGCAACCGGGGGAGACGCAGTCACCTGAGGGGGGGTCCCAGCCAGGAGGGTCACCGTGTCCAGTGTGAACAGACCGGATAACGGGGCTCGTGGGAACGTGGACAAGGGGGCACCAGTGGCGGCCTCGGTACAGACAGCGTGCCGCTCGTGTCCAGGGAACGTAGTGGTGACGCCAAGGTCCTGAAGGCAGCCGACACCAACTAGGTTCCTGGAGAACGAGGGGATGTGCAGTCTTGTGAGCGAGCTCGAAGGAACCGCGGGGCAGGGGAGGGTGGTGGAACTGCGGGCGACAACTGGGCCGGAGGAGGGGTCAGCAAGAGAGACTGCGGCAGGGACATGAAGCGGTGTCAACGTGGTGGAGTCGCGAAAGAAGCACTGGGAAGCGCCAGAGTCGATGGTGAAGGAGAGCGCGGCAGTGGCGGCCGGAGGCGAAGCAGCGACGGAAGCACCAAGGCTAAACAAAGCAGGGGATCCTACGCCTGACGCAGCAGGGGAGTCTAAGCAAGGCACACCTACACTAGGCAACAAGGGCTAATAAGACGGAAACACACTAGAGTCATCAGCATACATCACATGCAGAGCAGTAACAATCTGATCCATATCCAGATCAATATCTGAACCCTACGACGAAGCAAACTAACCGAGTCTGGGAGCTCGGGCGACGGGCCGGAACGCTGACAAAATAGGTCGTCCAGGCGACGGAAACAGCGGACGGAGGTGTGACCAATCTTACCGCAAACGAAGCCACGGCGAGAACCGGTCAGGAGCAGGTACTGACAGCCCGCGTCACCCGAACCACCACCCGGCAGCCCACAACGCGCACCACCACCACGTCCAGCGCTACCACCAGAGCCAGGCCACCCGGGTGGGAGACCACTTGCCCATCTCTGCTGCGGCTGCTGCGGCTGACGTGGGTTTGGCTGGAACATCGGCAGCTGCGGAGGCTGCTGCTCGGCTGCACCTGTCAGGGTCCCCTCGTCCGCACCACCGCCGGAAGACCCAGCTCCAGCACCACCTACACCTGCACCCCCACCCCCGCCGCCACGCCCAGCCTTGGGGCGGCGACCCTTCCCCGGACGGACCTGTGCTGCAGCGGCGGTCTCAGCCACGGCAGCAGAACCGTCGGAGAAGGTGCACTGAGCGGGGGCGCAACCCTGAAAGATAGGGACAGGCACAGTACCGCTGGTCTGAGCGATACAGCGGTGGCGGGCCTCTATAGCGGACAGGGTGTCAACAAAGTCACTAAGGGTGAGGTCTGTGGGGTGGACGCTGGTCACGGGCACTGGCAAGACGGTCAAGAAGGCGGGTGGCTAGCAGGTAGAGAGTAGAGGTGAGGGGCGGCTGGTGGGCTAGAAGCTTTGTGGGAGTGCAGACATATGCCAGGTCTCGTCTATAGTGCGCAGGTGAGCGGCCAGGTCGGTGACCGTGGGGAACGACGCAAGGTCAGGGAAGAGCATGGGGAGGATCAGACGACCGACCGAGGCAGCAGGCGGGGTGGAATAGCGCTGGACAACAGCATCTAGGAAAGCCTGGGCAGTGGTGATAGACCTGAAGCGAGGTCGCTCGGACAGGGGGAGGGCATTGCTAATAGCCAGCTGTGCGACAGCGTCACGGGACAGCCAGACAGAGCGAGCAAGGGCAGCGGCCGCAGTGGACTCACGCTCAGCGGACGAGGGATCAGGAGACAGTGCAGCGGGGGGGTCAGGGCAAGGGAGAGTACCATCAACATGGACAAACAGAGAGTGACCATCCTGCCGCTGACAAGTGAGGTGGCGACGGAGGTCAGCAAGCCACGCATCAAACTCAATCGGCTGGCCCTCAGCATCAAAGCGAAGCACCTCCGCCATCAGTAACAATAGAGGGCAGTGGAGAGCAGTACAGTGTGGTGCAGTGCGGCGCAGTGCGGTGAGGCGCGGTGCAGTGCGGTGCAGTACAGTGCAGTGCGATGCAGTGCGATGCAGTGCGGTGCAGTGCGGTTCAGTGCGGTGCAATGCGGTACAGTGCGGTGTCGTGCGCTGCAGTGTGGTACAGTGAGGTGCAGTGCGGTGCAAGGCGGTGTAGTACGGTACCGGGGGTTCGCAGGGCGGTGCTGATCGGGAAGAACGGCCCAACCCCGAGGCAGCGGCGGGCTGGCGACGACGCGAATGACGGGGCGGGCCGACGGGCGACGTACGCGAGGGGCCAGCAAACGGCGGCAGCGGGGGGGGGGGCGGCTAGGAGCTGGCGCGACGGCGAGTAAAGCCAGCCGCGACAGCGGCCAAGGACAGCCGCGACGGCGGCTAGGGGCAGCCGCGACTGCGGGAGCGACCGTGGGGCGGCTGGAGACGGCAGCGACGGCGGCTAGGGGCGGCCACAGCGGCGAGGGGCGGCCGTAAGCCGGCTGGAAACGGCCGCGATGGCAGCTAGGGGCGGTCGCGACTGCAGGAGCGACCATGGGGCGGCTGGAGAAAGCGACGACGGCGTCTAGGGGCGGCCGCAACAGCGAGGGGCGGCCGTGAGTCGGCTGGAAGCCGCCGCGACGGCAGCTAGGGGCGGCCTCGACGGCCAGGGGGCCGGCTAGGGATGGGCGCGACGGCCAAGGGGCCGGCTAGGGACGGGCGCGACGGCCAGGGGGCCGGCTAGGGACGGGCGCGATGGCCAGGGGGCCGGCTAGGGACGGACGCGACGGCCAGGGGGCCGGCTAGGGACGGTCGCGAACGGCCCGAGGGCCGGCTAGGGGCGGGCGCGACGGCCAGGGGGCCGGCTAGGGACGGGCGCGAACGGCCAGGGGGCCAGCTAGGGACGGGCGCGACACCCAGGGGGCCGGCTAGGGACGGGCGCGACGGCCAGGGGGCCGGCTAGGGACGGATACGATGGCCAGGGGGCCGGCTAGGGACGGGCGCGGACGGCCAAGGGGGCGGCTAGGGACGGGCGCGACGGCCAGGGGGCCGGCTAGGGACGGGTGCGACGGCCAGGGGGCCGGCTAGGGACGGGTCGGCTAGGGACGCATACGACGACCAGGGGGCCGGCTAGGGACGGGCGCGGACGGCCAGGGGGGCGGCTAGGGACGGGCGCGACGGCCAGGGGGGCGGCTAGGGACGGGTGCGACGGCCAGGGGGCCGGCTAGGGACGGTCGCGAACGGCCAGGGGGCCGGCTAGGGACAAGCGCGAACGGCCAGGGGGCCAGCTAGGGACGGGCGCGACGGCCTAGGGGCCGGCTAGGGACGGGCGCGACGGCCAGAGGGCCGGCGAAGGACGGTCGCGAACGGCTAGGGGGTCGGCTAGGGGCGGGCGCGACGGCCAGGGGGCCGGCTAGGGAGGGGCGCGAACGGCCAGGGGGCCAGCTAGGGACGGGCGCGACGGCCAGGGGGCCATCTAGGGATAGGCATGACGGCCAGGGGGCCGGCTAGGAGAGGGGCAAGACGGCGGCTAGGGCCTGGGGGCGGAAGCGTGGGCGGGCTAGGGGGGGGACCTAACCAGGGCCCTAGATTTGTTTTGAGGCTTCCTGATCCATCAGGATTCTCCCTGCAGAAAAGTCTGAATTTTTAGGGTCCCCTAAAAAAAAATCCAGAGCCATCAGAATTACTGTAAAAAAAAAAAACTGATTTTTCAATCTTTCTATACATGTTATAGTTCATGAATTTTGTGTGTTCAAGTCTTGGTTTTTGGGGGTGCTGGGAATTCGTAGCGAATTCGCGCGCGTGGCGAGATTGGGGGATGGGCAGAAAACGACAATTGGTGGGGGGGAGAGGGGGGAAGGGCTGAATAGGGGGGGAGGTGACGAGATTGTACGGGCGGAGGGAATCTCTTCCCTCGCAAAGCCCTAGGGCAGGCGCACATCAAGCAAATTCGGCCAAGGGCTAGCAATTGCCCTCACACAGTCCTCAGCACACCTCCCTCACATGACCTCCAGCATACAGCGCGGAGAATTTTTTTACCAAGGGCCAATCAGCGCTCTTACACAGCCTCGGGGGGCGGGGGAAGGGGGGGGGGAGAACCTTGAAATTCTTGACTGCCCCCCCTAGACACGCTTTTGGAAAGGACTAAGACCTGCTACAATGCTGAGAAATTCAGGGTTCGCTAAGAAACCTTGCTGAGCGATCAGAGTTTACCCTTAGAAAAAGCCTGAAAAAACAGGGTTTGTCAATTACAAAACCTTGCACAATCACGGTAAGTATCGAGAAACTCCCTGTTTTTTTCCTAAATCAGGAAAGTTTTCCTGACTTCTGGGGGCCTGGACCTAACCTATTATGATACCATATCAGAATGAATAAGTAAACTATAATGTGTGAGTACAAGGGTATATAGACTAGGGTGTTGTACCCTCTAAGGCACAATCCAGTATAGTCTACAGTAACGACCTAAGTTACATTTGACAACGCCCTCGACTTTCGGTAGTCCAGGCTGTCACAAGACTAGCTTAGCTAAGAAGCCATAAAATGACATGAGGTTTAGCTAGGAGCTAGGAGGAGCCATGGAAATGGCGAGAGGTTTTAGGTGCTAGGAAAGTTGAGAAGAGAAAAGAGAATCAGAATAGAAGAGAGAGGGATACAAGGAGGGGTGCTGTACTCTCTATTGTAAAGTTCAGTAAGCCTACCAAGCCTACAATTATATAATAACATATATAATTTAACACACCCCCTAGGCTTGGTAGACACAAGCCCACACACACCCACATCCCCTAACCTAGCACCTCTATTCCAGCCACAGTGACAGCGGCACTAGCTCGGTCGACCCCTTGACGCATGAGGCGGCGGCGTCGACCGCAAGGGCTGCGGCGGCGACGGCGGCAGCGGCGGCAGTGTCGACAGTGGCGGTGGCGGCGGCGTGCGGCTGCATGGCCCTGACGCAAGCGACGATAGCGGCGGCGGCGGCGGCTTCGACAACAGCGGCGGCGGCGGCGGCGCCCGCACCTCTCGGTGATGTGGCCAGGCCCCGCGACGGTGGGACGGCCGGCGAGAGTCAGCCGTCGTCTGCGGAAAGGAAGAGGACACAGGGGAAGGAGGGGGGGGAAGGGGCGCCATAGGTAGGCATGCGGGCGGCCGGTCTAGCGGCGCCACGGGCGACGTGCGGCCGGCTGCAGCCCGACGACGCCGTCACAGAGCGGCGTCGACGTTGCGACGGCAGCACGACGGCTCGACACCACGGCAGCGCGTCGAGACGGCAGCGGCACAACGCCGCCACTGCAGCAAAACGCGGCCTCCATGGCCGCGCGAGCGAACGAAGGTGAGGAGTACGTGGCGGAAGCGTGAGGAGGCGGTCCAGCAGAGAGGACCTCCTGCTCTGATACCATGTCGCAAGACTAGCTTAGCTAAGAAGCCATAAAATGGCATGAGGTTTAGCTAGGAGCTAGGAGGAGCCATGGAAATGGCGAGAGGTTTTAGGTGCTAGGAAAGTTGAGGAGGGAAAAGAGTATCAGAATAGAAGAGAGAGGAATACAAGGAGGGGTGTTGTACCCTCTACAGTAAAGTTCAGTAAGCCTACCAAGCCTACAATTATATACTACCATATATAATTTAACATAGGCTCGGGCTGTTAGAAAGAAAATTGAACAAGTGTTGAATAGAGAGAGAGAGAACAAGGGTATATACCTAAGAGTGTTGTACCCTCTAAGAGATGACCCTATACAGTCTGTACAAATATGAGTTATGCATATATTTGACACACCCCCTAGACTGCATAGGGACAAATCCTAAACAAGCAGCTCAGGGCGGCACTACTAGTCCAGCCACTGAGACAAGGGTCTAAAGACCAGTCAGAAGGAGTACAGGCAAGACAAAAGCAAGACCAGGGCGGCACTACTAGTCTAGCCACTGCGAAAGGACACAAGTCCAGTCTGAGTACATACATAAATATATATAGGATAGTACAAAGTCAAGGTCCTAGCAAGTGAGAGACTACAGGAACTAGACCGAGCTGTACACAGTGCCGCAGATGATCTTTAGGTATAAGTGCCTTCGTAAAGATATCAGCTGTGTTGGCACAAGAGGCCAAGTGAACTACGCGGGCCTGGCGGCGCTGCTGTAGCTCGCGCAGGAGGAAGTACCGCAGCTGGATGTGCTTCGCTCTGCCCTCTAGTCGAGGCTCCTGACACAGGAGTATCATGGCCCTGTTGTCAGCGTACAGGACCGGGGCAGAGCTAGGCCGCTCACCTAAGTCTGTGAGCAAGAAGGTCAGCCAGCGGAGCTCCTGTGCCGCCATGGCACCAGTGTAGATCTCAGCCTCACAGCTCGACTGAGCAACAGACGACGAGCGAGTGGATCTCCAAGAGATAGCACCCGAACCAAGGCTAAAACAGTAGCCCTGCGACGACCTGAGCGTCTCAAAGTCGTCTGCCCAAGAAGCGTCTGTGTGCCCAGTGAGTACCACTGGCCTGCATCCTCCTAACACTAACCCCATGCCTGATGTACTTGCTAGATATCGCAAAACCGTCTTAGCGGCCGACCAGTGTTGTAGTCGGTGTCTGCCAGTGGCCACAAAGCGAGCCAGGATGCTGAGAGGGTATGCGAGATCTGGGCGAGTGCAGGTCATCAGGTACATGAGGCAACCCACCAGCTCTGCGTAGGGGCCGCTGGGCTCTACTGGCTCCTCAGGAACAGGAGCGGAAAGCCCGTGGTCTACAGGTAGAGGTGTGGGCTGTGGAGAGGAGAACTGAAGACCGAACCTCTGAAGGACCTGACGCACCAAGTGTGACTGGGTCAGAGTGATGGTGCGTGCTGCTCTGTCCCTAGAGATCTGCAGGCCAAGATAGCGATGCAGCTCTCCAAGGTCAGTGCAGGTGTGTCTCTTCAGCAGCTCAGTCTTCACAGAGGCCAATGCGTCCGTGTCAGGGGTAGCGAAAACCAGGTCGTCTTCGTAGACAAGGATGTAGAATGGAGTCTGGCCGAAACGCACAAACAGTGAAGGGTCAGCAGAGGACGGAAAGAACTGCAGGTCTGCTAGCGTGGCACGTAGCGTGTCGTGCCACTCGCGGGGAGCCTGACGCAGGCCGTAGACCGGGCGCCTGAGAAGCCACTGGGTCCCAGAAGGGAAGGTACCAGTGAAGCCCTGTGGTCGGCGCAGGTAGACCTGCTCGTGTAGGCTGCCCTGAAGAAAGGCAGTAGAGAAGTCGAGGGAGTGAAGCTCGTAGTCACGCTGTGCTGCTACGTGTAGCAGCGCCCGAAGAGTGGTCATCTTTGGGGTCGGGGCGAAGGTCTGGAAGAAGTCCACCCCCTCGTGCTGACTGAAACCTCTGGCCACGTAGCGCGCCTTGAAGACAGGCGGCTCTCCAGGGGGGCGCTTCACCTTGAAGAGCCACCGACCATCGACTACGTTCACCCCAGGCGGGGGAACTGCGTCGACGTAAGTGCCGGTGGACCTCCAAGATGCCATCTCCTGCTCCATGGCAGCTATCCACTGAGAGGCCCAAGGTCCCGAGGTGGCCTCAGCGTAGGTGCGAGGGGTCGGGATGTCGAAGGCGTCGGGGTCACCCTCAGGGACTAGGAGCATGGAGCGGAGATGGGGAGCGGCCTCGGAAAGGAAAGCAAGCTCGTACTGCCTGTCCTCTAGGACGTCACTGCTAAGGGCAGAAGCACCCCCGACGGACGGAGGACGGGCAGGGTCAGAGACCAGAGCAGTAGCATAGTCGAGGCGGCGGGTAGAGGTGAAGTCAGCGACAGCAGCGACAAGCGCGTCAAGGCGCGAGACGGGAACAGACGGGTCGGTAACAAGAGAGGCAAGGACCCGCGGGACAAGGGGACTAGCAGCACGGAGGTAGTCGGAGAACGGAGGAGGTGCAACAGCAAGGGACGAGGGAGGAGGGGACGGGAGGAGGGGAGGACGAGCCGAGCGGGAACGGAGCAACATAGGGTGGGTGGGCAGGACAGGAGAGACAGGACGAGCACGGGAGGGACGGCGAGCCCAAACGTGAGACGGAGGTGTAGGGTCAGGGGACAGCGGAGGAGACACAGGAGGGGAACGAGGAGGAAGATGGGCCGGAGACGAGTCCGGCGGCGGGAACACAGGACCGTAGACAGGAAGGTCAGCAGGCGGGGGGGGAGACATTGGCGCGCTGTCCGGGGAGGGAAGGCCGAGCAGGCGGAGAGCGGAGACCGGCGGCGACGGCTGCTGCGGCGGCGACGACGGCTGGGCCGGAACTCTCGGACCAGCAGAGGCAGAACGACCGTCGGAAGAACCCTCAACAGCAGCACCCCCAGAACCAGCACCCCCAGAGGGAGAACCCCCTCCAACACCAGCGGCACCCCCAGAAGCCAAGAGCGGCGGCGGCAGTGGCGGCGACGACTGCAGCGGCGACGGCTGCGGCGACGGCTGCGGCGGCGACGGCAGCGGCAGCTGCAGCGGGGTCGGCGACTGTGACAGTGGGAGCGGAGGCACCAGGGAAGGGGAACGCGGCAAGGACAGACCGGGGGAACCACCAGAGTCAGCAGACTCCTCAACGGGGACAACCGACGGGAGGGGAGTGACGTGAGAGACACCAGACGGGGCAGGACGAGGCGGGGGAGGGGCAGGGGCTACCGAGGGAGAGGGAGCAAGGAACAGGGGGGGGAAACAGGGAGACCTCGGTGAGGGAAGCGGCGGTAGAAGGAGACGGACTCGTCAAAGGTAACGTCACGAGAGTGGAGGAAGCGGTGAGACGGCGGGTGATAGAAAAGCCAGTCAGACGAGTCCAGGGGGAAACCGAGGAAGACACAGGGGACAGTGCGGGCAGTGAGCTTGTCCGTGCCAGAGGCAAGAACGTGAGCGAGGCAGCCCCAGACGTGGAACGCAGACAGGTCACCGGGGGACCCGGTCCAAAGGAGGGTCGGCGAAACCTGCGGCCGCTGGGAGCGTGGCCACAGGTTAAGCTGGTGAGCAGCGTAGCGAACGGCGAACGGCCACAGAAAATGGGGGGCATCGGCATGGATCATGGAGGTACGGGCGACCTCCATGACCAAGCCAATGCGGGGCTCAGCAACCCCATTCTGCTGTGGCAAGTCCGGCAAGGTGTATGACTGGGTGATGCCCTCCGCACGACAGAACTGTCCAAGCCGACTAGAGGCGAACTCGCCACCACGGTCGGAGTGGAGACACAACACGGGGAGACCGCGGTGGAGACGCACAGCCACAACCCACGGGAGAAGAGCGTCGGGCACGTCGGCCTTCCGCTCCAGAGGAAACACCGTGGTGTAGCACGTGTAGTCGTCGACAAGCACAAGGAAGTAGCGCTCACCGCGCGGTCCGGGGACGGAGGCCGGGCCCCAAACGTCCAGGTGCAAGGTCTGGAGGGGGGCAGTGGCCGGGCGCAGCGAGGAGGAGTGGGGGGCACGGCGGAGCCGGCCCTCGACGCAAGGCGTGCACGGTGGCGCAGTCGAGGGAGGAAGGGCGGGGAGCGACGCAGGGAGACCTAAGACAAGGCTGTGCTGGGACATGTGACGCAGACGCGGGAGAGCAGGGTGACCTAAGCGGTGGTGCCAGAGAAGGGAGGGGTGAGTGAGGGACCAACACGAGCAAGCTGCAGCGACCTGGGAGGACGCACGAACCGGGGGGGAAGCGGTGTCGAGGGTAAACAGACCGGACACCGGGTCCCGGGGGAACGTCGCAAGGGGGGAACCTGACACAGCCTCAGAACAGACAGCGAACTGCTCATGTCCGGGGAACGTGGTGGTGACGCCGAGGTCCTGGAGAGAGCTGACACCAACCAGGTTCCTGGAGAACGAGGGAATGTGGAGGCCAGTAAGGGAGCCTGAGGGAACTGCCGGACAGGGAAGAGACGTAGAACTGCGTGCGACGACAGGACCCGCAGAGGGGTCAGCGTGAGAGACAACTGCAGGTGCAGCGAGCGGCGTGAGCGTGGACCAGTCGCGGAAGAAACAGGCAGAAGCCCCGGAGTCGAGAGTGAAGGACAGCGACGCAGTGGCGGAGGCCGGGGACGGAGCCTGTGCAGCGACTAGACTAGGCAACCTAGGCAGTCCTACGCCTGACGTAGCAGGGGAAGCAAAGCTACACAACGGTGCAACACCTAAACTAGAGTACACAGGGTAATAAGATCCAGCAACACTAGAAGCATCAGAATACAAGGCATGCACAGCAGCACCTATCTGATCCATGTCTAACTCAAAGATCGGCACGCCCTGGCGGAGCAGGCTGTGCCAGTCGGGGAGGTCCGGGGCCGGGCCAAAGCGACGACGAAAGAGATCGTCGAGGCGGCGGAAACAGTGGGCGGTTGGGTGCGGGCGGCGGCACAGAGTGCCGCGAAGAGGCCCGGTCTGAAGCTGGTACTGGCAGGTGACAGCACTGGAGCCGCCGGTAGACGCCAAGCTGCGCGGGCCGCCACCACGGCCACTACCTCCAGAGGTGCCGCCTCCAGAGGACGGCGCGACGGGGCCTAGGTGACAGCGCGACGGGGCCTAGGAGGCACGGGCGGAAGCGGTAGGTGAAGGGTCGAACCTACAGGTGATACCATGTTAGAAAGAAAATTGAACAAGTGTTGAATAGAGAGAGAGAGAGAGAGAGAGAGGAGAGAGAGAGAGAGAGAGAGAGAGAGAGAGAGAGAGAGAGAGAGAGAGAGAGAGAGAGAGAGAGAGAGAGAGAGAGAGAGAGGAGAGAGAGAGAGAGAGAGGAGAGAGAGAGAGAGAGAGAGAGAGAGAACAAGGGTATATACCTAAGAGTGTTGTACCCTCTAAGAGATGACCCTATACAGTTTATACAAATACGAGTTATGCATATATTTGACACGGGCAACTTCTTCGATTCCGAGCCATTTTGAGAACCCAAACCTCGACGTGCAGCGCTTCCGAGGCTTTCGCCAACTGAATCGCCCCAACCTATTCGCGTAGTTCTCGGCTAGCTCTATTCGTGCCTATAAATGCCTAGGCCCTCAATTGTATCGACACTCTTGAATCACAACTCCTTTACTACACTACTTCTCTAATTAATTTATAACAAGAATCAAACTTATATTTGTTTGTAACAAATAGTTTATTTTCACTACCAAATCACTACTTAAAAAACAAAGACACTAACCACTAGGCACTTGTTAGCCTTGGCCTCTACGCTATCCAAGTATTGCTTTAAAAATACACTACACCAAAAAGAGTGACAGGTCTACCTACTTGGAATTATTTGCTTGATTTCCAAAATCTCAAATCACTTGTGTTGTGACCTGCCATTGGAGGTTTCACCAGCGAGGAAAACAGGCTCTGAGGTCCTGGCGCATAGAGGGTCTGCTTGTAGCGAGGCACTAGGTCATGCCAGGGGCCTACTCATCAACTCAAAAATCGTCACTCACTGCAGAGAGACGGAACAAGAGGGGAGAGGGGGGAGCAGAGGGTGAGGGGGGACGAAAGGTGGGGAAGTTATGGATGAGAGGCAGATAGGCAGAGGGAAAGAGGCAGAGAATAGTAGAGCTGCAAAACGTAAAGGCAGGGGGGAAGAAAGGAGAATGAGGGGAGAGGAAAATGAGGGGAGAGGAGAGGGGAGAGGACATGGGAAGGAAATGACAGAAATGATAGAAGTGGGGGCGGGGAGAGGGAGGGGAGGGGGAGGGGGGAGAATACTCATGTTCCACGGGCCGCCACGCCAGCCAATGGGGGGGTTGAGGGGGAGGGGAGGGCGGGGATGGGGTTTGAGGGGCGGGGCGGGGAGGGAGAGGGAAGAGGGAAACGAGCGCACTTGCGGCGACGCAACAGCAAGAAGGCGCGCGGAGGGAAGTGGGGAGAGAGAGACGAAACGTACTCATCTTCCGCGTGGCGTCATGTCCGTGAGAGCAGGCGGCGGAGGAGGCGCGGGGTTAGACGACGCGCTAGCGCCGCCCGTTGCAGGAGGCGGCGAGTCAGTTACCGGGTCATCCTCCTCCTCAGGCGGGGGGGACGGGGACGCCAGGAGCCCATCCGGTATAAGCACATCCGATACAAGGTGCACCTGGAGGAATTTTCCCTCGTACAGGTTGGGTGCCACTAACGAGTTGTTGTAACTGCCCGAGGGCGTTCTGAAGTAGACTGAAAAGAATGAGCTTTCCGCGGATTTGATCTGCGGCTGCCCGTACATTGTCGGATACTGGATGGGATTACAGCGGGACAAAACCGAAAACAGAGCCACGTGTCAGAAAACAGCAAACCATGACAACCGCGGCGAACTTATCATTTCAGCAACCAGTCCTTCGCCAAGCATTCGCGAAACGTTACCTTGGTTATCGCAGCATGCTCGACGAGGTTCGCGTGGGCAACTCTCCGCGCCAAGACGAGGCAGTCGCACAGAATCCGACGAATCGTACCAGCATCTCGCGTGGTTCTCGCGTAGCTTGGTTCTATGTTTCAGACGCTACCATCGTTCTCTGCGGTTCTCTCGAACCTCAGTTCCCACGGCGTCTTCGACAACATTCGTGTAGGTGACTCGATCCGCCTTCGAGCCTCTCAGCACACGATTCATTTCGCGAAAGGGTTACCAAAACGCCACTATTTCTCCCATCCTTCGCAGATTGTTACCTTAGTTCCCACGGCGACTTCGGCACGATTCGTGTCGGTGACTCTACGACCCAAGACGAGGCAGTAGCGCAGGATGCGGCGCATCGTCTTCTTGCTCTTGATCCGCTTCCAAACCTCTCAGCACACGATTCAATTCGCGAAATGATTAGCGAAACAGTTCGCAAAAAATTACCTGGGTTCCCACGGCATCCTCAACCAGGTTCGTGTACGTGACCCGCCGGCCAAGCACGAGGCAGTAGCGCAGGAGGTGGCGCATCATCCGCTTGCTCTTGATCCGCCTTCAGACTTTACCAGTATTCTCCTACCTTAGTTCCCACGGCGTCTTCGACAAGATTCGTGTAGGTCACCCGGCGGCCCAGCACGAGGCAGTAACACAGGAGGCGGCGCATCGTCTTGCTCTTCACCAGCGGCGACTTGTCCCCCAGATCCGCCTTCGAGCCTCGCAGCACACGATTCATTTCGCAAAATCGCCACTATTTCTCCCAACTGTCGCTTTTCGCGATTCGTCTTGTTACCTGGGTTCCCACGGCGTCTTCGACAAGATTCGTGTAGGTCACCCGCCGGCCCAAGACGAGGCAGTAGCGCAGGAGGCGGCGCATCATCTTCTTGCTCTTCACCAGCGGCGACTTGTCCCCCAGATCCGCCTTCGCCGCGTCGGGCGACGGCGCCAGCAGCGTCACCTCGTTCGACCGCCGCAGGGCGCGCAGCAGCAAATCCGCCAGGTCTGTAACATGGGGGGGACAGGGGCAGTAACACGGGTCCAGAGGCAGTAACAAGGGGATGAGGGGTGAATAGGGGGAGAGCAACTTGTTCCGAGAGGTCCGCCTTCGCCGCGTCGGGCAACGGCGCGAGCAGCGTCACCGCGTTCGACCGCCGCAGCGCGCGGAGGAGCAAATCCACGAGGTCTACAACACATTGGCGCGACGGGAGGGGGAAAAGGGGTAGAGGGGGACGGGAGTGGAAGAGGGTGGGAGGGGCAAGGAGCGGTATGAAGGGGATGGTCCGCAAGGTCTGTAGGACCGCGATTGGCACGAGAGGGAGGGTCTCCGAACATAGTGGCGTGGGGGGTTATGGGGAAAGTACGGCAGAGGGAGAGCGCGGGGAGGGGAGAGCGCGAGAGGGGCAAGTGGCTCTTATTATTATTTTCTGCTGGACGCTGGAGCAAAACGACAACGCACCTCCCTTCCAGAATAGTCGCACGAACTCCTTTTCCTTGGCGAGTAACGAAACGACTTTCGCGACTTCCTTGACTTTCTCCATCGGCAGCGCGCCCGACTTGCCCTTGGACCCGCCCGGGGCGGGAGAGCCCTTCCCGATCCACTTGCGGATTCTGTCGCGTAGCTTGGCTGACGTGGGCTGCGGGCATGCTGACGAGATCACCAGTAGCAGCAGCAGCGACAGCACGAGTCGCCTCGGCACAGCCATCTCTGTTAATTTCTGACTGGAAACGTCAAAACTGTATACGTAGTAGCCGCCGACTCGCAAGCCTGAGAACCTTCAGCTCTCTCTCAAAAGATGCGAGACTTGTTCTCTACTGATTCTCTACTCTAAATAGTAATAAACCTTAACTTCTCTGCAAACTCAAGATTTGGCGCCGGTCATTCTCTACTCCAATGCTAATTTCAAGCTGGCGCTGGTTGCATCAGTCCAGCGGGTGATTCACGCAAGGAGGGGCACCGTTATTTAGTCTCCACAACAGATAGGTACGGCTGAGGGAGGCGTCAATCGAAAGGACCTTCTGGGGTTCTGGAGTTCCCTTCCCTAACCCAAGGACCTTCTCATCACCGACAGCAGCGCGAAGCGCGATTCACCGCCGACACGATCCGAGCAGTGGAGAAACTATCGAGTCGACGAGAGGAAGTCAATGCTGCGATGCGACCTATCTCTGCGTACGTACCCCTACGGAGTGCGCAGTTGCACCTGCTTCTTCTGAGTACGTTGCTTCTGCCTCTTACGCCGACTCCCCTTCCTGATTACGTTATTTCTGCTGTGGAGGCGCTTTCGAAACTGCTGGGCTGGCCGCAATCAACTACCGACTAACGCCCTCCCCAACCTCTACAAGCGCTCCCGTGTCAATTTTAAAAGTCGGCACCTTGGAATCACTTCATGCCATTTCTTCTCACTCTACATGCGCTCAGGGGGGCTTTCTGTTTCCGTCCCGTCACGTCACCGCCAGTTCCCACTACTCCCCCGCATATGCATTGCACGGCATAAAACAAACCCTCCCTGCCTCTAGCCGCCAGCAGTCACTCTCCAAACCCCGGGATCTCCTAACCGAGTGTTCTCGTACGCCGCAGATGCTGGCGGGGGCGTTTCGTAGCGGTGACTAGTGTGATGATGAACGGTCTGCATGTTGGCTGGCATGGCATGGCCTAATGGGTGGTGTGTGTGAGGCGAGGAGGAGGGTTCGCGACGAGAGAGCCAAGGGCGGGGCGGAGGGGACGCGGATATGACGAAGCCGCCCCGCACTGTTTGCTCGATGCTAGAGAGAGAGCCCTTTCCTTCGCTGCTGCCGCAAGGGTGCTCTGCTGTGCTGTGGTTTTCATCCCCTTGCAACCTGCCAGCTTGGGTTGGTTGTGGTGCTGCTGAGCTGCTGCGCACTACCAACAGAGCAGGTGGGGTGGTGTGGGGTGGCGTTGGTTGGGGAATGGGGAAGTGGGGGAATCGCCGGGGATTGAGCTTTCGTGATTGTTGCGAGAGTCGGACTTGAAAGACCATCAAGATTGTTCTAAGGGAGGGGCGCAGGGGCAAAGAGAAAGAGGACGTGCGATTCGGGATGTGAAATCGAGTCGCGCATTCCAAATCGGGCCACAAGCGCGCGCTTCGACATGGAAGTGGGGCTGCTTGCCATCAAAATGTCGCAAATGTGGGTAGATCCAGGGGCGTGCTAAGAGGAATTCTAAAGCGCACGATCGGGTGTGCGGGTTTGGAGTTTCGAATTGGACGGTTTAGATTCTAACATGGAGAATAGAGCCGATCCCCCAGATGTGTTCTCGGTTCGCATAAGTTTTGAACGTGTGATGCTTCTGTGACTGCATCGAACGTGAACGAACCGCACTCGATACGTGACTTGACATCCACACACCACCCACGAAGGTGGTAGCGTTGTAACGAAGGGAGCTGATATCGAGTTTCAGCCCCTATCCCACAAAACTGGCGAAGGGTTCTGCCCCGAAAGAGACAAGCAAGAAGTCGGAGCAGTACGTTTGATTATGGTGCAGTAACTTGTTCTGCGTTTTAGAGCGTTAGGATATTGACTCAAAGCGCGCGACTACAATAACTTCAAAGTTCAAAGTACCTTGAACCTGCCGAGGACAAAACCAACCAGCTGAGTCCGAAAACACCTGGCGCGGTTCAAAGTTATTGTAGTCTCTCGTTTTAAAACGGTTGGGTAGGGTATCTGCGAAAATGTATCTAGCTTTTTTGTATTATCTCGGACAGGCCCGTTGGGGGCATGCAGATCGACAGTTCAAATGCACTAGGAAGTTCCGTCTCATCAATAATGAATAGAACGGTTGTACAGCTCTTCATTACCAAATGGGCTTGCTATTTCTGAACAGGCATGCGCCAATCTACAAAATGTAATATACATTTTCCAGGTATGGTAGTCCCATTAAGTATACATCTTATAGACTACATGGACTTGTCGGAGACACAACTACATTATTAGATGAAGCGAACTCCTCACAAAATTCACAATTGCTCCCCGGAAAGAATCAGTTGGCCTAAAAACTCTACCTTGGCCTAATTGAGGCTCAGATGTGAGCGAGTCGTCATCATCTGTTGCCTCCTCTTCATTCAACTCAAGCATTTGGTCGACATTCTCTAAGCGGCTCCATTCGTCAAAGACAGTCAGATGCTCCGTACAGCGCGGCTCGTCTAGAAGCATTTTGTCATCCACCATCGAACCAAGGTGTTGAGATTGCTGCTGCGCCTCCAGCACCGCCAATGCCGCTTGCCGTATTCTCGAGCGCGCCTCGTCGATCCAGACAGGACTGCACGCCTTCTGCGCCTCCCAGCAAGCCAGCCTCGCAGGAGATGCTTGCTCCTCCGCTCCTGAAATCGCCAAGGATGAGCCCGTTCGCATACACTCTGCTCCCCGGCAGCAATCGAGCTCTGCCGTGGCAGCGCCGGCGCCGGCGCCGGCGACATGACCATTTCGTTCCAAGCTATGACGCATTTCCCGCGATTCTTTATCGCGCGCAGGAACTCTACCACTGGTTATAGTGTCGTCCAAGAGCGTGGGGAAAGGCGTACAAGGAGCCATTGTTTGAAGGAGCTAGTAGGGATGGCTGGACGCGTGAACAATAGGGGGACGGTTGAACACTGAACAGCCACGGAGAAAACTGAATCTTATCGAAGCTAATCCAGCATATCTGGTAGCACGATCTTGGATACAAGGGTGGTTGGATTGAGACGGAGGCGAAAACTCGGTCGGTTGTGGGGGCCCGCGGCTGAAGGGGGAGGTAGGAAGGGAGAGGGGAGGAGAGGGGAGGGGAGGGGAGGGGAGGGGAGACTCTGTTCGGGGGAAGGTAGGAGAGGAATGAACAGATGGAACGGATACGGTATATGGATTCCCCCCTCCCCTCCCCTGCCCCCTGCCCAGCAAGAACAGATGGTCCTACCCTTCTCGTTGCGCGTCCTGGGTGTGGTGGTGTGATGGGCAGTTGTGTGTGGTGTTTGTGCGGTGAAATTGCGCGCTTCATTGATAATTCTACCTGGTTCAAAACTGTCGACCCTAATCGCCAGGCGATTGAACACGTAACAGTTTGGGCCAATTCGGTCAACCTCGCGCTTCTGTTCCCTCAAAACTATTGATTTCGGAATTTGATGAACGGCAAATCTCGTTTCAGCCCGGACATTTTCAACGGATCACTGTGCGCCGCCCTTCTGAGTGTACAGTGTTGGAATGGTTTTGTACAAATGGCTCGTGGTAATATTAAAGGCTGAACTTGGGCGGTTGTTTTGAACATTTGGGTCAGCAGAGGGCATGTCCGTGTTCATAAGGGGGTTTTCGTGGTATTAGAATTTGTAAAGTCCCAGGACGTCACCAGAAGGCCCGATAAGGTTGCTTTGTTCTCTTTTTTTAACTATTGAATTTAGCGACCTCCCAAAACATCACGCCCCTACTAACACCCCACAAAGGCACAAACCAATAGACGGCTTGAATACGTTACCTACTCGACAGCAATACCAAAATACGGGATGCCATATTGTAAACATCGGTCGTCCTTGTTTTTTTTAGGAGTGATTTAGCAATCATGAAAGCCAATTGCAAAGATAACATTGAAAATATCAGCGCTAAAAATAACGCAAGCCAAGTGTATTTAGGACAAGTGGCCTGCATATTGCGTCAGTGGGGTCCACACTAAGCCTGCTGCGTCGGTGTAGGAACCTGAGCAATAGATGCCATCAAAATTGAACATTTTTTAAGCAACAACGGTCATCCCAAAACTAGTCTGTGTATACATGTTGTATTCTTGTAATGCAAAGTCCAATAATATTGAAATGGGACACTTATCGCATAGTGCAGTACGCCCAAGACAAATTTGCTTGTAGCGTTCCTAAGCAAGTAGGATCGCTGTCGTATGCGCAGCTAGTAGGTGTGGAGACTTTGTTGTATCCGTAGTTGGCAGGGACGGGAATACTGTCATTAGCTGCAACAAGGTCCACGACAAGGTCCACAAAATTCGATTGGCGCACGTGGTCTTTCCGCGTCAACCAGTAAATAGGTAGATTGCAACAGTGAAATTTGTTTAGTTTTGTAACACATTGCATACGCAACTGGTCGTCGACCACTCAGGAGCGCATTGACGTGGAATATGCGATTTCTAATGGTGGTAACGATTTTTTCACATGTTGGCTGCGACTATTTTCATTGGACGGGTGCGTACTTGGGTTTTGCACCTACGGAAAAAAATGCACCTGTGAGAATTTTGCGCTAGTCGTCGTTGCACCAATCGCATATGATCTATAATGCACTTCGGTGCAGCATTTTGAGGGAACAATAGCGCGAGGTTGACCGAATTGGCCTAAATAGCCACGCATGCAATCGCTGGGCGATAAGGGTTGACGGGTTTAAAACAGGTAAAGTTTTTAGCGAAGAGCGCAATTTCGCCTGTTTGTGCTCTTCTCTGCTCTTGTCAGATCCGAACAAGGACGAGTCAGATTTGGCGCGAAGTGTCGTCCGTTCAGCGCAGCTGTGCTGGCACCCATGCGCGCAAAGGACTGAGCTGGCATTGTGGGAGCTGCCCTCAACTGCCTTACATGGGCCAAAGTGACATGGTGATTCACGTGAATTGCTATCATGTTCGACCTCCATGCGTTATCGGGGCCATGCACAAGATGCACCTGTTTGACAGTCTGAGCCGAAAAGTGCTAAAGCTCGATGAAATTAAAGAAGTTATGACATATATTTCTGCAGGAGAGTACAGTAAACTCTCATCTCCATGTTTTTATTCTGCTGACCGTGAAACCTAGGGAGCTCCTAGCGTCTGGTACAGTGGTGACATCACATGGAGCCAACAGAATCCACGTCAAACATGCGGCGTGAGGTGGATTCGGGGTCTCGCTCGGCTCGGCGCGAATGTGAGCGTCCAACCAACCCCACCCACGCACGCTAGGTTCGCATTCAATTCGAGCACGCGGACATGCCAAAGGAATTCGGGCTGTCTGACTGAAATCCAGAATGACTTTCTAGAGTCGGAACAATGCTGGTATGCACAATTTCAAGTAAATAGGATGCCATTAATATTCGACGTTAGTGTAGTTTGAAGCCAATTATGGAGCGGTTTCAGGTGTAAAACAAATGTTTTGTTGGATGAGGGACTAACGCTACCCTGTACCCAGTGCCCACGCGCACTACACCTGAACGCCGTTCAATACTTGTTCTGTCCTTGACACGTGGGCTCTCCTCCCTTGCAAATCTTGCAGACTTGGATGGCATGGCCAGCTTGGTGGGATACTGGCGCTGCTGTGCTGTTTGCATGCGTTTCTGCTACTGTCGTAGCCTCTTTTGAAAAGAGCGTATAATGAAACGGCTGGATAATTGCACTCTCTATAATTACTTAGAATGTATTTGATCTTCCCCTTCAGCTGCTTAGATACAACACAGCAGCTTCTTGTAGCAAGTGTCAAGTGCATTCATTGCATACATACACTACCGATTTCATTTACTGTGCAAGATGGCACTGCCAGCTTTGATGCCAAACAGCAGCTCCTGGTGCACGATGGGTTTGGTGGACAGCGTGCCATCCATCCATACCTGCATTCCTTGCACGCCCGCCTCCTCCTGAGACATGTGTAAGCGCCCACACCTTGTACAGCAAGCTTACGCCAGCAGTTTTGATAACACTCAGCAGCTACTGGTGCACGATGGGTTTTGAGAGCATGCCATCCATAGACCCTTGAAGTGACTGCCTGAATGTGTCCTTCACAGCAGGGTGACCACGGCAGCCTTGAGGGCGCTCAGAAGCTCCTGGTGCACGATGGGCTTGGAGAGAGTGCCACGGTGCCATCCAGAGCCCCTCCCCCTCCTTGGCCGCCTGCCTCCTCGTGAGCCCCATGAGGTGACCGCGTCTTTCACATCAGGCTCACGCCAGCCGCTTTAACAGCCCTGAGCAACTCCTGGTGCACGATGGGCTTGGAGACAATGCCATGCCGTCCATACCCACCTCCTTGTGAGGCACCTTAGACTAGGTGCATGAGTCCTAGTGCAAGGTGACCCCAGCAGCCTTGAGGGCGCTCAGCAGCTCGGGGTGCACGATGGGCTTGGACAGAGTGCCATCCATACCCGCCTCCTTGGCCGAATGCCTCACACTCGCATCCACGTCTGCTGTCAGAGCGAATATCACCTGCCTGTGGAAAGGGCCTGCTGATGCTGCTGCTGCTGCTGTTGCGGCTGTGGCAAGAGTTGGTTCAATTTCTCCCGGTGCGTCCAGGTCCAGTGGGGTTAGACAGCCTGGGTGGAAGGCAAAGGACGGCTGTGATTCGAGCTTGGGGATGCTGGTGATGGTGGTGGTGGCAGTGCCAGTGGCAGGTGCAGTAGCAGTGGCAGTGGCAGCGGCAGCAGCGGCAAAGGATGGCTGTGATTCGAGCATGGGGATGGAAGAAGAGGAGAAAGACGAGGAAGCGGTGCAGCCGATGGTGGCGGTGCTGGCGGTGCTGGCGGTGCTGGCGGTGGCGGGTGCAGTGGCGGCGGCAGCAGCGGCAACCGAAAAGGATGGCTGCGATTCGAGCTTGGGGATGGAGGCAGAGGAGGAGGAGGAGGTGGCGGTGCTGGTGGTGGGTGCAGCAGTGGCAGCAGGAAACTTGGCTCGAATGCGGCGAGCAGTCTCATAGCTGTAACAGGTGGTGCGAGAAGGGAGTGGGGAGGGAACGAGAGGAGAGGGGAGTGAGGAGGGAACGAGAGGAGAGGGGAGTGGGGAGGGAACGAGAGAGAGGGTGCTGAGAGATGAAGCAAGCACCCGGGCCTGTGTGTGGTGCGAGAAAACAATAGAGACTGTGTGTGTGCATGTATGAGGCACGGGTGCGAAAAAGAGAGACTCGAGTAGGGGGAAAAAAGGGCAGGGCGGAACCCTGAGTGCTATGTGAGAGGAAGCGAGCACATGAGCGTGTGCGTGCAGCGAGTGTGCAAGGCACAGGAACATAAGGGAAAGGGGAAGGGGGAAGGGGGGAGGGGGGAGACGCGGGGGGGGGGGGGGGGAGGGGGGAGGGGGAAGATGGTCAAGGCTCGCTTACCCGTCAATCCCAGGGGGCATGTGCAGATCAATCAGCAGCATGAAGAACGTATTTGCACTGTTTAGTCTCTCCAGAGCCTTCTCCCCGCTTTCTACCAGCTCCACCTTCGCCCCTAAGCCCTGCAGCGTTTTCCTTGCCACCATGCGGTTCACCGCGTTGTCATCCACCACTAGAACTTCCTTCCCGCTAAGCATCTCTTTTAGCAAAGCGGCGGCGTCCTCGGGCTTTGAGAGCGCGAGCGCGGCTTTGGAGCGGTATTGCGGGGATTTGGGGCGGGGAGGCGTGGAGGGGGCGAGGGAGGAGGAGGAGGAGGGGACGGCTGGCGCGATGTGATTGGTGGAGGAATCTGAAAGGTCGTCGTATTGGTCGAGGGGAGCGAAAATCTACAAAGGGGGGCAGGAGGAGAGGGGAATGAACAGGGGAGGGGGGGAAGGGGGGGGGGGGGGGGAAGGCGTGGTTAGAGAGAATGGGAAGGAGAGAGGGGAAAGGACGGAAATGGCGATTGGGCAATGAGTGAGAAGACGGACGGAGGGACGGCAGTCAAAGCGTGGGCCAGCCAGCCACGCTTTGATCCATGCAGGAACAGAATTCCATGTTCTTAGGACGATATACACACACACACACACACACACACACACACACACACACACACACACACACACACACACACACTCTCACAGCATGAAGGCACTCACAGCATGAAGGCACTCACAGCATGAAGGCACTCACAGCATGAAGGCACTCACAGCATGAAGGCACTCACAGCATGAAGGCACTCACAGCATGAAGGCACGGCGCAAGATCAGCCACGAGCCATGGTTGGGGGAGAGTGTCGGCAAACCCTGCTGCGAGCACCCTTGCGTGGTTGACGCTCATAGAGCCCTGGCCCGTCAGCACGAGGGGAGGAAGGCTGCACGGCACTGGTGGCGGTGCTGCTGGTGCTGGTGTTGCTGCTGCTGGTGTTGCTGCTGGTGCTGGTGGCGCTTCATGGGCGTGTGAGGGAGTGGGGGGAGGGGAGTTGGGAGCCGCATGAGTTGAAGCACCATAAGAGGGAAAAGGAGTGCGGGGAGGGGAGTTGGGAGCGCGCACAGCCGAAGAGTGGAAGAGAACGAGGCTGCGGTGATCAAACTTGATCCGACGGCCGAAACCGATCCCTGACTTGCTCTGGGGTGCATCAGAGCCGTTCACTGGCCCAGGCTTGATCTGACCGCCCTGACTGGCCTGAGCGCCCTGAGCACCCTCTTCACCACCACTAATTTCGGACTTTGAGTTAGCCCCCACACTCCCACTCTTGCCAAACGCATCAGCTTCCACCAGCACCACGCCCCATGGACCCTCCTGTTCCTCCTCCCATGCACCCTCCTCTCCCATCTCGCAACTCTCCCCTCCCTCTTCCTCCCTCTTCCCCTCCCCTTCCTCATCCGCCGCATTGCGGCCTTCCTTTGGCCTCTCCTCTGGTTTATCCCCCTCCCCTGAGTGCTCCCCTTCCCCTAATTTCACCCCCCCCTCCTTCCCCTTGGCCCTCCTCGCCCTCCTCCTCGCCTCACTCATCCGCTTCTCAGCAAACCGCCACGCGGATTCCGACTGCCTCCCCAGAATCTTCCGAGCAGCTTCCTTCTGAGTGCCCACTATGGTAACATGCATGCCAAAGTACCGGAGGGCTATGGATGTGGCCTGTGTGGGGGGAGAGAGGGGGGGAGAGAGGGATAGAGAGGGTGGGAGAGAGGGGGGGGAAGAAGGATAGAGAGGGTGGGATGAGCATGCATGCCAAAGTACCGGAGGGCAATGGATGTAGTCTGTGTGGCGGAGCGAGAAGGGAATGGAGGAGGAGAGGGGGGTAGGATCGGGAAGAGAGAAAGTTTTTGAGACGGCTCGAGAGTGTTGGGCAATCAAGCAAGCCCATTACCCGGCCCTATCACCACCACCCCTCTCCTCTTGCATTTCATCAACACTTATAACTGAAAGCACTCACCTCTGCGCGTGCGTCGTCCCCATCCACCACCAGCGCCCGCCTGCCCTCCACCGCCTCACTGGTGCTCCACCGCATCTCCACCCATGCCAACGCCTCCTCCATGCCCTCGCCCCCTTCACTCCCCTCGCTTTCCTCTCCCTCCTCTCCCTGCTCGTCTTCCCCCGCCCCATCCTCCTCTCCCTCCTCTTCCTCCTCCTGCTCCTCTCCAGCGGATGTTGGATGTGCCACGTGGCGCATCTTCATTGGCAGGGAGACCATGATGGTGGAGCCGAGCTGCTCCTGAGTGGCCACTCCCATGCACCCACGCATCAGACTCACCTGAAGTGAAGGAAGAGGAGGAGAAAGGTGGAAAGGGTGGGGGAGGGGGGGGACGAAGAGACTTATGAAAGGAAAGTGACATATGAAAGTGCTCCTGAGTGGCCACTCCCATGCACCCACGCATCAGTCTCAACTGCAGGAAGGGAGGGAGAAATGCGAGGAGGGGGGGGGGAGGGGGAAGAGACGAAGTGACTTATGAAAGCGAAGAGACTTATGACAGCAAAGAGACTTATGACAGCGAAGAGACTTATGAAAGCGAAGAGACTTATGACAGTGAAGAGACTTATGACAGCGAATAGACTTATGAGAGCAAAGAGAATTATGAGAGTGAAGAGACTTATGAAAGCGAAGAGAGAGGCAACTCCGATGCACCCACGCCACGCCTCGCATGAGGCGGCTCACCAGGCTAGCAGACAGCGGGAGGCGCACAGGGTAGGGCGACCAGGCGTCTTGAAACCCCTTCCCCACCCCCTCGATCTGTATGCATACAGATCACTCTCACAGACACCCCCCCCCCCTCCAGTCACTCCCTCGATGTACCCTCAACCGACACTCAACCGACCCTCAACCGACCCTCAACCGACCCTCAACCGACCCTCAACTGACCCTCAACTGACCCTCAACCGACCCTCAAGCGACCCTCAAGCGACCCTCAACTGACCCTCAACCGACCCTCAACCGACCCTCAACCGACCCTCAACGGACCCTCAACCGACCCTTCAACCGACCCTCAACCGACCCTCAACCGACCCTTCAACCGACCCTCAACCGACCCTCAACCGACCCTTCAACCGACCCTCAACCGACCCTCAACCGACCCTCGCTCACCAGGCTTGCAGAAAGGAGGAAGCGCACGGGATAGGGCGTCCAGGCGTCCTGAAACCCCTTCCCCACGCGAGCATACAGGCCATCCTCAGACGACCCACCCCCGCCTCCAGCCAGGCCCTTCACAACCCTCTGGGCGAGCGAGCGCAGGCGGGAGAGGGCGCTGCTCCGTGCTCGCCCCGCAGAAGGAGTGGTGCTGGTGGTAGTGCTGGTGGTAGCGGTGCCGTCTGTAGCCCGAATGTATGCATTCATCTGGGAGGGGGAGAGGGGAGGGGCGGGGGGGGCAGAAAAGGGGTGAAGGAATAAGATGGCAACGGCATTAGCAGTGTTGGTAGCGGTGTCCTCTGTAGCCCGAATTTACGCATTCCTGGGAGGGGGAGAGGGGAGCAAAAAGAGCATGACTACAAGTACGACAAGGCGTATGAAAAGAAAGGCGTACGACAAGCAAAAATGATAACACCCTCTCCTTCATACCTCCTCCTCTTGAACGAATTCCCCGTGGCCTTCTGGGTCCAGTACCCACCGCATCTCCTCCCATGGAATCCCACACCCCGTGTCCTCACACGCCATCACCAACTGCACCCTCTCCACCCTCCTCCTCCTCCTCCCCCCCCTCCTCCTCCCCCCCCCCATTCCCCCACCTCCCCCTTCCTCCTCCCCATCCTCCCCAGCAGCTGCCGAGGCAAACACCATGGCTTGGCGGAACCGAGCCGCGGACCGCCGAACCTCGCGGCAAGCCTCGGCGGTGAGGAGGTGAGGGATGGGCGGGTGGAGCATCCAGGGCTCAGGCTCGGGGAGTGCACCATGCTCGGTCCCATGCCCAAGGTCGTGGTGAGCCGTGGGCGGGGGGGCTTCCATGCCGTGTGTGGACTGATTGGGATGACTGGAGTTCCCAATGGATTGACTGGGTTGACTGGGTTGACTGCCGAGTGATTGGCTGCAGGAGCGCATGAATCCTGTTACCGGCGGGTCAGAGAGGCGTGGATCATCCTGTGGGAGGCACAGCGAGAGACACAGGGGCAGAGAGAAACAAGGGGCGTTTGGGCTGACTGGGAGAGCTGACGGGCGAAACAAGGGCCGAGTGCAGGCAGCTGTGTGGGCAGCTGTTTGTGCGGGCAGCTGTGTGTACAGCTGTGTGTGCGGGTGAGACCGTTTCGATCAACACTAGTGGTTGCGAGGGATGGGGGGTAGGGGAGGAGGCGAAGTCGAGGAGGGGGGTTGGGTGGGGAGTCTAATACAGCACCTAGGAGAGGCTGCATGGATGCCCAGGCCTGTGATTACCTGGGAGAGGCTGTATCTGAAGCTCGCTTCACAGGAGTCCTCCGATCTTCTCTCCCTGCCGCCTACCTCCCGCCCACTGCCGCCCATCTCCCGCCCACTGCCCTGCCTCAGCCCAAAACAGCCAACACCACAAGCACCATCCATACCACCATCACCACCTCCGGCATCAGCAGCACCAGCACCACCACTACCTCTACAGCAGTCAGCACTGCCACCCCCATTAATTCGTGCCAGCAGCACCTCCTTTTGCCCTTTATCCCCTCCATAAGCATCATCGATAGCAGCAGAAGGCACTCCTCTAGCATCAGAGGCCATTCCCTTGCCACCGTACACGTCCCACTCCTTCTCCCCGCCCTCTTTCCCAGCCTGCAAGCCTCGGATCCAAGCCTCCAGGTCAGGTTCGGCGGCCTCAGCTACTGCTTGGATAGGCACGGGAGCCGGCATGCACCAGAGGTGCAGAATGATCCGCCCTGAGACTGTGTTGCGAATGGCGTGGCCTGGAGCGAAAGGGGGGGGGTGGAGGGGGGGGGGGAGAGGAGGGAAGGGAAGAAGGGGGGGAAGGCTCAAGACCACACACCAGCAGGTGCACACCAAACGTGCAGGATAACCCTCTCGGACTGTGTTGCGAATGGCGTGGCCTGGATGGGAGGGGAAGGGGGGGGGGGGGAGGAGGAGAAATTCCGGTCTGAAGGTGTCAACACTGGGAACAGCAACAGGCGCACACCAGAGGTGAAGGATAACTCGCCCTGAGACTGTGTTGCGAATGGTGTGGCCTGGAGGGGGGGAAGGAGGGGGAGCGGGGGGGGGGAGGGAAGAGGAGGGGAGGGATTGGGGGGTGGGAGCATTGAAATATGCAGAGAAAAAGAGGCATTGACGGGGGAAGTTAGATAAAGAGCTATCAGCATGGCAAGAGGGTGTTTCTGAGAATTCTAAAAAACACCCTGAAAGAGCCATCAGCATGGCAAATATGGACGCACTCACTGACGAGCTCCCAGTGGAAGGTGAGGGATGGCAAGGAATGGTGACTTTTGAGTCGAATCAAAAGTCATAACGAGATGAAGGGCACTCACCAATATGAGCTCTCAGTGGAAGGTGAGGGATGGCAAGGGAGGGTGAGGGATAGCAAGGGAGGGTGAGGGGTGGGAAGGAAGAGCACTCACTGATGAGGGCTCGCACGACTTGAGAAACTCGCTTGGGTTGGTGTGAGGTGCTGTAGAATGGTGCAAGTGAGGTGGTGTGAGGTGCGATGAGGTAGCACTGAGGATCATCCGGAAGGAACGGAACTCACAGATGAGCTCCCGCATCACTTGGGCCACGCGTGTGGGGTCGCCGATGAGAACGTCCGGCACACTCGCGTGAATCCTGCAGATGACTGCACAAGAACGGGGGAGGGGGGGGGGGGGGGTGGGGGGAGGCGAGGGGCAGAGAGGAGGGGGTGCAATCGGCCATACGGGCATGACTTGAGCCACTCGCGCACGTGGGGTTGCCAATCAGAAAGGGAAAGGGGGGGGGTCGGGAGGCAGAGAGGAGGGGGTGCAATCGGCCATACGGGCATGACTTGACTTGAGCGAACGCCAATCGAACGCCACACTGCACTAAGCCCTGTGCCATGAGCCATGTGCCGTGTGCCATGTGCCATGTGCCATGTGCCGTGTGCCGTGTGCCATGTGCCGTGTGCCATGTGCCATGTGCCATGTGCCGTGTGCCATGTGCCATGCGCTGTGTGCCATGTGCCATGTGCCGTGTGCCATGTGCATTATCCCGTTGGCCATGAGTCCAATGGGCAACATGCGACGTGCCCTGTGCCCTTTGCCCAGTGACTCACACTGCAGGTTCTTCTTGTGGGCGTCGGGCATGAGAGTGCGAACAGCCAGGTCAACGCACTGGTGCAGGCTGAAGGGGAGCGCCTCCAGCACCAACCGATTGGCCTGGGGAAGGGAACACAAGGGTGGGTGGGGTGCAAGCGTAGGGTTCAGGGGGGGAGGAAATGGGGAAATGGGAGGGACGGATGGCCGGAGGGTGGAGGGGGGGTGGGTTCTGCCGAATCAGCACACTGGTGCGGGCTGAATGGGAGAGGAGAGCCTCTTCGCCTGGGTCCAGGTCCAGCACGCTGTAAAGCAAGCCAACTGCCCAAGTGCCAATTGTTGATTGCCAATTGTCGATTGCCAATTGCCTCCACGGCACACGTCTTGGCGTCCAGCAGATCGCATCGCTGCCAGCGCCACTCCCACCCGGCTCGACTGCAAGGGCACCCCAACCCACCTACCCCATCGTGTCCAGCTCTCACCTGCTGCCACCTGCCGTGCAACCAATCCCCACCACCCACCACCACCCACCACCCACCATCCACCACCCACCTGCAGCTTAGCCAGGTCCAGCACGCTATTCAGCAGCCCAATCGCCTCCACGGCGCATGTCTTGGCGTCCAGCAGATCCCGATGCTGCCACTCCGACATGCTCGACTCCAGCAGCCAGTCCATCATGCCCAGCATCCCCGTTATAGGCGTCCTCAGCTCGTGCGACAGGTTCGCCACAAACTCGCTCTTGGACCTCTCAGCCTGCTCTAACGCCAGCGTATACTCCTCTAGCTCCTCCATCTGCTGCCGGATCCTCGCCTTCTTCCTCGCCAGGGATCCTATGATAAACGTCAACAGCGCCGCCACCAGCAGCACCAGCAGCCCAAGAAGTATCGGCGCGAGCAGCGTGCTCCAGACGGGCGGCGGGTGGCGGTACCGGCAGTGCCCCTCGTATCTTCTGCCTATGAAGTCGTCGGGGAAGGGCTCCACGACCTTGTCCCCCGGGGGCATGGGCGCGGGGAGCACCATGGGGTAGATGGGGTTGGGCCCGGTGGACGGCTGGGTGTCGCCGAACACCATGAGGGGGTTGGACGCGTTGGTGACGTCATACATGGTGAACGAGAGGGCCGTGGAGTTGCCTGCACGGGGGGGAGGGGAGAGGGGGGAAGGACGGGGAGGAAGAGGAAGGATTGGGGCGAGGCGAGGGGGGCCAAGGAGCAGGGAGAAGACATCAACGCTTTAAACGGTGTTGGTGACGTCATACATGGTGTATAGAGTATACCACAGCATACCTGTATCGAGTACACCACAGCGTTCCTATATCGAGTGCACCATAGCTACCTGTATCGAGTACAGAGAAGAGTGTGTGCTTGATAAGCGCCTCCGCATCTAAACCGGGCGCAAGGAAACCCGCCAGCGCCGCCAGCACCTCTGCCGACGTGGCATTGTCGTCGATTGGATGGCGCAACACAGGAATGCCAAAACCTGTAGACATGCGCATACACATGCACATGCACATACACATGCACATGCACATACACATGCACATGCACATACACATGCACATACACATGCACATACACATGCACATGCACATGCACGTGCACATACACATGCACATGCACATGCACATACACATACACATGCACATGCACATGCACATGCACATACACATGCACATCCACATGCACATCCACATGCACATGCACATACACATGCACATGCACATGCACACATACATGCACGCACACAGACAAATGAAACAGTTTGTCCCCGCAACGAGTCGTCCCAAAACCCAAGAGCACAAGTCGACTCACTCAACCAGAAGCCCACCCTTCTCTCCCGTCACCCACTCACTCCTCGCCTCACCCCTTCCCTCCAATCCACTTCCCACAGGCCCAGTCCCAAGCCAAATCAGATCAAATCCCCCAACGCACTGAATCCAATATCTCCATTCCTGAAGCGGTAGGGCGGGCTACCGCGGCTCTTCCACTTGGTGTTGAGGTTGCCGCACCCCTCGCCAAAGCGGTCGCTGTAGTCCGTGCACTGCGGCCAGTTGAAGAAGGGCGAGTACTGGAACAGGTTCACCACGTAGCAGTCCTTCCTCGAGCTGACCTTCGGCTCCAGGCTGTTGAGGCTCTGGAACTGGCACCCCAGCGACCGCTCTACCATGGGCCTGGGGGAAAGAAAACGAGGGCGGGAGGGGCAGGGGGGCAGGGGGAGGGAAGGGGGGGCAGAGGAGAAGAGGTCACTCCTGAGGCTCTGGAACTGGCACCCCAGCGACCGCTCTACCATGGGCCTGGGAAGGGGGGGGGGGAGACAGGAAGTGCGCTGCGCTTGAGTATCTTCCCAGCAACCCGACCTGTCCTGCCCGTCGACAAACGCCAGCCACGCGTTGGTCATCCAGGGCTTGGCGTACTGAGTGGCCTCGGCGTTTCGACCCACAATCGGTCGTTCAGTTGAGGCACCCCGTGTACCCGCAGAAACGAAACATGAGCCTAGAAGCCTACCTGTCCTGTCCCGACGCCCCCCTGTCGTCGCAACCCTACCTGTCGTTGCCGTCGACAAAGGCCAACCACGCGTTGGTCATCCAGGGCTTGGCGTACTGAGTGGCCTCGGCGTATTGGACCCACGACCGGTTGTTGAGGCACCCCGTGTACCCCCAGTACGCCAGGTCGGGGCTCTTGGGGCCAAAGCCGTTGAACACCTTTATCAGCCCCATGTTCACCTGAAGGGAAAGGGGAGTGGGGGCGGGGGGGGGGGGTGGGGGGATAAGCGTGGGAGGAAGAGGAACAGTCAGGGGAAGGCGGAGAGCGGTTGTTGAGGCACCCCGTGTACCCCCAGTACGCCAGGTCGGGCTCTTGGGGTTTTGGAGTCGACTGAAAGTCACCTTGGGTCCGAACCGAAGCCGTTGGACACCTTGAGGAGGCCCACGATCACCCCAGGAGAAGTCGAGTGGGAAACGTGGGAGACGCGAGAATGCGGGGAACGCGGAAATGCGGGGAACGCGGAAATGCGGGGAATGTGGGGAATGCGCGTGAGGAAGGGAGAATGCTTACAGGTAAGCCAGGGGAAATCACTCAGAGACACGGAGACAGGGACGGGGGGGATCCGTCGTCCCAACGGAGAGGGAGAAAACAAGAGGCACGAGGAAAGAAGCGAGGGACGAGAATGCCTTGATGTAACGCGGCTCACGAAATGGCTCACGGGACCTCGAACACGCTCGCCGGGAGTTAGGTTAGGTCAGACACAGAAAAGACGAATCCATCAAATCTAGGACGAAATTTACGTCAGATGCACCTAAGACGAGCCCACTAAAACAAAGACGCGCGTTACGTCAGACACACCTAAGACGAGCCGACCAAACGTAAGACGCGACTTAGGTCAGACACACGCACGCACCTCGGCGTGGTTCAGGTTCGACGCGATCTCCTGGTCAAGGTACCGAACGCGCGCGCCGCACCACGCTTTAAGATCCGCCATGAGCGGGTCGAGCGCCGCCTTGTGCGTGGACCAGACGACGAACGTGGATAGAGCCAGCCAGCAGAGCGTCCACGCGATTAAAGCCGGCATCCACCACGGCACCGCGAGGCGCTTCCCCATGGCTTTCTCGGAGAGAAGGCGTTTGAGTCGACTCAAAGGCACGCCGAACGTGACGGGTGGCGAGAAGAGAAGGGGAGCCGATCGTAGTAGGCGAAAAACGCGAGAAACGGCGAATCTCGAGGGTTAGTACTACTAGGAACGACTACCCTGAAAATGCAGGGTAGTTTCTGTTAGAGACGATGGGTAGCGTTCGTGAGCTAGGGTTACGGAGAGGCTAAGCAGACAGAACGTAGTTACTCGCGACTAGACGCGGGCCGCGAATGGATTCCGCTGTGTACGCAGCGACCAGGTAAACGAGTTAGTTGTTAGGGTCTAGCCTAGAAAGAATGGCAGACAATGCTCGCGTGGGCTCAGGCGTCGGAGAAGGGGAAATCACGCGAGGGATTCGTAGAGGCTCGTCATCAGCAGCACTCCGATCGGGAAGCAGGGCTCAAACGGCGGAACCTATTTTATTATCTTGGAATCTACATCAGGCACTGAATCTGTGGCATCGCTCCTTGTAAATTCTGTCCTGTACACGAAGCAGCTCAGAAACCCTAATGCACCCTATGAGCTCCGCCTGTGGCAAAGGCTGCACCTGACGTTTACATATATCTCGTGGTGACTAACCGCGTCCTGCTCGGCTCTGACACAGACGTTCGCGTCGCCTGAGGTGAGGTTTTTACGACAAAAGCGAGAAGGCTGTACTCAACTACGACCTACTGGTACTTGATTGGCAAGAGCTCCAACTTGGCCTTGCTTGCTTTGTGGAACTTTGATTGAACCAGGGATAGGCCTCGCATCAGGCAATCCACTGCTACTGCCTTTCCTTCCCCGCCTGTGTGCCGCTGCTGACACACCACCAGCCCAGTGCCCTTCCCTCTCCCCCTATCTGACTCCCTGCCCGTATGCTTGTCGCCAACACGAGTGCCTTGCCTTTCCCTCACCGTGCGGTGACAGATGCAAGGAGAATCTCCCCATCAGCAGCAGCCCATCTGCGACAACCACCGTCCACCTGCTCCGTTTAACCCTACCACCCTATTTCATCCCATTTCGCACCTGTGTACCGCAGGGTGCCTTAAGATTCTTCCCTTGGATGAACCTAGGGTATGCTTGGTCTGCTTGGTTTCTCGTGTTCACACATGACGGTACATTCTATGCTGCGTTCGTCTAGTACGATATTTTTATGTAAAGACGTAAGTACGTACTCTTAGGACACGCCTTGACAGAGACAAAACCCTCCACCGGTAGCGCTAACTGTGACTACAGAGCACAGTCCTAGTACAAGTAAACTAACAACTAGAAACCCTGGTTTGGGCGGGCCTTCGTCAGGGCTCATGTTATCAGAGCATTTTCCCTGACTGGACTGAAATTCTAAGGTCGATTCAGACCATTCCAGCACCTTATCTGGGATGGTTTTTATCCAGATCTGACAAAATCCGGAAAGTTCGTAAGTAGACCCTGGAAACTCCAAGAATATTTTCAGTTCCCCCTGATCTTTCCCATACCTGCACCCTCTCTCCCACGGCGCCCCTCCCGCCCCTCACCCCTTATCTCGCACACTCCTAACACATGTCACTCTTCTAGGACCTGGCCACCCGGCTACTTGGGGGGAAGGAGCACTCCCCTCAAACCCCTAGAACACACGCGACTCCAATGTGACGCAGAGCTTGGAACAACCTCAGGTAAAATCCGTGGAAATATGCGCTCGCCGAGCATTTTCTCGGCTGGCCCCGAAAAACCAGAGCAGTACATCTTCGATCCCGGAGATTTCAGGGAGAATTTTGAAGGGAGCTCTGAGCGTCAGACCTGTTCAAAAACCAAACATAAGCCCTGGCCTTCACCCTTGCTCTGTTGGGTGTGTTTGTCCGTGACTACAGTAGCTTGTGCAATCCAGCACCGCATTCAGCTGGGCGTGGATTCGCGCGTGCGACATCAGTGCGGCGAAAGCAGCGACAAGAAAACATCAAAACGCCTGGCAGCACCCATCATGTACACATGCAGTCCTTTTCAAGCCTTGTACATTTTCAAACGGGTAATCTCAAATTGAGTGCAAAGTTTTCACGGGCAAACTGAGCCAATATAGGGTAGGCTGGTTAGTGGCATTTTCCAGTCTAAATCGGATGACCATTGTTGTTTCTTTTGCGTTCCTTGGGCAACAGTGTGAGGCCTCAGAACGTCGCGTCTGAACATTTTGAGGTCTCAGTATCAGATGTGGTAACTGTTGGAGATCAGTGGGCCTCTGTGGGCTGGCCCGATGCCCGTGTGTTCGAACTAATGGGCTCGTACATGGACGCGTAGCGTCTAATGAATAGACGGTTCACTGGACTAAATGTGTAGGGACGATGCATGCCAATCGACGGCCCAGAGTTGATGTCCGGTTTAGATCCGCCTATGTACTCTAAGGAACACTCCGCGTCAATTACCGAGCCGCAACAGAGAGTATCCCTAGTGCTGGTAACCCCTGGCAAAACGGATTGTACGTATCGTATTCCCGAGGTGCAAACTCCAAGAACTTTGGAACAAGGCACTAAATGAATAGGACGGACGCCCCCGACAAATTTGCTTGTAGCGTTTCCAATAAAGGAGCGCTATCGTATGCGCAGCTGGCAGAGGTTGGGACGATGTCAGTAGCTGCGACAAGGTCCACGTGGGCGTTCGCATCGTCACACGCTTTTTGCAAGGCGTTGCAAGGCACAGTTTCATAAACATACCTAATTTGATGCGGAGTCTAGCAAATAAAGGCACATATAAACCTTTACAAAGCAAGTTCTCAATAGTAGACATATTTAAAACTATATTATATTTGAAATATTAAAGAGAACCTAAAAACAACAGTAACAAGCATCATCATTTCAAAATTACAGTGCACGTCAAGGAGGAAGATAGTGTGGCAAAACCTCTATTGTTTCCGTCATTAAAGACGACATGTATCGATTGGCTTCCGAAGAGCTTTCTGAGTCCTTTCGTAAATAAGTGTCTCACAATGATAAAATTGGTTGGCATTTCTAACACACTACGACCTCAAAAGGTCGTCGACCACTCTGCAGCGTATTGATATGGATTACGAGATTTCTATTGGTAGCGCTGCATTTTTTGCATGCTATTACAACTCTTTTCATTAGTCGTCTTGCGTACACGGGTGTTGCATCTAAGGAATAATTGCACTTGCGAAAAAAATGCAATATCATTGCACAAGTCACATATGACTTATAGCATAAAAGTCAACAAATATTTTTGTAGGTTTGTATTTTTATTCTATGCGACGTAGGGTGTCCTGCATGAGGGTTCCAGGCTTGCATTTGTTGTTGCATTTTTTGCATGCGTTTCTTCTATGCATATTCCACTACTCTTACAAATGATCTAGACAGTAAGGCCATTGATTATAGCAGGGGAATACGATTTTATAGAATGTAACGATAAGTTGGAGTGTTCTGCTATAGAGTGTTCCTTGGAAAGGGTGTATTGCATTGGCTATTCCGTACCCCTGTCACACTCATATCTCGCACCCTGGGATTTCCCCAACTTTCCCACATTCTAGAACAGAAATGTGTCCTTTCTAAAAATTCCGCCCTCTAGTAGTATTAGTACTAGGGCCCAAATTAGCCGGGTGAAATGCCCTGATTGCCTTGATTTTTCCGAGCATTTTTCATTTGGTCTTAAAAATCAGACATACGAAATTTATTGCCCTGATCCAAAAAATGTTACGAAATAACTACCCTGCCGAAACTAGGGTTGCGAGGCCCCGAACCCTGACCCTTCAGGGTGTCCTGAAAACTACCCTAGTATTGAAACTCCGAGATTCCGACTAAGTCCCTGGCGGGCATAAACATTTCCCCCATAACACCCTACAACCCAAAAAAATCGATTAAGTCCCTAGCGACCAGAGTCATTCCTCACACCCCACGCACCATGCAAACCAGCAATTTCGGCTAAGTCGAAGCCGTAGTCATAACTCTCTCACCCCCTCGCAACCCAGAAATGGCTAAGTTCCCCGCAAGAGACATGCCTCCCACCCACACCACCGCTTTTTTTTTTTGTTTTTTTTTTTTTTTTTTCGCTAAGTCCTCCACACCACAGCAAGATATGTCATGTCGTATACGCCCTTCTGACACCCAACCTATCACGAGCATGTGGTTTTTTCCGCGCCCCTTGCCGCCCATGCAAATCTGATTCCCCTATCGCGCCCCAGAATCGTTTTCCATCCCATCCCCCACTCTCCCCCAGCACGCGCAAATCCGCTACATAATACAATTCTTTCCACACCTCCGTGCTGCCCATTTCATTGATGTAAAATGTTCCTTAAATGGCCAAGGCTAGAAAAGGTGCAAAGAGTTTTACACTTAAAGCAAAGACTTCGAAATCTTTTACCCTGCCAAATCAGACTTGGATTTTTTTTAGCTCTGACGGTCAGGGGTTTTTTTTTTTCCTACTCTGATCTCAAAGAGTGGCCTATAACCAATTTTGGGCCCTGATTAGCACCCTTGATTTGCAGGGATAGTGAACACCATATTGGGAAAGTTTGGTACACCACGGAATTTTGATGTCATTTTGCTCAAACTTCTAGTAATACTGTTCCGTTTCCCCCATGTGCTACACCTAGCGCGCGGTATTTTCAGACCCAGTATTCTCACAGGGGGTGCCGCCGAGAGGGTATTCATCCCCCGAAAGCAGCTCCAAAAGACCAGATCCGGATATGAAAAACAACCAGAACCTTGGTTTCTAGACGATATGTTTACGGCTCGATTTTGTGTAAGTCTAGTCAGGAAACCCGACTTCAGCGTAGGCAGTGCCCAAAGTTTTTGCCCGCGTGGAGTCTGCCAAGCTTAGGCCGTAGGAACAAGGGGGTACTGTCTACGCACTCAGAAATGGTCAGGGTGGAGACAAACATTATTCTGCCCCTAGTTTGAGGGTAAATTTTACCGCTGGGTAGGTGTACCCATATCCCACCCGTTAGATTGGCTGCTGCTTCTGGATGGCTATTTGTCATCTTCTGATTCGCGTGAAAGACGCAGCAGCATCAGGGAGGCCCAGCTGGGTTCCACAAATGCGGTTCAGCGTCACCGCGATCTTTGCCAATCTGCTGCGTGTCAGTGTGTTTCTCGCGTCCAGACAGCATGATCCGGCTTAAAACCATCTCGCTACAATATCTTCGCTACGGCTTTTGCTACACCATTCTAGACCCAAAATTTGTCGGGAGGTTGCTTGATCTATTCTTCTCAACATACACGGACAATATGCGCAATAGCATTGTAATTTGGTCACTGATCTTATGTTATCTGGCTAAATTTGGCGGTCGGGGCTGCACGTAACTGGGTCTTGCTTAAAGCGCGGATCGCGAAACCCCCGAACTAAAAAACTTCGGTTTTGAAACTTCGGACAGCATTTTGGCTGGGGCTCAAAACCTGAAGGTTTTGACTTCAGGGGGTTTCAAGATCCTCGTTTTAAAACCACGGGCTAAAATAGCAAAGGGGGGCTTCAAGTGAGCCCCTTTTGAAGTGGGGGCACTCTGGAATAATGAATGACTAGAGAACCTGAGTACAAGCCTGCATATCTAAGAGTTGTACTCTCTAAGAGGTGACCCTACACAGTCTATACAAACATTAGATATACAAATATTTGACACACCCCCTAGACTGCATATTGGCAGATCCTGAACAAGCAGCTCAGGGCGGCACTACTAGTCCAGCCACTGAGACAAGGGTCTAAAGACCAGTCAACAGGAGTACAAACAAGGCAAGAACAAGTCCAGGGCAGCACTACTAGTCCAGCCACTAGGAGAGGACACAAGTCCAGTATGAGTACACATATAAAGGACAGTACAAAGTCAAGGCCCTAGCAAGTGAGAGGCTACAGTAACTAGACCAAGCTGTACACAGTACCGCTGATGATCTTTAGGCGCAAGCGCCTTCGTAAAGATATCAGCTGTATTGGCACCGGAAGCCAAGTGTACTACGCGAGCATGGCGGCGCTGCTGTAGCTCGCGCATGAGGGAGTACCGCAGCTGGATATGCTTCGCTCTGCCCTCGAGTCAAGGCTCCTGATACAAGAGGATCATGGCCCTGTTGTCAGCGTACAGGACCGGGGCGGAGCTAGGCCGCTCACCTAAGTCAGTGAGCAAGAAGGTCAGCCAGCGGAGCTCCTGTGCCGCCATGGCACCGGCGTAGATCTCGGCCTCACAGCTGGACTAGGCAACAGACGAGCAGCGGGTAGCTCTCTACGAGACGGCACCTGAACGAAGGCTGAAGCAGTAGCCCTGGGAAGACCTGAGGGTCTCGGCATCGTCTGCCCAAGAAGCGTCTGTGTGTCCAGTAAGGACCACTAGCCTGCGTCCTCCTAGCATTAACCCCATGCCCGATGTACTTGCGAGATAACGCAAAACCCTCTTAGCGGCAGACCAGTGCTGCGGTCGCTGTCTACCTGTGGCCACAAAGCGAGCCAGGATGCTGAGAGGGTATGCGAGATCTGGGCGAGTGCAAGTCATCAGGTACATGAGGCAACCCACCAGCTCTGCGTAAGGACCACTTGGCTCTACTAACTCCTCAGGAACTGGAGCGAAGAGTCTGTGGTCTATAGGTAGAGGGGTGGGCTGTGCAGAGGAGAACTGAAGACTGAACCTTTGAAGTACATGGCGCACCAAGTGTGACTGAGTCAAAGTGATGGTGCGCGCCGCTCTGTCACTGGAGATCTGGAGGCCAAGGTAACGGCGCAGTTCTCCAAGGTCAGTGCAAGTGTGTCTCTTCAGCAGCTCTGCCTTCACTGAGGCCAGTGCGTCCCTGTCTGCTGTGGCCAAATCCAGGTCGTCTACGTAGACAAGAATGTAGAACAGAGTCTGGCCGTTACGAACAAAGAGTGAGGGGTCTGCAGAGGACGGAAAGAACTGCAGGTCAGCAAGCGTACCATGCAGCGTATCGTGCCACTCGTAGTCACGCTGAGCAGCTACGTGTAGCAACACCCAAAGAGTTGTCATCTTCGGGGTAGGAGCGAAAGTCTGAAAGAAGTCCACCCCCTCACGCTGATTAAAACCTCTAGTCATGTAGCGCGCCTTGAACACAGGCGGCTCTCCAGGAGGGCGCTTCACCTTGAAGAGCCAGCGGCTGTCGACTACATTCACCCCAGGTGGGGGAACTGCATCGACGAAGGTACCAATGGATCTCCAAGATGCCATCTCCTGCTCCATGGCAGCTATCCACTGAGAGGCCCAAGGTCCCGAGGTCGCCTCAGCGTAAGTACGAGGGGTCGGGATGTCGAAAGCGTCTGGGTCACCCTCAGGGACTAGCAGCTTTGAACAGAGATAGGGAGCAGCCTCAGACAGGAAAGCAAGCTCGAACTGGCGGTCCTCCAGGACGTCACTGCCGAGGGCAGGAGCACCCCCGACAGACGGAGGACAGGCAGGGTCTGAGACCAGAGAGGTGGCCTAGTTAAAGCAGTGGGTAGAGGCAAAGTCAGCGACTGCAGTGACAAGAGCGTCAAGACACGAGACCGGAACGGACGGGTCGGTAACGAGAGAGGCGAGGACCCGAGGAACAAGAGGACGAGCGGCACGAAAGTAGTCAGACAGAGGAGGAGGCGCAACGGAAAGAGAGGACGGAGGAGGCGACAGTAGAAGGGGAGGACGAGAGGAGTGGGAACACAGCAACATAGGGTGAGAGCGCGTGACAGTGGAGACAGGACGAAAGCGGGAGGAACGGCGGGACCCGAGATGAGACGGAGGCGTCGGGTCAGGAGACAGAGGCGATAAGCCAGGAGACAGAGGAGGGGACACAAGGGGGGAGCGAAGGGGAAGACGAGCCGGGGACGAGTCCGGCGGAGGGAACACAGGGCCGTAGACAGGAAGAGGAGGAGACGGTAGGAGAGGAACAGACGCAGGGTCAGGGGATGGAAGGCCGAGCAGGCGAAGGGCTGACACCGGCGGGGACTGCTGCTGCGACGACACAACAGCGACACCGGGACCGCAAGCTGCTTCTCGGCTACCTCCGGGACACTCCACACCGGCACCCCCAGAAGGAACACCCCCAGAGCTTGAAACCCCGCGAGCACCGGTACCACCCCCAGGGCCACCGGGGCAGGCCACAACAGGAACCCCAGAACTAGAACCCACCCCAACGCGGGCACCCCCAAAGTCGACGAACTGCTGCGGCGACTGCGGCGACGGCGGGGGCGGTAACGACGAGTGCGGCGGCGACGGCGGCTGAGACGACGGCTGCGACAGCAGAAAATGGGGTGCACCGGCATGGATCATGGAGGTGCGAGCCACCTCCATGACCAAACCGATGCGTCGCTCAGCGACCCCATTCTGCTGTGGGGAGTCCGGCAGGGTGAACGTCTGGGTGATGCCCTCCGCACGACAGAAGCGACCAAGGACACCTGAGGCAAACTCGCCACCACGGTTGGAGTGAAGACGCAGGACAGGGAGACCTCGATGGACACGGGCAGAGACAAGCCAGGGGATGAGAGCATCAAGCACGTCGGCCTTGCGCTCCAGGAGAAAGACTATGGTGTAGCGAGTGAAGTCATCGACAAGCAAGAAATAGCGCTCTCGACGCGGCCCATGGACGGGGGCGGGGCCCCACACGTCCATGTGCAGCGTCTGCAGCGGCGCGGCGGTAGGGGGAAACGAGGAGGAGTGAAGGGCACGGTGAAGCCGACCCTCGACACAAGGCGTACAAGGTGGGGCGGGGGAAGAGTGAAAAGCGGGGAACGAACCAGGGAGACCAAGGACGAGACCGTGCTGGGACATGTGACGCAGGCGCGGGAGCGCGGGGTGACCTAGGCGGTGGTGCCAAAGGAGAGTCGGGTGAGTAAGGGACCGACAGGAGCAGGCAGCAGCAACCTGGGTAGACGTAGCCACCTGAAGGGGCGCCCCAGCCGGGGGGGTCACGGTGTCCAGGGTGAACAGGCCAAACACCGGGTCCCGGGGGAACGTGGACAAGGGGGCACCAGTGGCGGCCTCGATACAGACAGCATACCGCTCGTGACCAGGGAACGTAGTGGTGACGTCAAGGTCCTGGAGGCAGCCGACACCAACTAGGTTCCTAGAGAACGAGGGGATATGCAGACCTGTGAGAGAGCCCGAAGGAACCGCCGGACAGGGAAGGGTGGTGGAACTGCGGGCGACTACTGGACCGCCGGAGGGGTCAGCAAGAGAAACTGCAGCAGGAACAGGAAGCGGCGTCAGCGTAGTAGAGTCGCGGAAGAAACACCGGGAAGCGCCAGAGTCCAACGTGAAGGAAAGCGAAGCAGTGGCGTCTGGCGACGGGGTGACGGCGGAAGCACCAAGGCTAAACAAAGCAGGATTTCCTACGCCTGACGCAGCAGGGGACGCTAATCTAGGCACACCTACACTAGGCGACAAGGAGTAATAGGAGGGGAGCACACTAGAGTCATCAGCATACATCACATGCAGCGCAGAAACAATGGCATCCATGTCCATGTAAAAAATCTGAACTCTACGACTAAGCAACCTATGCCAGTCCGGGAGGTCGGGCGACGAGCCGAAGCGCTGACGAAACAGGTCGTCCAGGCAACAAAAATAGCGCGCAGTGGCGTGACCGATCTTACCGCAAACGAAGCCGCGGCGAGGACCGGTCTGGATCTGGTACTGACAGCGCACGCCTCCCGAACCACCACCCTTCACACCACCACGCGCACGACCACCACCAGCGCCAGGCCACCCGGGCGGGAGGGCACTCGCCTGCCTCGTCTGCGGCGGCTGCTGTAGCTCAGCTGGACCTGGCAGGGTCCCCTCGTCTACTCCACCACCAGACGACCCGACTCCACCACCACCTCCACCTGCACCCCCACCTCCTCCGCCGTGCCTAGCCTTGGGGCGGCGGCCCTTCCCCGGACGGAACTACGCTGCAGCGGTGGTCTCAGCCACAGCTGCAGAACCATCGGAGAAGGTGCACTGAAAGATAGGGACCGGCACAGTACCGCTCGCTTGGGCGATAGAGCGGTGGCGGGTCTCGATAACAGTCAGGGTGTCTACAAAGTCTGTGAGGGTGAGGTCACCGGGGTGAATGCTAAGGAAGCGGTCACAAGCAGCGGCAAGGCGGTCAGGGATGCGGGTGGCAAGCAGGTAGAGGGTAGAGGTAAGCGGCGGCTGGTGGGCTCTAAGCTGTGCGTCAGTGCAGGCAGCGCACCAGGTCTCATCTATCGTGCGCAGGTGGGCAGCCAGGTCAGCGACAGTGGGGAAAGACACAAGGTCAGGAAAGAGCATCGGTAGGATCAGGCGACCCACCGAGGCAGCAGGCAAGGCGGAATAGCGCCGGATAACAGCATCTAAGAAAGCCTGGGCGGTGGTGATAGACCTAAAGCGAGGGCGCTCAGACGGGGGGGGGGCATTGCTAATGGCAAGCTGTGCGACAGCGTCACGGGAAAGCCAGACAGAGTGAGCGAGGGCAGCGGCTGCAGTAGACTCACACTCAGCAGGTGTGGGGTCAGCGGGCAGCACAGCAGGGGGGTCTGGGCAGGGAAGCGTACTGTCAAGGTGTGCCGAGAGCGAGTGGCCATCCTGCCGCTGACCAGTCAGGTGGCGGCGGAGGCCGGCTCGAACTCCTGAGGCTGGCCTTCACCGTCGAAGCGAAGCTCTGCCGCCATCAGGAACAGTGAAGGGTAGGGCCAGGTGAGGCAGTGTAGCGCGGTACAGTGCAGTACGATACAGCGCAGTGCGGTGCAGTGCAGTACAGTACGGTGCAGCGCGGTGCAGTGCGGTGCAGCGCGGTACAGTGCGGTATAGTGCAGTGCAGTGCGGTGCCAGGGAGGTATAGTGCAGTGTAAGGTGATGGAGAACCGTACCAGGGAGGGTGCAGTGCAGTAGCAGTACGAAGAGCGGGCCACACGCAGATCGGCGGCAGTCCGGCGGGAAGGTGAGCACGGGGCCGGAGGGCGACGCGCAGGGCGCGCGCAGGGGTCGGCAGAATGGGCGCGGGGGGGGCCAGTAGCGGCGAGCGCCGGGCCGGCGAGGACGGGCGCGGGGGCCAGGTAGGACGGGCGCGGGGGCCAGGTAGGACGGGCGCGGGGCCTGCTAGGACGGGCGCGGGGCCTGCTAGGATGGGCGCGGGGCCTGCTAGGACGGGCGCGGGGGCCGCTAGGACGGGCGCGGGGCCGGCTGGGACGGGCGCGGGGGCCGCTAGGACGGGCGCAGGGCCGGCTAGGACGGGCGCGGGGGCCGCTAGGATGGGTGCAGGGGCCGTTAGGACGGGCACGGAGGCCGCTAGGACGGGCGCGGGGGCCGTGAGGACGGGCGCGGGGGCCGGGAGGACGGGCGCGGGGGCCAGCTAGGACGGGCGCGGGGCCGGCTAGGACAGGCGCAGGGGCCGATGAGGACGGGCGCGGGGGCCAGCTAGGACAGGCGCGGGTAGGACGGGCGCGGGGGCCAGCTAGGACGGGCGCGGGGTTGGCTAGGACGGGGACGGGGGGCCGTTAGGACGGGCGCGGGGGCTGGTAGGACGGGCGCGGGGCCGAGAGGACGGGCACGGGGGCCTGCTAGGACGAGCACGTGGGCCAGGAGGACGGGCGCGCAGGCGCAGCTAGGACGGGCACGCCAGGTTGGGCGGCTAGGGCGCGGCTAGGGCGGCGACTAGGACGGGCGTGGGGGCGGCTAGGTCCTAGAGCGGAAGCGTGAGCGGGCGGCGGGACCTACCTACTACTGATACCATCTTAGAACTGAATAATGAATGACTAGGTAACCTGAGTAGAAGCATACATATCTAAGGGTTGTACTCTCTAAGAGGTGACCCTATACAGTCTATACAAACATTAGATATACAAATGTTTGACAAGGGGGGCTTCAAGTGAGCCCCTCTTGAAGTGGGGGCACTCTGGAAAAAGTTGGGTTGCTAGAGCGAGATTGGCAGGGAACGGTTTGGGTGTTGTGGTAAATGAAGTTTTGCATTCCTGCAAGTTCCGTTTTTAGTGTAGTTAGCAGTATCGAGTTTCTCAGTAAGCATCCATGCCCGAGTGCTGATGTCAGCAAAGCATCGCGGATCTCGGGATGACGTCAGCATACCGCTTCAGTTACGCGATTAGGCGTAACGAGTCGTTTCAGTCACGCGAACAGTTGCGACCCTATAGAATGTTGAATAGGTCGCATAGCGCGCAACTAGCCGAACAGGTACTTTCCCTAGAGCTATAAATCCTTGTAATGCCTTTGTATTATTAACCTTGACTTTCCACAGAATTATGTGCTCAGGTTATTCAACCTTCAACTACCCACAAGTTCATGTGCTCAGGTTCACTCTGATAAGACTTCCGCTGTCTTACTAGTCTACCATTCCAGCAAAGATCCTTGGTTAAGTACTCGTGGTTGCAGATTCTATACTTCGTCTCCTGCAACACATGTCGAATTATTACATTGGGCAACTGGGCAGAAACGAACCCACCATAATCAACGCCTGGGGGAGATTGGGCGATCTCGGAACATGTGCGACGAGGCCCCCAAATCCACGCGCGACAGTTTGGACTGAGAATGAAAGCTGCAACTAGGGCTTGTTCGTTTTATTGAAGTGTACCTCTTCAACCATCTCGAAAATGTGAGTTTACAGAGCTAATGGCACAACTTGGAGCGAAATGAACTGCAAATACAGAGGAGTGCGCCAAGTGCGAACACGCTGACACCAGGACTTTTCAAGCGTGCAACGGTACGCGCCAAAGACCTGAATCCAAAACAGTGAAACTCACAATGAAAAATGCTGATAAACACATACGCAGATGTATTCTTCAAAATATTGGACATGAGAATAACAACCTTGAGCATGCTAGGAGCAAGGAAAATACTGAAGTGCTAATTTTTGTGAGACGTTGTACTATTAGTTTTCACTGTAGGATGCAAAATAATACAACTGGCACTCTTGACTAAAACATACTTGCACTTCCACACTGTTGGCTACCTGACGTAGGTACCTCTAGTTCCAGAACTGCAACGGCCGGGTGCCATTTTGGGTTGGGAAATGGGGGGAAGTAAAAGATAGGGGGTAAATGGTGGGTGACGAGTAGGAAGCGAGAGCGGGGGTACAGCAGAGAGCGGGCGTACAGGAGATACCCGGGGTACAACAAAAATCGGGCGTACAAGAGAGAGCCGGGGTACAGCAGAGAGGAGGGGAACAGCGGGGAGCGAGAAGAATGGAGGCACAGGAGAGAGTGGGGAGACAAGGGATTCAGGGATAGGAGAGGGTTTGGATAAAAGGGGGTAAGGGGGTGGGGCTTGAGACGGAGGGATGGAGCAAAAGAATGGTGAGATGACTGGAGGGTGCGGGGAGATTGAGAGGGGATGAGACCTGCTGAGAGCAGGGAATCCAGAGACGTGGGAGGGGACAAGACGTGACAAACAACAAGCCTAACCCACTCCTTTCCCGTTGTACCCCCACTCATTGCCTCTGTACCCCCTCCGCTTTCCCCTTGTACCGCCACTCATTGCCCCTGTACCCCCTCCGCTTTCCCCTTGTACCCCAACTCCTTGCCCCTGTAGCCCCTCCGCTTTCCCCTTGTACCCCCACTCCTTGCCCCTGTACCCCCTCCACTTTCCCTTGTACCCCCACTCCTTGCCCCTGTACCCCCTCCGCTTTCCCCTTGTACTCCCACTCCTTGCCCCTGTACCCCCTCCGCCATAACCTTGTACCCCTCTCTTTCCCCTTTGCCCCCCCTCCCCATGCCCTTTATTTCCCCTCTAAGAGGGATAGGAGGAGAGAGATGCGGAACAGGGGGGAGCTTTGGGAAAGGGTGTTGTGTGCGGGGAAATGGAGGGGGAGTGAGAGGATGGGTGGGTGGAAAATACAGGGACGTGGGAGGGTGCAAGGCTGGTCCTCTCTCCTAGCCCCCCCTCTCCCGTTCCGTCCCCCTATCTCCCTGCCTCCCCTATCTCCCTGCCTCCCCTATCTCCCTGCCTCCCCTATCTCCCTGCCTCCCCTATCTCCCTGCCTCCCCTATCTCCCTGCCTCCCCTATCTCCCTGCCTCCCCTATCTCCCTGCCTCCCCCATCACCCTGCCTTCCCCATCTCCTTGCCTCCCTACCCCGTTCCCCCATTCCGACTACCCCTTTCCCCCATCCGCCTACCCTGTTCCCCCATTCCGACTACCCCCTTCCCCCATCCGCCTACCCCGTTCCCCCATTCCGACTACCCCCTTCCCCCATCCGCCTACCCCGCTCCCCCATTCGACGACCCCTTTTCCCGCCTACCCCGTTCCCCCATTCCGACTACCCCCTTCCCCCATCCGCCTACCTCGTTCCCCCATTCTGACTGCCCCTTTCTGTTAGAATACGATAATGAGTCTACTAGGAAGAGAAACCTAGTACATGTACCTGTTGGGTTGTACTCACTAGAAGCACACATCTAGTCTAGCCTATAACTTCTACATAGAACATATGTATAAGTAGACACACCCCCTAGGCTAGATAAGGGGTGGAGCTAAGCAAGAAGCACACAGCTTAGGGTGGCACTACTAGTCCAACCACTGAGGCAGGGGTCCGAAGACCAGTCAGCAAGAGTACAAACGAGACTAAAGTAAGCCAGGGCAGCACTACTAGTCCAGCCACTGGAGGTAAGGCCACAAGGCCAGTCAGACAGATATAAATAGTAGAGAGTACACAATCAGGGTCCTAACAAGTGAGAAGCGACAGGAACAAGACCAAGCTGGACACAGTGCCACTGATGATCTTTAGGCGCAAGCGCCTTAGTAAAGATATCAGCTGTGTTGGCACCGGAGGCCAAGTGAACTACGCGGGCCTGGCGACGCTGCTGTAGCTCGCGCAGGAAGAAGTACCGCAGCTGGATGTGCTTCGCTCTGCCCTCAAGCCGAGGCTCCTGACATAGGAGAATCATGGCCCTATTGTCAGCGTACAGGACCGGGGCAGAGCTAGGCCGCTCACCTAAGTCTGTGAGCAAGAAGGTAAGCCAGCGGAGCTCCTGTGCCGCCATGGCACCAGCGTAGATCTCAGCCTCGCAGTTGGACTGAGCAACAGACGACGAGCGCGTGGATCTCCAAGAGATAGCACACGAACCAAGGCTAAAACAGTAGCCCTAAGACGACTTGAGAATCTCAGAGTCGTCTGCCCAAGAAGCGTCTGTGTGCGCGGTGAGGACCACTGGCCTGCGTCCTCCTAGCACTAACCCAATGCCCGATGTACTTGCAAGATAACGCAAAACCCTCTTAGCGGCAGACCAGTGCTCAGGTCGGTGTCTGCCTGTAGCCACAAAGCGAGCCAGGATGCTGAGAGGGTATGCGAGATTTGGGCGAGTGCAAATCATCAGGTACATGAGGCAACCCACCAGCTCTGCGTAGGGGCCGCTGGGCTCTACTCGCTCCTCAGGAACGGGAGCGGAGAGCCCATGGTCTACAAGTAGAGGTGTGGGCTGTGCGGAGGAGAACTGAAGACCGAACCTCTGAAGGACCTGACGCACCAAGTGTGACTGTGTTAGAGTGATGGTGCGTGCTGCTCTGTCCCTAGAGATCTGCAGGCCAAGATAGCGAAGCAGCTCTCCAAGGTCAGTGCAGGTGTGTCACTTCAGCAGCTCGGCCTTCACGGAGGCCAGTGCGTCCCTGTCAGCAGTAGCGACGACCAGGTCTTCTACGTAGACAAGGATGTAGAACGGAGTCTGGCCGGAACGCACAAACAGCGAGGGGTGAGCAGAGGATGGAAAGAACTGCAGGTCTGCTAATGTGGCCCGCAGTGTGTCGTGCCACTTGCGGAGAGCCTGACGCAGGCCGTAGACCGGGCGCCTGAGAAGCCACTGAGTCCCAGGGGGGAAGGTACCAGTGAAGCCCTGTGGTCGGCGCAGGTAGACCTGCTCGTGTAGGCTGCCCTGAAGAAAGGCAGTAGAGAAGTCGCGGGAGTGAAGCTCGTAGTCGCGCTGTGCTTCTACGTGTAGCAGCGCTCGAAGAGTGGTCATCTTCGGGGTCGGGGCGAAGGTGTAGAAGAAGTCAACCCCCTCGTGCTGACTGAAGCCTCTAGCCACGTAGCGCGCCTTGAACACAGGCGGCTCTCCAGGGGGGCGCTTCACCTTGAAGAGCCAGCGGCCATCGACTACGTTCACCCCAGGCAGGAGAACTGCGTCGACGTAAGTGCTGGTGGACCTCCAAGATGCCATCTCCTGCTCCAGGGTAGCTATCCACTGAGAGGCCCAAGGTCCTGAGGTGGCCTCAGCGTAGGTGCGAGGGGTCGGGATGTCGAAGGCGTCTGGGTCACCCTCAGGGACTAACAACATGGAGCAGAGATTGGGAGCGGCCTCGGAAAGGAAAGAAAGCTCGCATTGCCTGTCCTCTAGAACGTTACTGCCAAGGGCAGGAGCACCCTCGACGGACGGAGGACGGGCAGGGTCAGAGACCAGAGTGGTAGCGTAGTCAAGGCGGCGGGTAGAGGGGAAGTCAGCGACAGTGGCGACAAGCGCGTCAAGGCGCGAGAGAAGAACAGACCGGTCTGTAACAGGAGACGCAAGAACCCAAGGGACAAGGGGACGAGAGGCACGGAGGTCGTCAGACAACGGAGGAGGTGCAACAGCAAGCAACGAGGGAGGAGGGGACAGAAGGAGGGGAGGACGAGACGAGTGGGAACGGAGCAACATAGGGTGGGAGCGCAGGACGGGAGAGACGGGACGAGCACAGGAGGGACGGCGAGACCAAACGTGGGACGGAGGTGTAGGGTCAGGAGACAGCGGAGGGGACACAGGAGGGGAACGAGGAGGAAGACGGGCCGGAGACGATCCGGCGGCGGGAACACAGGACCGTAGACAGGAAAGTCATAAGGCGGTGGGGGAGACGCCGGCAAGCGGTCAGGGGAGGGAAGGTCGAGCAGGCGGAGAGCGGAGACCGGTGGCGACGGCTGCTGCTGCTGCTCCGACGGCTGGGCCGCAACCCTCGGACCGGCAGGGGCAGGACGACCGCCGGCAGAACACTCAACAGCAGCACCCCCAGAACCAACACCCCCAGAGCGAGAACCCCCTCCAACACCAGCGGCACCCCCAGGAGCCGGAGGACAAACACCCTCCTCAACGCCAGCACCCCCAGAGGCCAAGAGCGGCGGCGGCAGCGGCGGCGACGACAGCGGCAGCGACGGCGGCGGCGGCGGCGACGGCGGCGGCGGCTGCGGCGGAGTCGGCGACTGCGACCGTGGAGGCGGAGACACCGTGGAAGGGGGACGCGGTAAGGACTGGCCGAGGGTACCACCAGAGTCAGCAGACTCCTATACGGGGACCACCGACGGGAGGGGAGTGACGTGAGAGACACCAGACGGGGCAGGACGAGGCGGGAGAGGAGCAGGGGCTACCGGGGGAGAGGGAGCAAGGAACAGGGGCGGGGCAACCGGGAGACCTCGGTGAGGGAAGCGACGGTAGAAGGAGACAGACTCGTCAAAGGTGACGTCACGAGAGTGGAGGAAGCGGTGAGACGGCGGGTGGTAGAAAAGCCAGTCAAACGAGTCCAGGGGGAAACCGAGGAAGACACAGGGGACAGTGCGGGCTGTGAGCTTGTCCGTGCCAGAGGCACGAACGTGAGCAAGGCAGCCCCAGACGTGGAACGCGGACGCGTCACCGGGGGACCCGGTCCAAAGGAGGGTCGGCGAAACCTGCGGCCGCTGGGAGCGGGGCCACAAGTTAAGATGGTGAGCAGCGTAGCGAACAGCGAACGGCCACAGAAAACGGGGAGCATCAGCATGAATCATGGAGGTACGAGCAACCTCCATGACCAAGCCGATGCTGCGCTCAGCAACCCCATTCTGCTGTGGCGAGTCCGGCATGGTGTATGACTGGGTGATGCCCTCCGCACGACAGAACTGTCCAAGCCGACCAGAGGCAAACTCGCCGCCACGGTCTGAGTGGAGACACAACACGGGGAGACCGCGGTGAAGACGCGCAGCCACAACCCACGGTAAAAGAACGTCGGGCACGTCGGCCTTCCGCTCCAGGGGAACACCGTGGTGTAGCGCGTGTAGTCGTCGACGAGCACAAGGAAGTAGCTCTCACCACGCGGTCCGGGGACGGGGGCAGGGCCCCAGACGTCCAGGTGTACGGTCTGAAGGGGGGCAGTAGCAGGTCGCAGCGAGGAGGAGTGAGGAGCACGGCGGAGCCGGCCCTCGACGCAGGGCGTGCACGGTGGTGCAGTCGAGGGGGGAAGGGCAGGGAGCGACGCGGGGAGGCCTAAGACAAGACCGTGCTGAGACATGTGACGCAGACGAGGGAGAGCAGGGTGACCTAAGCGGTGGTGCCACTGAAGGGACAGATGAGTGAGGGACCGACACAAGCAAGGTGCAGCGACCTGGGAGGACACACCAACCGGGGGGGAAGCGGTGTCTAGGGTAAACAGACCGGACACCAGGTCCCGGGGGAACATCGCAAGGGGGGAACCTGAGACAGCCTCAAAACAGACAGCGAACCGCTCATGCTCGGGGAACGTAGTGGTGACGCTGAGGTCCTGGAGACAGCCGACACCAACCAGATTCCTCGTGAACGAGGGAGCGTGGAGGCCTGTAAGGGAGCCCGAGGGAATTGCTGGACAGGGTAGGGAAGTGGAGCTGCGGGCGACGACAGGACCCGCAGAGGGGTCAGCGAGAGAGACAACAACAGGCGCAGCAAGCGGCGTGAGCGTGGAACAGTCGCGGAAGAAGCAGGCAGAAGCACCGGAGTCGAGAGTGAAGGACAGCGAAGCAGTGGCGGAGGCCGGGAACAGAGCCGGTGCAGAAACAAAGGCTAGGCAAACTACGCAGTCCTACGCCTGACGTAGCAGGGGAGGCTAAGCTACACAAGGGTGCAACACCTAAACTAGAGTACACAGGGTAATAAGATCCAGCAACACTAGAAGCGTCAGAATACAGGGCATGCAAAGCAGCACCTATCTGATCCATGTCTAACTCAAAGATCGGCACGCCCTGGCGAAGCAGGCTGTGCCAGTCGGGGAGGTCCGGGGCCGGGCCAAAGCGACGACGAAACAGATCGTCGAGGCGGCGGAAAAAGCGGGCGGTCGGGTGCGGGCGGCGGCACAGAGTGCCACGGAGAGGCCCGGTCTGAAGCTGGTAAAGGCAGGTCACAGCACCGGAGCCGCCGGTAGATGCCGAGCTGCGCGGGCCGCCACCACGGCCACTACCTCCGGAGGTGCCGGGCCAACCAGGCGGGAGACGGGCCCACTGCTGCGGCGGCTGCTGCTGGGACGGCGGCTGCTCCTGCTGCGGAGGGGACTGCGTCTGCTCCTGCCCACCGGTGGTAGTCCTCTCAGGCGGACTACAGTCACCACCACCACTCCCACCACCACCAGCGCCACCTTCCAGGCCTCCCTGGCGGCCACGGCCACCGCGACGCGAGCGCTGCTGCGGGTGGACCACAGCAGCGATCTCGGTAAGAGGGGTCGCAGTGGCGACCGCAGCCGAAACGTCAGTAAACGTGCACTGGGAGGGGGCACAGCCGTGAAAGGTAGAGATTGCCGGCGCACCGTTCGACTGAGCAATAGTGCGCTTGCGAGTCTCGATCTCAGTGAGGGTGTCGACAAAGGCGGTCAGGGTGAGGTCACCCGAGTGCTGGCTAAGGAAGTGGTCGCGAGCACTAGCTAGGCGGTCCGGCAGGCGCATGGCGATAAAATAGAGCGTCATGCAGAAAGGGGGGGGGAGCGCAGTGAGCTGGGCAGTAGTACTGGTAGTGCGATAGCGAGTCTCTAGGGCACGCAAGTGAGTGGCAAAGTCTGCGATAGTAGGGAAGGCAGCAAGGTCTGGGAACAGAATCGGGAAGAGCAAGCGGCCGACAGAAGCGGATGCAGGTGTGGAATAGCGAGCAATAACGGCGTCTAAATACGCTTTGTCCGTATCAACCGTAGCGAAACGCGAACGCTCAGACACAGGGAGGGCGTGGCTAATAGCAACCTGAGCTACTGCATCGCGGGAGTCCCAGACCGCACAGGCAAGCGCAGCAGTAGAGAAGGTCTCACGGTCATCAGAGGAGGGGTCAGCAGGGAGGGGAGCAGGGGTGGGGGGGCGGGGGAGCAAGCCATCGACATGGACAACCAAAGAGTGGCCATCCTAGCGCTGACCTGTAAGGTGGCGACGGAGATCGGAGAGCCAGGCGGCGAAGTCAAACGCGTGGCCCTCAGCGTCCAGTCGGAGCACGAAGTCAGCCATCGTGCAGGGTCAGCGGTACAGCTCCACATCGACACAGCAACACAGCTCCAGAGCTCCGCGGGAACACAGCGGCGCGGGGATACGGCGGCAGCACTCTCCAGCAGGGCGGCCGCGAGCAGAGGAGATAGAGCCCGAGGGGGGGGGGGCACGGCAGGCCGAGCAGGAAGGAGGAGGGGCCGGGCGGGCAGTAGAAGTCGAAGAGGCGCAGCGGGGCCGGGCAAGCGCTAGGAGCCTGGCGGGCGCGGAAGGGCCGGGCCAGCGCTAGGAGGGGCCGGGCGGCACTAGGAAGGGGTCGAGCCAGCGCTAGAAGGGGCCGGGCGGGCGCTAGGAGGGGCCGAGCGAGCGCTAGGAGGGGCTGGGTAAGCGCGCCTGGGCCAGGAGGGCGCGACGGGGCCAGGCGAGCGCGGTGGGGCCAGGCGGGCGCGGAGGGGCCAGGCGAGCGCGACGGGCCAGGCGGCGCGAGGGCCAGGCGGCGCGACGGGGGGGGGGGGGGGGGGGGCGCGACGGGCCAGGCGGCGCGACGGGGCCAGCGGGCGCGACGGGGCCAAGAGGGCGCAACGGGGGGCCTGGAGGGCGCTACGGGGCGTGGAGGGCGCGACGGGGGCCAGGAGGGCGCTACGGGGCCAGGAGGGCGCGACGGGGGCCACGAGGGCGCGACGGGGCCTGGAGGGCGCGACGGGGGCCAGGAGGGCGCGACGGGGGCCAGGGGGGCACGACGGGGCCAGGAGGGCGCTAAGGGGCGGGCGCTAAGGGGTGGGCGGGCACTGCAAGCCAAGCGGGCGCTAAGGGCCGGGCCGGGCTAGGTAGGTAGGGGGAGGCGAGAGGCTAGGGGCAGGCGGAAGCGGGTGGGTGGACCTAACCTACTCGATACCATGTTAGAATGCGAGAATGATCTACTAAGAAGAGAAACCTAGTACATGTACCTGTTGGGATTGTACTCACTAGAAGCACACACGTAGTCTAGCCTATAACTTCTACATAGAACATATGTATAAGTTGACAGTAACACCTAGTAGAGTGTACTGTGGGAAGAAGCACTTCCAGTGGTCAGTCTCTGGTAGTGCTGGAGAGGTGTTGAAGGGGGGAGGTTGAGGAGAGGGGGGGAGGAATTGGGGTGGGTGGAGAGGAGTGGAAATAGTGGGGGATGATAACGACATGGGAGAGAAGAGGGGGGAGAGAGAGAGGGGGAGGGGGAAGGAAAAGGGTCTTAGAAACTTAGGACACTAGCTTCTTAAACCTAGGATGCTAACTTAGCTAGGATACTAGGAAGGACACCATGGAATGGCGTGAGGAAAGTGGATCTAGGAGAGAGAGCAATGTCGAGAAAGAAGGGAGTTTGATTAGGAAGGGAGAGGGGTACAAGGAGGGGATTGTACCCTCTACAGAAAGGTTCAGTAACAACTACCAAGCCTATCAATTATATATAACTTATATAATCTTAACAAAGGGGGCGTCTAGGAGGGTGGCAAAAACAAGAGAGGAAAGAAAGTAGGGAGTGACGGTGTGTGAGGAGAGAAGGGAACCACGGTGAAGGGAGAAGAACAAAACACTGGGGGAACCAACAGCGTCAGTTTGGCAACAGATAAACAAAGAACGTCTCAAAATAGAACCAAACTCACAACACAACACAACTCACAATACATCTCACCATCCATGCAAACAGGCCAGCTGGGCTTGTGCAGAGCAATCAGGCTGCTGGCAACCGTGCTCTGAGACACATCTCCCAACAGAACACACAGTGCGCTTCTGATACACATCTCACCGTCCACAGTGCGCTTCTGATACACATCTCACCGTCCACAGTGCGCTTCTGATACACATCTCACCGTCCACCGTGTGCTTCTTAGAAGCGTCTCACCATCCATGCAAGCCGGCCAGCTCGGCTTGTGCAGGGCAACCAGGCTCTTTGCTGCGTTGCGCCACGTGTACCCGCCTGCTGCGTCTGTGGAGTCTGGAAGGAGGGAGGAGGTGGGGGGGGGGGGGGGGGGGAGGAGTTTGGGGGAACAAGAGACGGGTGTTTGCACCGTAAGTCTCATGGTGCAAACGATTATACCCACTCAGCCTTTGCACAACCTACTCTGTCCTTAGAGAGACGGCGGGGAGGAATGGGGAGGGTGATTGGGGCTCTTTGCTGCACTGCAACACAAGTACCCACCCGCTTTATAATAAAACGCTTTTGAGTCGACTCTTGAGTCGGCTTTTGAGTCAACTCAAAAGCTCTTCGCTGCACTGCAACACGAGTACCCACCCGCTTTATAATAAAACGTATCGGAATGGGATATTTGAAGGAACCCACCAATGAGCTCGCCTCTGAAGAAGCCCGAGTCAGCAATGCACTTGGTTGCCAATGCACTCACCTATGAAGAAGCCCGAGTCAGCGATGGACTTGGTGGCCACCCAGGGGAGGGCAGCAGCGATGCGATCGCAGAGAGATATGACAGCCTGGCCGCCCGCTGAACTGCCTGAGAGGACGATCTGCGCTGCAGATATGATCCCGCGATTCGCCTTCAGATCTGATAGCGTTTGGGTTGGGGGAGCAGGGGTGAAGTGTCACCGAGGGACGTGAGATGGTTTGTGAACGTCACCATTGCAGCATGGAGTCAAGTGAGATCTGAATGGCGGGGAGAGGGGGTTGAAGACAGGGAGAGGAGGAGAGGGGGAGAGGGGGAGATGGGGAGAGGGGAGAGGGGGAGAGAGGAGAGAATGGGTCAAGATTCGCTCACCTTTTCAGCATGCCTCCCCGCACACTCACATTTACTCCCAGACACTACCCCTTAAATGACCCTCCTCCCAACCAAATACAGCGCCGTTTAGCCACCAACCGCCAGCCTCCCTGCTGTGCCCGCAACCCCCTTGGCCTTGCAGCATGCTGCCCCTCACGCTCACCAGTTACCACTGCTTGAATGATCTTCCACCCATCCAGATGCAGCACCGCTTTGCCATCAACCGCCAGCCTCCCCGCTGTACCTGAGTAACCCGCCCCGTCGTAGTAGATGAGTCGGACGAGGTTCCAGTTGTGGAAGTGTGGGTTGATTCTGCTGTTGCTACTGAGCATGCCGTTGAAAGGGGTGAGGAGATTCTGGAGGAGAAGGAGAGGGGAGGGGGTTCGGGGGGAGCTGAGGGGGGGAGGAATAAGGGTGGGTTGATTCTGCTGTTGCTGCTGAGCATGCCGTTAAAGGGGGTGAGGAGATTCTGGGGGAGAGGAGAGGGGAGGGGGAAAGAAGGGCGGAGGGAAGAGAAAGTGTGTGTGTGGGGGGGGGCGGGGAGGATAAAGTGTGTGTGTGATTGGGGAGGGTCTTGCTCCTGGTAACACACTGAGCTGCAGAGCTGCACCAAGCGACACACACAGACAAACCCGCCTCCTTTCTCGAGAGAGCATACCTTGTTGGTCGGTCCTTCGGATAAAATGTGCTGCTCCCATCTGCAGTCCTGCGTTTCATCACGCACTGGGCGGCACATCCACATGCACATGCTCGCTTGCACGCACACACACCTTGTTGGTTGGGTCCTTTGGATAGAACTTGCTGCTCACGTGCGCAGTCCTGCTTCTCGCAACGCACTGGGCGGGAGAGCCGCACCACGCCCCTCCCGACAGGTAGATGTGCCACATGCTCTTGCCGGCCCCCATGCCCGGGCGGAAATAGTACCCTGGGGGACTGGGAGCGGGGGAGAGGCAGGGGGCAGGGAAGAGGCGGGGCGCAGGGGAGAGGCGGGGAGCAGGAGAGAGGCGGGGCGCAGGAGAGAGGCGGGGAGCAGGAGAGAGGCGGGGTGCAGGAGAGAGGTGGGGCGCAGGAGAGAGGCGGGGCGCAGGAGAGAGGTGGGGAGCAGGAGAGAGGCGGGGCGCAGGAGAGAGGCAGGGAGCAGGAGAGAGGCGGGGTGCAGGAGAGAGGCGGGGCGCAAGAGAGAGGCGGGGCACAGGAGAGAGGCGGGGCGCAGGAGAGAGGCGGGGCGCAGGGGTGGTAGTTGAAGTTGGGACCATGCACCATGCGGCATGTGGTATGTGGCACATGGCATGTGGCATGTAACATGTGGCATGCACCATGTGGCATGCACCATGTGGCATGCACAATATGGCATGCACCATGTGGCATGCACCATGTGGCGTGCACCATGTGGCGTGCACCATGCACCATGCACCCATGCACCATGCACCATGCACATGCACCATGTGACGTGCATCATGTGGCATACTGCTACTTTCTTTCCCAACCTACCGTTTCTGGAGTCGACTGAAAAGCGCTACCCTTCTTCCCTAGCGTACCTGCCGTCGAGGCATTTCGCGTGGAAGGAGTTTTCCACCAGCAGAACCAGCCTCGGCTAGTCTAGCACTTCCCACAGCCCCGCTTCCCCTCGTTTCCTGCTTTCCCCATAGCCCCGCTTCCCTCTTCACTTCTTCCCCAGCGTACCTGCCGTCAAGGCATCTCGCGTGGAAGGAGTTTTCCGCCAGCAGAACAAGCCGCGTCGCGCCCGGTGGCGTAGGCCGCTTCCCCGCGAGCAGCGAGAGAAGGTGCTGCAGGAAGAGCCATGCGCTCTTAAAGCCCACCCTCCACCTTGCTTTATTGATAGTAGGCCCTCCTCTCGTGGCGTTAAGCGGTAGCATAACGCGCCTGTTGTTTCCGTGGGTGTGGTCAGAAGTCATGATACCATCGCGAGCAACACACTTTTGAGAGAATGTTCGGCATTATGGACAAAAGGCCCTTGCTAGTAACTTGGGAGGCACCTGACCTAACTGACAGTTTTCTGCCTCGCAGGCACCTAGGCCTAGTTTCACGAATTGCGAATCAAGAAGGGAAGAAGAACTGGTGATCCGCAGGCAAGCACCTAGGCCTACTAGGTTTTCAGCAGCAACCTGGCTGGCATTCTTCTGCCTATCATGGTCGTTTCACCATTTATAATCGTCACCATCATGCAGGATGAGAGCAGTTGCATGCCCTTGGCGGCCTCATGCCATGACACTGTACTGGAAGTAGTGTAAAAACTGTATCCAGTATTTGCATCTTACAACCATCTATTCTTACAGCCAGTTATATTAGGAGCTTGTTCGTGTGCACTTGATCATTCAAATGGCCACCAGCAGCCATGGACAATTTCCTGACTCATCTACTGTAAGGAAATTCCCTTTTCCTTACTGGGCCCGACTACAGCGCGTACGCCCTCGACTCTCGGAAGTCCAGGCTCGGCCAACTTCTTCGGTCCTGAACCATTTCGTGAACCCAAACCTAGACGCGCGGCGCTTCCGTGGCTTTCACCAACCAGAACGCCCCCCAACCTGTACGCGTGGTTCTCGGCTAGCTCTGTTCGTGCCTATAAATGCCCAGGCCCTCATTTGTATCGACACTCTAGAATCATGACTCCTTTATTACACTACATGTTATTACTCTGATTAATTCATAACAGCTGGTATCAGAGCTCCGTTCATGCCCGCTTAGTCTTCTGTAGAGTAGTCCATTTATATCGGGAGAGGACCCGACAGAATAGGGGGTTGGCCTGCGGTTGGTAGGTGAGCTCGTTAAAGCTCCTCCAGTAAGAAGCGTGTGCACCCTCAGATCTGTCAAGTAAAATTTACAGCATGTCTATCACGCCGGAAACCTCTGCCCGTCGTTGTGTAAGGAACGTGACTCAGGAGTGTTGAAGTGAGAAAAGTTAGACTAGAACAGATCATACAGGAGTATATAGCCTAATGGGTTGTACTCCCTAAGGAACAACCCTATATAGTCTACTATAACATACAATATATGTTTGACACACCCCCTAGACTGGATAGGGGCAGTGCTTGACGAGAGAGAAACAACCCAGGGTGGCACTACTAGTCCAGCCTCTGAGACAGGGGTCTCAAGACCAGTCAAACAAGTACAGACAAGGCAAGAGCAAGACCAGGGTGGCAATGTTAAGACAAGAAAGAATGATCAGAACAAGGAATAACAGGGGAGATATAGCGTTTGGGTTGTACCCACTAAGAATATACCCTATCTAGCCAATAACTTTTACATAACAATATATGTATAAATTGACACACCCCCTAGGCTAAATAAGGGGTAGTGCTGAGCGAGAAACACGCAGCTCAGGGTGGCACTACTAGTCCAACCTCTGAGGCAGGGGCCCGAAGACCAGTCAGAAAGAGTACAAGCAAGACAGAGCAAACCAGGGCGGCACTACTACTCCAACCACTGGAAGAAAAGCCACAAGGCCAGTTTGGAAGGCATAATTATAAAGGAGTACACAATCAAGGGCCTAGCAAGTGAGAGTCAACAGGGACTAGACCATACTGCAAGCGGTGCCGCTGATGATCTCTAGGCGGAAGCGCCTTAGTAAAGATATCGGTTGTGTTGGCACCCGAGGCCAAGTGTACTACGCGGGCCTGGCGACGTTGCTGAAGCTTGCGCAGGAGGAAGTACCGCAGTTGGATGTGCTTCGCTCTGCCCTCAAGTCGAGGCTCCTGACACAGAAGGATCATGGCCCAGTTATCAGCATACTGAACCGTGGCAGAGCTAGGCCGCTCACCTAAGTCGGCAAGCAAGAAGGTCAGCCAGCGGAGCTCCTATGCCGCCATGGCACCGGCGTAGATCTGAGTCTCGCAGCTAGACTGAGCAACAGATGAGGAGTGAGTGGACCTCCACGAGATGGCAACAGAACAAAGGCTGAAGCAGTAGCCCTAGGAGGACCTGAGGGTCTCAGCGTCGTCTTCCCAAGAAGCGTCTGTGTGCCCAGTAAGGACCATTGGCCTGCGTCCTCCCAGCTCTAGCCCCATGCCCGATGTACTTGCAAGATAACGCAAAACCCTTTTAGCGGCCGACCAGTGCTGTGGTCGGTGTCTGCCTGTGGCCACAAAGCGGGCCAGGATGCTAAGAGGGTATGCGAGATCGGGACGAGTGCAAGTCATCAGGTACATGAGGCAACCCACCAGCTCTACGTAAGGACCACTGGGCTCTACTGACTCCTCGGGAACTGGAGCTGAGAGCCTGTCGTCTACCGGCAGAGGTGTGGGCTGTGCAGAGAAGATCTGAAGACGGAACCTCTCAAGGACCTGGCGCACCAAGTGTGACTGTGTAAGAGTGATGGTGCACGCTGCTCTGTCCATGGGAATCTGCAGGCCAAGGTTGCGGCGCAGCTCTCCCAGGTCAGTACAGGTGTGTCTCCTCAGCAGCTCAGCCTTCACGGAGGCCAGCGCATCTCTGTCTGCAGTAGCAAAGACCAGGTCGTCTACGTAGACAAGGATGTAGACCGGAGTCTGGCCAGCACGAACGAAGAGCGAAGGGTCAGCAAAGGACGGAAAGTACTGCAAATCAGCTAGCGTAGCACGTAGCGTGTCATGCCACTCACGGGGCGCCTGTCGCAGGCCGTAGACCGGGCGTCGGAGGAGCCACTGGGTCTCAGGAGGGAAGGTACCGGTGAAGCCCTGAGGACGGCGCAGGTAGACCTGCTCTTATAGGCTGCCCTGACAAAAAACAGTGGAGAATTTGACGGAGTGAATCTTGTAGTCACGCTGGGCTGCTACATGTGACGCAGACGTGGGAGCGCGGGGTGACCTAGGCGTTGGTGCCATAACAGCGATGTGTGAGTGAGCAACCGACACGAGCAGGCCGCAACAAATTGGGTGGACGCAAGACCGGAGAGAGACACGCCCGCCGGGGGGGAAGCAGTGTACAGCGTAAACAGGCCAGACACAGGGTCCCGAGGGAACGTAGCAAGGGGGGCACCTGAGGCGGTCTCAGTACAGAGCGCGCACCGCTCGTGACCAGGGAATGTATTGGTGACGCCGAGGTCCTGAAGACAGCCGACACCAACTAAGTTCCTGGAGAACGAAGGGATGTGCAGGCCTGTAAGGGATCCCGAGGGAACCGCCGGACATGGAAGGGTAGTGTAGCTGCGAGCAACTACAAGACCAGAGGAGGGTTCAGCAAGAGCTACATCGGCCGGTGCAGCAAGCAGTGTGAGAGTGGCGTGGTCGCGGAAGAAATAGGCTGACGCACCGGAGTCAAGAGTGAAGGACAGCGACGCCGTAGTGGCTGACGACGGAGGAGCAAGGGTAGAGCCTAGGCTAGACAAAGCAAGCTGTCTTACGCCTGACGCAGCAAGGGAGTCTGGCCTACACACAGGTGCTACGCCTAAGCTAGAGAACACAGAGTAATAAGATCCGGAAACACTAGAAGCGTCAGCATACAGAGAATGCAAGGCAGAACTAATCTGATCCATGTCTAAGTCATCCACACGCACACTGTGGCGAAGCAGACTGGGCCTGTCACGGAGGTTCAAGGCTGGACCGAAGCGGCGACGGAAGAGGTCGTCGAGGCAGCAGAAGCAGCAGGGGATCGGGTGCGGGTGGCGGCACACCATGTATGGAGCTGGTACTGACAACTCACAGCACCGAAGCCGCTGGTGGACGCCACGCTGTGAGGGCCACCCCCGCGACCACCACCTCCTGGGGCTCCTGGCCACCCTGGCGAGAGGCAAGCCCACAACTGCTGCTGCTGGTGCTGCTGCTGATGCTGCGACGGCTGTTGCTGCTGCTGCTACTGTTGCGACGGCTGCTGCTGCTGCTGCTGTGGCTGCGACTGCTGCTGCTGCGACTGCGGGGACTGCTGCTACTCCTGGGCAGTAGCTCCAGCCCCCTCGTCAGAACCACTGTCCCTGCCACCACCACCACTAGCGCCACCACCACGTCCTCCCTTGGGGCTACGGCGGCCCCGGCGCTGGCGCTGCTGTGGGTAAGCCGCAGCTGCTGTCTCAGGGGCAGGCGCAGTCATGGCAACTGCGGCTGAGACGTCAGCGTACGTGCACTGGGAGGGCGCACAACCCTGAAAGATAGGGACAGCCACAACACCTCTCGACTGAGCGATAGTGCGCTGGCGAGTCTCTATCTCAGACAAATTAGTGACAAAGGCGGTCAGGGTGAGGTCGGCAGGGTGCTGACTAAGGAAGTGGTCGCGGGCAGTGGCTAAGCGGTCAGGCAGGCGCATGGCGATGAGGTACATGGTAGCACAGAAGGGTGGGGGAAGGCAGTAAGCTGGGCGGCAGAGCTAGCAGTGCGGTAGCTGGTCTCTAGTGCACGGAGGTGAGTGGAGAGGTTAGCTACAATGGGGAAAGTAGAAAGATCTGGGAAGAGCATGGGTAGGATCAAGCGGCCAGTAGAGGCGGAAGTAGGGGTGGAGTAACGCTCAACTAGTGCTCAATTTGTACAACTAAAATCAGATTGGTCCCAAGTATCGACCAATCCCAATCCTCCCCTTCCAACCCTTCCTTCCCATCTCACACTACCTAGCATAGGTAGCCAATTTGTGAAAGGTGGTTGGGACGGTCGTTTCTAGGCCCGTGTACTGTACAGAGGCCATGCGTTACATCTCCCCTCCCCACCCACCCCCCTCGTGGCCTGCATGCGTGCATGGCAGGTGGATGGCTACAGTTTCGTCAACTTCCTCCCCTCCGACATACCCGACGTAGACAGGCACGCCATCTCCCTCCCTCCCTCCCTCTCTCTCTCTCTCTCTCTCTCTCTCTCTCTCTCTCTCTCTCTCTCTCTCTCTCTCTCTCTCTCTCTCTCTCTCTCTCTCTCTCTCTCTCTCGTTCCTTACACGCCCTCCTTTCCATCGCAGTCCTTCCTCCCTTCCTCTCTCGTGGAGGTTCCTTCAAACTCCACCCTCCCACGCTTCCCATCCTTCCTCCGTTTCTCCCTGTTTTGCACACGCCTTTTTCTGCCACCTCGCTGTAAGTAACGCCCATCTGCCATGCCCTTCCTCCCCCCCGCCCTGTGCTTACCTCCCCTCTTTCCCTTGCATCTCTCCCCATCCATCTTGCCCCAACGTCATTCCCCTAGCCCCCCTTCTTCACACCCCCACACTCTGGCATATCGCCCCCTCCCATTCCCCGTTTTCCTCCCCTTCTCCCGTTCCTCCCACCTCGACTTGGTTCTTCCTGGCCGCATCGCGCTGCTGTGGCATGCTATGGGGTGGATTGGTGTGGCGCATCGTGGGCATGGGTGGGCATGGGCGTCTCGCTGCGCATCCAGTACGTGCTATCGCAGGTGGACACCGCCATACAGTGTGGTGAGGATGCCGATGTGAAGATCAAGACGATCCCCGCGAGAGGTGGGGGGGGGGAGTGAAGAGGAGCAAGGGAGGGCACGTGCGGCGCAAGTGCAGCAAGGGCATTGACGGCAGGGGAGCGGGGTGCGTGCCTGGCACAGTCGCTACGACTTCGTGCACTCTCTCCGTCCCTCTTAGGTTCCAGGCCTTGTTCTTTGCTTTGCGATGTTGTCCTGCCATGGGTGAAATCCATTGTCCTCTGCCTGATTGTCTTTTTGTAAAGTGCAAAAGTCTCCAACACATCAGGTACATCAGAAACGTACTGCCTACACACACTCTGCATGAGCGAGCAGCTCACAAGAGCTAAGAGAGCTCACAGACTCCTCCCATGCTTCGCCCTTCCACTGCTCTAGCAAACCATTGCACCATCACCAGCACAGAACCTCCAACCCCTCCCTCCATCCCACCACCGCTCTCCACCAGAAGCCTCCCTCCCTAGAAGGGTGTGGAGCCAACGAAGTTGCCAGGAGGGGAGTAGTCGCACACCCACATGCCGCCTCCATCAGGGCACTGCGCGGAGGCGCAGCCCACATGCGTGGTGTCGCGCCACACCACCTGCGTGTAGTGCCCGCACATCCTGCCGTCCGCACACCCCTCGGGCACGGGGCTGTACGTCCAGTCCGCCTTCTCCGCCACCCACGACTGCACCGCCATGCGATCCTCCTCAGGGGTCAGCCCCGCGGGTGCGCGCCAGTACAGGTTCTGCCCGAGCCCCTCCGCCCCTCCGTGCTCCAGAGGGCACCCCCTGGAGGCCAGGTTGTTGGCCCACTCCGCCGCTGCCGCTGCCACCCCGTCGTCCCACGCCAGGTCCGCCACCCCCACCTCCTGCCGCGCCCTGTTGTGCTCCTCCAGGATCGCCCCCACGTCCATGCCGCCGCCCCCACCGCCGCTGCTGCCATCCCCAGTGCCATCGCAGTCGGTGTAGTCCCTGCCATTGCTCGCACCAGCGCCAGCCCCTTCGTAGTCCCCACCGCTCAAGTCACCATTTCCAGAGGGGTGCGCGAGGCGCGGATCCGCGGCACCATGGCGGCTGGCGCTGCTCGTCGGCAGCAAGGCTGCGGCGCCATCGCCGTGCCCCCTGTGAATCGCCACGTCTTCGTCCGACGCCACGTGAACCCCCGCCATGCCGTGCTGCGCCTGGTTGTTCTCGCTGTGCACCTTGAAGCCGCCTTTGCGGTTGCTGCCAGCAGTGCCGCGGCCCTGCTTGGGTGCTGCCCACCTGCCGCTTCCGGAGCCACGCGGGGAGTTGTGGTGGCGAATCGCCACGTCTTCAGCTGCCGCCATGTGAATCCCTGCCGCGCCGTGCTGCGCACCGTTTCTGTTCTCGTTGCTGCGCTGCTCGGTCGCTGCCCATCCGCCGCTTCCGGAGCCACGCGGAGGGTTGTGGTGGCGAAGCGCCACGTCAGCACTGCTCGCGACGCGGAATGCGCCGCTGGGACGGACGTGGGGCGCGGCCCGCTCGTTGGTGCCGCGCTTGTGGTGCTGCGCTGTGACTGGGCCAGAGCGACTCGGATGCTGGTTTCCAGCTGGCGTCCACGTGTTTGTAGCGCGGCGCTGCTGCCAGTGGTTTCCTCCAACGGTTTCGACGCGGGCCCCAGGGACGTGCTTCTCAGCCTTGGAGTTGCCGTGACGCGCGCTGACCTCGGGCGTACCACTGGCGCTAGAGGCCTTCCACGAGACTGCATCATTGGGAGCGGATGACTCATCTGACGGGGTGGCTTTGCCGCTGACCAGGCCGCGACGGGAAACAGGCTGCGCTGTGCAGGCGCAGATGACGAGGAAGAGAACCAGCGGAAGCAATAGGAGCCGTCGATTCCCCATGGAGAAGGCGCGGAGGTTCAACTCGAGAACAAGATTGGCGGCTGTGCTCGTATCGTAACCAAGGAAGAGAAGTGATGGGGCAATGAAGGATGTGTTGAATTGTGGTTATGGAAACTGCTGGCCGCGAATTTGTACAATTTCTGCCATCAATGTTGTGGTCCGAAATGCGGCTCGGGTTTGCGCATTGCGAAGCTGTGACGAACGTGGTTACGAGATTCGAGTGCCATGAGCGAGACGGGGAGGAGGGCCGAAGCACACGGACTGGTGGGTCCGATCAGTTTCTTCAAGTCCTTGTTTGGCATGAACGCTTTAGTGAATGATCTCATGTTGTTGGAGCCACACGATTTTCTCCTTTATTGTGTGGATTTTTGTGTGCTTCCAAGGCCATTGATCAATCAAGCTGAACGAACCAATTATTGCTAGATTCCTAGCCTAAATTTCATTATGAAATCCTATATTTACTGCTTCAGATAAGCTCCTGTTTACTCGGGCTGACAGGTGCCTGTAAGTTCTCATGATTCCTTGCTAGTACGGTATGTTTGGGTGGGTCGGTCCATTGTGCCTTGATAATTGGTGCTCAGGCCCTCAGATTGCTGAATGGTTGTTCATACCAACTATTACCATCTACAATCAGGCAAGGTAGGGCTTTGGGAGGAGTGTTGAATAGTCCAACTCGTCCAGCTCGGCAGCGCCTTGGTGCCTTTTAGAGCTGTGTGCTGCCATTTTTGTTGCCATAGGTGGATAAGTGCACTCTCTTGTTGTCACCCAATGTATGCCTTGTTCAAGCATAGTGGCTTTCAAGCATCAGTCTCCTGCACATGGTTCAGTAATGCATTCTTGGCAATCAACAGAAGTTCCGTCATGCACCTTAGCTATAAACCCACACATACTAACAGCACTCTCAGAACACGTCTGAGCCAAACAATTCCATCATGTCATCCGCCACGCCCTCAAGGTGTCGAAGGTCAGCAGGTCCCCTGCCGCCCCGCCACCTGTGCCCTCACTAGCGTACGCTCGTCCCACCCTCTCCGTGCACATGCCTGTCTCCACAGCACCACCACTCCCCCCACCAGTAGCAGCTTTTATCACTGGAACAACATTGCCTTCCTCTTCCTCGATTTCCTCCTCCTCTTTGCACCCTCCCGTCCCTTCTCTGCCGTGTTGTGCTCCCTGCTTACTTGCAAGCCCCTTGCTGCCAGCACGCGCCTCTACGATGGTCTTCTCTGTGCCGCCTTCGAACCCTGTTTTCTCGTGGTACACAAATGTGACCCCCTCGCACATGCCAGTCACTTCTCTCAAGGGATCATCTGCAATGCCAGCCGCCAGTCTCCCTCCCCCACTGCTCATCGCGGCTACAACAGCAGCAGAGCTAGAGGTGGCGCTGCCAGTGATGGTGGATCCAGCAGCAGCAGCATCCGTGGTGGCAGCAGCGAGCCATTTGGCCGAGAGGGGTGAGTTGGAGCGAAGCAGCAGGTCCAAAGTGTCACAGGCAGTGGTCTGCAGCGTGTGGCATCAGGAGAGAACCGTAGATGAGTGGTGCAGGAGGAGCGTCTTCACATGAGGTGTTTCGGTGTTAGGTACGAGAGCAACATGCATTCACATAATACAGCAGAGAGTTCACTCTCTACCTGAACACCCAATGGGATTGCCACATCATTCCTTCAAAATAATCCAATCCTGCCATGCCAGCTTGCAACCGGCCTCCCACCCCCTCTTGTCAAGGGAACACGGCAGAGAGCGCTCACTCACCTGCTCCAGAGTGAAGAGCTCGCGCAGCTCCTCCTTGGTGAAGTGACCCGCCCCTCCTTGCTGCTGCTGCTGCTGCTGCTGCTGCCTCCACTTCTCCCACCGGCACCGCTGGCACAGCCCTGCTGAGTGCTGCCATCGCCCACCGCACTGGCCAACTCGCCCTTCATCAGCTGCCGCTGAAAGATCTCCTCTATGCTGCGAGGGAGGGAGGGAGCAGTGGGCGCAGGGTGGGTTCAGAGATGCATCTTTCGCAACGAGTTCTGCCCTGCCCATAGCTAGGACGCCGCAGATCACCACAGGCTTGCTCTGTTTTCAGGCGGCTAAGAAAACCTCCCCCTACCGCCCACACTGCCCCTCACCCGCTGCTCAGATGTCCCTCACCGGCCCTCTTCGCCTCTCACCTGCCCGTGGCCAGCAGGCGGTAGATCACCACAGGCTTGCTCTGCCCGTCCCTCCATACTCGCGCCATGGCCTGCAGGGAGGTGGGGTTACAAGGGACATGCGAGGATGTGTGCATGTATGCCCGTTCCTAAGTGTGTGTGTGAGTGTGTGTGTGTGTGTGTGTGGTGTGAGTGTGTGTGTGTGTGTGTGTGTGTGTGGTGTGTGTGTGTGTGTTTGTGTGTGTCAGCCAACCGTGCATCACCTCTCCCTCCCTCCACCTGTTTGTCATCAGCAGGCTTCCAGTCGGGGTCAAAGAGCACCAGTCGGGTGGCATTATCAGCTGTTATCCCGCCTTTCCGCCTCACGAGCACCCTCACCCTCCCCCACCTGATTGTCATTGGCAGGGTTCCAGTCGGGGGCAGCAGCCCTTTGGCCCAACCCAGCACACTCCCACCAACTTTATTTGCCATCAGTGCATCGCCTCCCTCTCAACCCCACCTGTTTGTCATTGGAAGGGTTCCAGCCGGGGTCAAAAAGCGCCCACCAGTTGGCATATCCCACTGCCGCTAACAGTGTGTACCAACAGTGCAACACCTCCCTCCCCCTCCACCCCACCTGTTGGTCGTTAGCAGGGTTCCAGTCAGGGTCAAAGAGCGCCAGTCAGATGGCATACGCCACTGCCGCTAACGCTGTTAGCCACAGTCAGTTGGCATCACCTTTCCCCCTCCCCTTCCCCCCCACCTGTTTGTCGTTAGCGTCAAAGAGCGCCAGTCAGATGGCATACGCCACTGCCGCTAACGCTGTTAGCCACAGTCGGTTGGCATCAACTTTCCTCCTCCCCTCCCCCCCACCTGTTTGTCATTGGCAGGGTTCCAGTCGGGGTCGAAGAGCACGAGGCGGTTGGCGCCCACAAGGTTGAGGCCAGCGCCGCCCGCCTTGGACGAGAGCAGGAAGCAGCGGCTGCCGTCCCGCCCCGCGTTGAACGCACACACCAGAGCCTGCCGCGTCGCTGCCTCCGTGCTGCCGTCCAGACGCGTGGTCTTCCACCCGTGGGATGCGCACATGGCCTGGTGGGGCGAGTTGAGAGGGCGCGAGGGCGGGAGGGCGGGAGGGCGGGAGAGACAGTGCGAGGGAGGACACCGAGGAAACGATGCCAGGAGGAGGTGCAGGCAGACTTCTAATCCAACAATCGCATGCACGCTCTCGCCTCTCCTCCATGACACCTGAGCTGGTACTGGAAAAGGATTCTCACCTCAATCACATCAAGCGCCCGTGTGAAATTCGACACTATCACCACTTTATCCCCACTGCCACCACCACCGCCACTGCCACCACTGTCCTGAACGCGGCTGTTACTGCTACCATCAGTAACACTAGACTCGGCACTCCCCTCGCTCCCCCTCGCCCCTGCTTCTCCCCGAACACTGCCCGCAGTAGCAAGGCCAGCACGTGCAGCTTGCCGCTCAGGCGCCACACATCGGGCCCCAGGGCTTTAAGGGCCGCAGCAGAGGCTGCTGCTGCTGCTGCTGTGCGCGAGAGAGGCGCGCCTGGGGCGGATGGGGACGGCTGGGGGAGCATGGATGGGCGCCTGGGGGGAGAGGGAGGAGGAGGAGGAAGGAGGGAGAGGGAAACAGGGATATTGCTTGTGGGAGGGCTGCACCAGGGGAAGGCATGCTTGTACTACCCTGACCCGAAACCATAACATGCTTGTGAGGCCATACACAAGAAATACTGCAAGGACTCCCATCGGCCTCCTGGGATCTGTTTACCTGAAGCCACCACGTTTCTGCCCTGCCTGGTTCCTGCCACCCGTTCCTCCCACCTCTCCGCCCTCTGCTGCCCCCTCCTCAGTTTCCTCCTCCGCATCCTCCTCTTCTCCCACCATCCCCTCAGCCCACTCCCCCTCATCTCCCCCCTCCTCCTCCACCACATCACCAGAGCCAGCAGAGGCCGAGGCAGCAGGCGAGGGGGAGCGGGTGCGGCGGGCAGCGGGAGTGGAAGACATGGGAGTGGCGGCGAGGGCGGGGGTGCAGGCAGAGCTTCCTAAGGTGGCAGATGGCCGTCAGGGCGCTGGCTGTGGTGGTGGCGACGGGGGAATAGAGTAGAGAGCGCACGTGCTGCAGGGGGTTTAGATGGGGGAGGTGGGGGTTGGGGGAGAATGGGGTCGTCGTCGGAAAGAGAAAGGAGGAGAGAGGAAAATAGGGGAGGGTATGATAGCAGAGGTGGTGGGGATGTGGAAAAGAATAAAAGAGAGGAAGAATCATCTTTGTGGAGGTACCGAACGGAGGTCAGGGCAGCGCACAACGGAATCCATGCATAGGTACCATTAGCTGGCAAGCAAACAGATTCCGACAATAGAAAACCTGGAAGTGTAGAGCTGTCCATGGACCATAAGACAGACTGGACATACCGTTGACTGCAGGAATTGAGTACTTGTGTGCCTGCTGCGGATGCAGTCGACAGAAGACAATGTAGCTGATGGGAGAGACGGGAGATGAGGGGAGGGAAATGTATTAGAGCTCAAAGACCGTGGGGATGGTCCAACTGTAACATAGAGCGTTTCTAGCACAAGGGGGAGAGAGCAGGCGAGGCGGAGAGAAGCAGTGCTGAGTCAGATTTGGGCGGCAGGTACGCGGCATTGACAGCAGCCATGCGCCTGTGCACAAACGCCGCTGCTTTGGCCTGCAGCTCCTGCGACCGAGCCTCCCCCAGCCGCACCTCCTCCTCTCTGCACGCGTGTGAGTATGGGGGAGCAAGGGAGCGAGGGAGGGAAGGAGAGACACAGAGGATAGTAGGAAGTAAGACTAATAAATGGGGTCAGAAAAGATGCAACATGCTGCAATGCAGAGTCAGACCACATGCAATCAATCATCCCACTGTGGTGCCGCGCCACGGTCCTTTAACTGCAACCCTTACGTAGCGCTGCGGTTGCAGCTCCTCTGGATGGGGTCGGCGAAGATGCGGCGGAAGGCGGGCAGCGGGCCCAGGCACCCCGGGTTCACCAGGTCCAGCAGAGCAAAGAACTCGTTCAGATCGTTCTGGATGGGCGTGCCCGTCTGGGGGGAGGGGAGAACGGGCGAGGGGGAGGGGCGAGGGCGAGGGGTGAGGGGGAGGGGTGAGGGGGAGGGGTGAGGGGAGGGGTGAGGGGGAGGGGTGAGGGGGAGGGGTGAGGGGGAGGGGTGAGGGGGAGGGGGGAGGGAGAAACGAACAGGAGTGTATCTCAATGATGAACGGGCGGTTCGGTCCAACGCGATATAAATAAGCAGGAAATCATTAGAATCGCTCTGGATGAGCATGACGTTCTGAGCGACAGAAAAGATTGAGGCCGTGACAATGTTAGAACGAAGTTGGAAAGGGACGAGTGAGGCTGTGACAAGGTTAGAAGGGTGGGAGGAAAGCGGGACGTGAGTGTGTGTTGAGGGGCAGATGTACGATAGGACACACGAGTTAAACGCATGACCACTTCAGCTCACCAGCAGCACTTTGCGAGGGCACCCCAGTTGTTGCAGTGCGGTGATGGTCTTGTTGCCCGCACTGCAAGCGCAGGAGCGACCAAGGGAGAGGTGGTTCGCAGGGGGAGGAAGAGATGAGAAAAGCTGAAGGCAGCAGCAGCAACCCATCAACCCAACAGCACCTCTCAACATTTTAAGAAGTCCTTCACCAGTAACTCAGCCAGAGCCCCTCGTTTCACAGCAGCAGCCCTTGAGGTCACGACATCACTCTCCCTTGCTACCCCCACAGACGCTCCTCACCAGATCTTGAGCCGGTGCCCCTCATCGCACACGAGCAGCTGCGGGGCGGCAGCGGCGAGGAGGGCGGCGTGGCGGCGGAGCAGGTCGTAGGAGGTGATGAGCACGGGCCACACCATGCCATGCCGTGCTTGAAGTCTGCTATCTTGAACTTCGCCTGGAGGCACAGCAAACGGGTGCATGAAGGGGCTTGGGACGTGATGGGTACAGGCCACACCATGCCATGCCGTGCTTGAAGTCTGCTATCTTGCCCTTCGCCTGGAGGTACAGTGCGGCAGATGGGTAGAGGCATGTTGAGGCGCCTCGGAATCTGAGATCTTGTGCTTCACCACCCTACACGCAGGGTTGCGCTGGATGGCTGCATGGGATGGGAAAGCACACGAGAGTCCTCCGGGTCGTAGGACGTGACGAGCATGGGCCACACCATACCACACCACGCCGAGCAGCCGTAGCTAAAGGAGGGTCATGGCGTGTCTGCAACAGAGGAATCTGCAATATCCGCCCAACAGTACTCACCTCCACTCCACGGTACACCTGCTCACACACGTGTCTCTCCTCTCCACGCTCCTGCCTCTGTAAAGCAGAGCTGGACACTGAAACTGAGGCTTTCTAAAAATCTGCATGGAGCATCTGCATACTGCCATCCTTCAATTCGCACCCCTTCCTCCACCTTCAATCCTCTCCCACTCCTCCTTCTTCCAATCCCACCCCCCTCCCCACCACCTCCCCCACCCCCTCCCCCACGCCACCCACTGGCATCCCCTCCACGTAGCGGCTTAAAACCTTCGAGAAGTCCGAAACCCTGACGCCCACAATGTGCTGAACCTCAGCAGCAGTTGGCGCTTCAAGCTCTGCTGTCTGTCCCCGCCACCTGACCCCCCTCTGGCCCTCTGGCCCTCGCGGGCGGCATACCTCAGTGGGAGTGAAGCTGGAGTTGACCACCAGCGCCTTGAGCCTCTCCGTGCCCAGCCACTTGCGGAACTGACGATGAAGTGGCACGGGGTGGTGGTTGGGGGGGAGAGAGGAGGGCATAATAGGGAGGGTGAGAAGTCGAGGTGAGATGGGGGGTGAGGGTTTGAGGTTGCCCAACCATGTTCCATCCCCCGTTTGTCTTTTTCGGTTTCCAAGCAAGTCAGGGCAGCTCATGAGTTCGGGTGGACTTGAGAAACACCACCTCAGCCTCAGCCTCAGCCTCAGCCTTCTGCACAGCCCTTCTGCACAGCCTTCTGCACCAGCCTTCTGCACAGCCTTCTGCACAGCCCTTCTGCACAGCCTTCTGCACAGCCTTCGCACAGCCTTCTGCACAGCCTTCTGCACAGCCTTCTGCAACAGCCTTCTGCACAGCCTTCTGCACAGCCTTCTGCACAGCCTTCTGCACAGCCTTCTGCACAGCCTTCTGCACAGCCTTCTGCACAGCCTTCTGCACAGCCTTCTGCACCAAGCCTTCTGCACAGCCTTCTGCACAGCCTTCTGCACAGCCTTCTTGCACAGCCTTCTGCACAGCCTTCTGCACAGCCTTCTGCACACAGCCTTCTGCACAGCCTTCTGCACAGCCCTTTCTGCACAGCCTTCTGCACAGCCTTCTGCACCAAGCCTTCTGCACAGCCGCCCTTCTGCACAGCCTTCTGCACAGCCTTCTGCACAGCCTTCTGCACAGCCTTCTGCACAGCCTTCTGCACAGCCCTTCTGCACAGCCCCTCTGTGCCCCAGCTTTTTGCCCAGCTTTTTTGCCCCAATCTTGTGCCGCACAGCCAACTGCAGCACACGTCACACGACCTTGAAGTTCCCTTGGCCACCACTCCAACCAAGGACAAAGGGTACCGCGCCTCGCCCTTGTGGCTAGCTATGCAGCGCGCCTCACATTTGTGTTGCGCGTACCTCGGCCCCCCAGTTGTCGACCAGCGAGGGACGGGCACACCACCACCGCCTTGCGCAGGAAAGGGCGGCCCTGAGGGCCCTGCGGATGGGGATTGCAGGGGGAAGGGGGAGGAGAGCATGGTATGAGAGGACAAGGATTGGGGTCACTTGCAACACGGGTCAAGGGAGGACGGGCACACCACCACCGCCTTGCGCAGGAAAGGGCGGCCCTGAGGGCCCTGCGGGATGGGGATTGCAGGGGGGAAGGGGGAGGAGAGCATGGTATGAGAGGACAAGGATTGGGGTCACTTGCAACACGGGTCAAGGGAGGACGGGCACACCACCACCGCCTTGCGCAGGAAAGGGCGGCCCTGAGGGCCCTGCGGATGGGGATGGAGAGGGGCGGGAAAGGGGGCATAGCAGGGGGAAAGGGCAGGAGGAAGGTGCAGGCCGGAACAAAGGTGACTCTCGTGTGCTCAGAAGCCCTGATAGGTGATGGGCATGGCCAGCGCCACTGGTTCCTCGACACATGTGACAATGCAGGGCGGACTGCAGAGCGCCTGCAGGGGGCCAGTGTGAAGGGCTTGCATGGAGGGAGAAAAGCACACAAAGCAGGCACGCCTACGGCGCCTTGGGGCTGAGGAAAAACGAAGCGGCAGACCAGAAGGAGGGAGACGGAAACGGACAGGGTAATGCTATGCTAGTAGCGAAGGCAGGCGGGGTAGGGAAACATGAGAAGGGGTTTGGGAGAGAACAGGCGAGTGAGAGAAAAGGAGAGAAGAGAAACGTGCCTGTTGAGAAGTGTCCAGATGAGAGCTATGACTTGAAGAGTCTTGCCAAGGCCTGTGCGGGGAGAGGGACAGGAGACGATGCAGAGAGCGCACGGTTACAGTTGGGAGGCTCTACAACCGTGCAGGAAACACCAGAGGGGGGAGCACACAACCCAATGTGTCAGCTATTCTACTCCATCACCCCATCTCCCGTGTCAACTTTCCCCGCCCCGCCTCACCCATTTCGTCTGCCAGCACGCATCCGGAGCAGCCGGGCCACGCGCACCTCGAGCACACTCTCCAGCATGAAGCGCACGCCCTCCACCTGATGCGGTCGCATGCGCGTGCCGACGTACTGCCAGGGAGGGGGGGGAGAGAGGGAGGGAAGGAGGGAGGGATGCGGAGGAGGGAAGGAGGGGAGGGAAGGAGGGAGGGAAGGAGGGAGGGAGGGAGGGAGGGAGGGAGGGAGGGGAGAACGAAGATAGAGGGTCACCTGGATGAATGGCACAGCCTCCACCTCAAGGGGCCTCATGAATGCACTCATGTACTGGGAGGGAGGGACAGGCAATAAGGAGAGGGAAGACGAAAGGGCGCATACGAATACGAGTAATTTACACATATACGGTATCAGCTGAATAGTTTGCCACAATCACAACGGAAGTGGTTCGCAGCCTAGTGCCGTAAGCAGATTGGATCGCGATTGACAACATGCGCGCTGATTGAGCATGAGCATTGTGGCGTTAATTCTGGAGAAGAAGATAGGCTTGGGGGGAGAAGAAGATAGGCTTAGAGGGAGAAGAACACAAGCGTACAGGGTCAAGATAGATCTTGGTGATTCCCTTTCCGTTCTGGGTTGGGTTGAGACACACTGCATCCTGCACGACACATCACCGCAGAGCAAGCAACGGAAAGAAGGGAAATCCCCAACAATCCAGCCGCAGCAGTAAGGCAAGAGAACGCAAGAGCCAGAGGCGGAACACAGAGAGGAAAATGTGTTGCAAAGCATGGTGCAACTCAAAATCATAATCCATTGCCAATCATACGCCATTGCCACAACATACCCCATTG
>BQMB01001986.1:2500-115000 GCA_027943415.1 Closterium sp. NIES-67
GCACCCGTCCTCCCAGCACAAGCCCCAGGCCTGAGGTACTCGCCAGATTTTCCAATTCCCTCTTGGCAGCCGACAAGTGCTCTGATCGGTGTCTGCCAGTCGTGACGAAGCGAGTGAGAATGCTGAGAGGGTATGGAAGATCTGGGCGAGTGCGTGTCATGAGATACATGAGGCATCCCACCAGCTCTACGTAGGGACCACTGAGCTCAACTGGCTCACTGGAGACAACAACTGAGAGCTTGCTGTCCACATGCATGGGAGTGGGTTGTGACGAAGAGAACTGAAGACCAAACCTCTAGAGGATCTGCTGCACCATTTGGGATTGGGAGAGGGTAATTGCACGCGCTGCATGGTCACGAGAGATCTCCAAGCCCAGATAGCACCGCAGCTCTCCCAGGTCAGTGCAGACGTGTCTCCTAAATAGCTTGGCCTTCACTTAGGCCAGTGCAACTGTGTCTGGTGTAGCAAAGATCAGGTCGTCTTTGTATACAACGATGTAGAAGGGAGTTTGGCCACCACGAATGAAGAGTGAGTGGTCAGCAGAGGACGGGAAGAAGTAGAGAGCCGCTAGTGTAGTGCGTAGCGTGTCATGCTACTCTTGGGGCACCTGTCGTAGACCATTGATTGGGCGCCGCAGGCTCCACTAGGTCCCAAGTGGGAATCACCCGGTGAAACCTGGTAGGCGTGCATGTAGATCTGCTTGTGTAGGCTACCCTGCAAGAAAGCTATCGAGAAGTCCAAAGAGTGAAGCACTTGAAGAGTAGTCATCTTCGAGGTGGGGGAGGGGGAGGAGGAACACTAGTGCCATGGTGAGGGAAGCGAACGTAGTAGGAGACAAGCTGCGAACGCCTTATTAGGGGACCCAGTCTAGAGGAGGGTCGGAAAAACCTAGGGGTGTATAGAGCGAACATGAATCTTAGGGGGTGGGGCTAATGATCAAATTTTCAAATTTAATCCCCAGGGCTTAATTTACGTTATTGTTAGAGAAAAACTAAATCTAAGAAATGTGTACTGGCACATGTGCCTCCTACCAAATTCCGACCAAAACGGCGAAGCAACCGTGGAAGAATCTGGAGAGTATGCCCTCCAAAGATGCCGCCATGCTGCAGTTGGCTTGTTCAACGCGGCCCAATGGCAACGCAACTCCCCATTGCGCTGGATCTGGACAAATGCCTTGGCTTCCAACTACAGCTAGGTATGCTGTCAGCGAGGGCCACGCATGCGCACACTAGGTAAACAAATGGCGGAACCCTTGCGATAAGCTCAGACGTGATGAAGGACCACCCGCCAGCATCGTGCGATAGATGGTGATGCCACTCTGGATTCCTTTGCGGTGACAGGCCGGTTCGGTTCTCCATCTGCGTCGTGAGCCCGCAGAGGATTCTAAAGGGTCTCTACATCGCTCCTCATTCCTTTATTTCACAGCACTTTGAAAATCAATGCCTCTAGTCTACCTCCGAGTAGGATGCTCGGCACTCTCCCTTCGTAGTGTGCTATTCATCCATGGGAGAAGCTCCTGCCTCTGGTTTCTCTATAATCTTTGGTTGCCCATGCCAGCCTACTCATCTCAGCGTGGGTTGAGGCCGTAGGCACCGTGCTCCTTATCCTGTGCCCCCAGTGTCACCTGCAAATCCCGCACCTCCGGCTCCTCCCTCTCCTCCCACGCCACCTTCCCCCCCGACACCGCCTTCTCCTCCTTCCATGCTATGGCCGACAAACATACTGGTCTTGACGTGGATTCTCAACGATGAGCCGTCGTCCCATGGTGACGACGATGGCGTGGGTCCTTCAAAGGCACCGGCTCCCAATGATGCTGCTCCCGCTGCTGCTGATGACGTCGGCCGTCGCTACCACGACTGAGCACCGGACGACGAGTGGCCCGACCCTGCAGACGCTAACGATGCGGATGTCGAGTATTGGGGTAGAGATGGCCTGCCTGAGAAACTTCCCATCCCAACTTTCCCGAAGGGCAAATCTCCCAAGGATCCTAAAGAGTGTAGTAAGGATGCCTAGAAAACGTAGGACAAACCAGTAGCATAATTCATACACCACCAGCGAGTAGTTGTATTGGCCGGGGAATTTGCGGGAGGGCAAGTCACAGTGTGCAGTGGCACGCGAAGGAAAGTTTGGTCCCAAGCGCATCCGCGACTGGCTTAAGGTGGAGACTCGCCCCAGACGGCTCACCTAGTGCAAAAGCGGCTTCATGGTGCCGAGAGGACCTCTTGGTACCACGACATGGAGGCCGAGGTGTATAAGTGCGTCTTGGAGAAGCAAAAGTCCGGCATTCCAGTGTCGGTGAAGCAGCTCATGTCGTGGAGCCGCTCCATCATGCGGGAAATGTTCCCGCATAAGACGTGGATGCATATGGTCCCTGTGCGCACATGCAGCTACCAAAAGAAAAGGGTGACGGTGATGCTGGGGTGTTCTCCGAGCGGTAAGATGCTAAAGCCATGGGTTTTTTTCAAGCGCAAGAACCTGCCGCATAGAAAATTCCCCAGGGGTGAGTTGTCATGTTCGACTCTTGAACAGCTCTTGTCCACTACGCTGTTTATCTCACCTTCTCTTTCCGAGAATTTCACTGACTATCTTGCAGTGTTGTGTAGATGTTATCATGTGTGCGCAAGAAAATGGTTGGATGGACGAGGAGGAGTGCTCAAATGGCTGCACGGGGAGGTGAAGCCTTACCCGAAGCTGACATTCGGCTACCAAGCAAAGGTGGTCATTCTCGTCTTCCACAGTTACAAGGGTCATCTCACCGATTGAGCCACAGCGGAGCTACGGGAGCAGGGCATCATTCCCACCATCATCCCCAGCGGCTTCACCAGTCTCATTGAGCCTCTCGATGTCTGCATCAACAAGTCCTACAAGGCTCATGTGCGCGGGGAATACCAGGATTGGTTAGACGAGACCAGCATCAACCTCACCACTCCCAAGGGTGAGTATCAAGCTCCGATCCGCCCTAATGCTTCACCAGTCAAGCATCAATAAGACACACACCAATGTTCCCGTGCCTTATTGCAGGGAATCTGAGGAAGCCCCCACCGGAGGGGACTTTCAAGTGGTGCTCCCGAGCATGGAAGCAGCCCCGAGCAGCCTCATCGCGAAAGCTTTCAAGATATGAGGGATCTCTAGTGCGCTCGACGGCTCGGAGGACGCCGAGGTGCGGAAGCACATGCGTGATGCCAAGCCCACTGAAGTCGACATCAACGATGACACACGTGGTCCTGGCTATGCTGGTGACAACACTGGCGAGGCTGAGACCAGGGCGGCTGGCAATCGACCTGCAAGCCGAGTCGACAGGAAGGGTGAGGCCGAATGCGTGGGTGATGAGGGGGAAGGCGAGAGCACCAGTGAGGATGAGTCGGAGGAAGATGGCATGGAGGATGGCGTGGAGACTCTGGAAGACGATGGCTAGGCAGAGGTAGAATGAACACTAGACTAGCGAGGATGATGTGCATTTATTGCTCTATGCAAAATTGTAGGAGATGCTTAGATCATGTGGGTGTGGAATCTGTAGCATTAGCATAGCCATAACTGCATGTGAGTAGTGTTTGTTATGATAGTGAGAAATTTTTTACTAGAAGGTGGGAGAGGGAGACACAAGTAAGTGGAGTTGTACTCTCTAAGAGCTGACCTAGCTAGGATACACTAATACATATAACCTAACTAGTATATACATTTGTTTAGACACACCCCCTAGCCTAGGTAGAGTCAACGTCTAACAAACCAGAACAAACCAGGGCAGCACTACTAGTCTGGCCTCTAGTGGATGTAACAAAGCAACTCAGGGCAGCACTACTAGTCTGACCACTGAGATAAAGGGCCACAAGGCCAGTCAGCAAGTGTAGCAAGACCAGCAGGTATAGCACAGCAAGTACAAGCTGGTATAGCATAGATCAGGATACAAGGAGGGGAGCGACTACTAAGACTAGACCAAGTTGAGTACAGAACTGCTGATGGACACAAGGTGGTAGTGCCTTGGTGAAGTATCAGCAGTGTTGGCCTCTGGCCACCAGTACTACACGAGCCTGACCGCGCTGCTGCAACTCACGCAGCAGGAAGTACCGCAGCTGGATGTGCTTCGCCCTGCCCTCAAGTCGAGCCTCCTGACCTAGGAGGATCATGGTCCTGTTGTCAGCAAACAGGACCAGGGAAAACCTAGGTTGCTAACCCAAGTCGGTGAGTAAGAACGTCAGCCATCAGAGCTCCTGAGGGGCCATGGCCCCAGCATAGATCTCTGCCTGACAACACGACTGAGCTATTGACAATGACCTGGTGAACCTCCACGAGACTGCACCCACACCAAGACTAAAACAGTAGCCTTGTGAGGACTTGAGTGTCTCCAAGTCATCAACCCACGATGTGTCTGTGTGTTTAGTGAGCACCACTGGCTCCCGTCCTCCTAGTACAAGCCCCAATCATGATGTACTCGCCAGATACCGAAGCACCCTCTTGGCAACCAACCAGTGGACTGGTCGGAGCCTGCTTGTCACAAAATGGAACAAGAGCAGAGGCCTTGTGTTCCATAAGCACAAGGGTGGGCTGTGCTAAGGAGAACAAGAGACTGAACCTGTGGAGGATCTGCTATACCATATGGGACTGGGAGAGATCTCCAAGCCCAGATAGCGCCTCAGCTCCTACAGGTCATTGCAAGTGTGCCTCCTAAGTAACTCGGCCTGCACTGAGGCCAGTGCATCTCTGTCAGGAGTGGCAAAGATGAGCTCGTCTACGCAGACTAGTATGTAGGACGAGATCTAATGAGTACGGACAAAGAGCGAGGGTTCAGTAGAAGACGGGAAGAACAGAAGAGCGGCAAGTGTGGTGTGGAGCATGTCGTGCCACTCACGGGGCACCTGACATAGACCGTATACAGGGCAGCACAGGCACCACTGGGTCTCACATGGGAAGGACCCAGAGAAGCCTAGTGGGCGCCAGATAGATCTGCTCATGCAGACTACCCTTCAAGAAGGCTTTGGAGAAGTCTAGTAAGTGAAGCTTATAGTCACGCTGCGTGGCTAGGTGATGGAGTACTCGAAGAGTGGTCATCTTTGGAGTAGGGAAGACGGTCCGAAAGAAGTCCACACCCTCCCATTGATTGAAGCCTCTAGCCACATAGCGCGCCTTGAACTTAAATGTCCCTCCAGGTGCGCGCTTCACCGTGCAGATCCACATGCCATCAACTACGTTCGCCCCAGGCGAGGGACCCGTCCACGTAAGTGCATGTGGATTTGTAGAATGACATCTATGCCCCCATTGTGTGTATCCACTGGGCTGCCCAAGGCCCCGACAACGCCTCAGTGTAATAGCGTAGGATAGGGATGTCAAGGGCGTCTGGGTCGCCCTCTGGGGATACAAGCATGGCGCAGAGATGGGGTACAGTGGCAGCAAGGTAAGCAGTGGTGTACTAGATAGTAAAACAGCCAGTCAGTGGCATCAAGAAGAAACCCGAGGAAGACATAGAGGAGAGGGCGGGCTATGAGCTTGTCCATGCCAGTGGTGCGGATGTGAGCTAGGCTGCCCCAATTGTGGAACGCAGAGGCATCACCAAGGGACCCGGTCCAGAGGAGGGTCGACGAAACTTGTGGGTACAGGGAGTGCGGCAACAAGTTAAGCTGGTGAGCTGCGTACCGCACGACGAACGGCCACAAAAAATGTGGTGCACTGGCATGCACCAAGGAGGTGCGAGCTACCTCCATGACCAAGCCGATGCGTCACTCGGCGACCCCATTCATTTGTGGGGAGTGTGGCAGTGTGTACGTTTGGCGGATGCCCTCCACACTGCAAAACTTACCTAGACGGCCGGAGGCGAACTCGCCATTACAGCGAGAGTGTAGACAGACCACGGGCAGGCAGTATTGGGTGTGGGCGCTGAGCAGCCACGGGATGAGAGTGTCAGGCACATTGGCCTTCTACTCCAGCGGGAACACTGTCCTGAAATGCAAGAAGTCATCTACAATGACGAGGAGGAACCTGCTAAGACCATGAACTGGGGCAGGGCCCCAGATGTCACAGGATCGAATGAGTTTTGCTCAATCTTCCACTATCGATCAGTACAAGGTGCTTTTATACTACCAGAGTACATCAGGTAACCAGGTTTATCCTATCCAAAGGGAATAGACCCTTCTAGAAATAGAATCACCCTGCATATAGCAATGCGAGGCTATTGACTTTAAGGGATTACGACCGAATTACGCTAGATATAGCGCGGCAGTACATCCCGAGCCTGGTCGTGATATAATTATAATAACGGGAGAAATCAAAGGATAATGGAAAATGAGGAATAGGAAACCAAATGAGATGAGATAAAGACCAAATGAATCAGGATAGAAAGAGGAATGAAATAGAAAGGAAATATGAAAAGGGGAAATTGGTGTAACGGTGTCGTACTCTCACACCAGACGTCCATGTGCAGTGCCTGTAGCAGTGCTGTGGTAGAGGGGGAGTGCTGCCAGCCCTCGATACAAGAGGCGCACAGGGCGCTACCGACGCATACAAGGCTGGGAGCGACGCATGAAGACCAGTGACTAGACCGTGTTGGACGCGGGAGTGCAGAGTAACCTTAGCGGTGGTGCCATAGAAGGTAGCGACAGGAGCGCAACGCGGCTACCTCAGTAGACGCAGCAACCGGCGGGGACTCTGTGTGTAGTCTGAAGAGACTGGACGCTGGGTCAACCTCAAAAGTGGCTTGACGTCTACTCGTGGTTGTGTCTGTACAGGCTGCGTATCTCGCGTAGCCAGGACGTGGTGGTGACTTCTTGATCCTGGAGGTGATCGACACCAACTAGGTTCCTGGAAAATGTATGGATGTCCAGGCATGTGAGGGAGCCAGAGGGGACAGCTGGACAAGGGAGAGTGGTGGTGCTGCGTGCGATTACTGTGGCGGGGGAGTCTGCTAGGGAGAAGCCGACTGACGCGAAAGAAGTAGTGAGATGCGCCAGAGTATAGCGTAAAGGAGAAGGCCACCTCAGCAGGGGCCAGTGAGGGAACACTAGCAGAGTCTATGCCAGACGCAGCATGGGATCCTAGACTACACATAGAAGTGTATCGTAAACTACAAACAGCAGGATAATAGGAACCAGCAACACTAGTGTCATAAGCTTACATATCGTACATTGCATACTCTATCTGAATCACATCAAGTTCAAATATGTGAACACCACGACGAAGCAAAGAGGTACCTGCTATTGGGGACCAAACAGGCAGCAGTAGAGGTCGTCTAGACGATGGTAGCAGCAGGCGGCGGAGTGGCCCATGCACCTGCAAACCTGGCCGGCCTAGGGACCAGTTAGTAGCTGGCACGTTCACGTCCCAACGCCTCTAGAACCACCAGCACCCGGGCCCACAAAAGAGTCACGCGACCCCCAGGGCACCGACTGCCCTGAGGCCCAACCTCCATGGCCTCCACCATGACCACCACTCCTAGGGCCCGTCGCCCCCCACGGCAGCTGCTGTTGTTGTTGCGACCTCTGCTGCTTCTGCGGCGACTGCTACTGCTGCTACGCAGTCTCCGACTCCGTTGGACAGACCTCTCCCTCTGCCCATGCTCTCCCTCCACCCACCACTGCTGATGCCCTCCCTTGCCCCCCTTGCCCTTGCCCCTCTATCCCGAGGAGCAACTGGGCGTGGTAACCGCTGTAGTGGTCTCGTAGACCTCCGCGACAGAGGCAGAGGCCCCAAAGAGAGGGAGCTGGGGGACGGAGCAGCCCTGAAAGATGAGGACTGTCACCGTGCCAGTGGTACCAGCAATGGCACGGAGGCATGACCCAACCGTCGTCAGGGCGGTGGAAAACTCACCGATAGTGAGGGTGGTGGGGGTCTGTGCGAGGAGAGCGTCTCGCGCAGGGGCGAGACGGTTAGGGAGGCGGGTGGCAAGGAGGTACTGAGTGATATAGGTGGGCGAGAAGCAGGTGGTGTGCTGGTCCTCAGGGCAGGCTGCATGCCAGCAAGCCTCAAGGGAGTGCAGGTGCACTGTGAGGTCCACTACAGCGGAGAAGGAGGCTAGGTCGGGGAAAAGAAACAGCAGCAGGAGACGACCTAGGGTAGCGGAGGACTGGTTAGATTAGCGAGCAACAACTGCATCCCAGATAGCCTTAAGAGTTTCTAGCATCTCAAAGTGAGTCTGCTCGTCAGCGGGGAGGGCCGTAGTGACTACCAGTTGCGCAGCTGCCAGACAGAGAGAGCGGCTAGGGCAGTCTTGTACTCCGTCCGCTGCGCGGGCGTCGTGTCAGCAGGAAGAGCAGCGGGCTCTGGGGGGGCTAGCAATGTACCCGAAGTGAAGGCCACCAGGGCCTGGCCTTCCTGGCGGATAGACATGAGCTGGCGGCGGAGAGTGACCAGCCAGGCCGAGAAGCCAAGCACGCGACCCTCGGCGTCCAGGTGGAGGACAGAGGCAAACAGGGTCGCCATGGCGGCAGCTGGCGGCGTCTGTAGCGGCGAGCTGTAGGAGAGGGCAATAGGAGGTGGCGGACACCAGCAGCTGGCTGCAGAAGCGGGAGGCTGCTAGTGGTGGCAGTAGGAGGCTGTGAGTAGTGGCAACGAACAGTGGCATCAGGAGGGTGCCCGTGGTGGCAGTAGCAGGTAATGACCATTTGTGGCGGCAGCAGGCAGGCTGCAAGTGATCGGCAAGCAGCGAGCGGGCCGTGCGGCGGGCGGGCGCAAGCTAGCGCTGGCGGCTGGCACTGGCGGTAGGCGGCAGTGGCTGGCTGGCTTGCGCGGGCCAGTAGGCGGAGGCTGGCACTGGCGGCTGGCACTGGCGGCTAGCACTGGCGGCTGGCGGCCAGCTGCCGGTGCTGGCAGCTAGTGCAGGCTGCAGCCAGCACTGTTGGCGGTGGCAGGTGGCGCTGCTAGCAGGCTGCGGCTGGCGTGGACTGCTAGCTCTGGCTGCTACCAGGCAGCGGCTCGCGTTGCTGGCAGGCGGCGGCGACAGATAGCGCTGCTGGCTGGCGGCGGCGAGCTGGCAGCTGCTTGCTTGCAGCAGCGAGCTGGCAGTGGCGGGTTGCAAGCTGGCGGTGGCTGGCGGCAGCGGCGAGCTGCGGGCTGGCGGCTGCTGGCTGGCGGCGGCGAACAGCGAGCTGGCGGCTGCTAGCTATGAGCTGGCGGTGGCAAGGTGGCAGTGGCGAGCTGCGGGCTGGCGGCTGCTTGCTGGCCGCGGCAAGCTGCTAGCTGGCGGCTGCTGGCTGGCGACGGCGAGCTGACGGCTGCTGGCTGGCGGCAGCGAGCTGGCGGCTGCGGGCTGGGGAGCGGGCGGTGGCTAGTGCGCGGCGGTGGCGGCGAGCTGGCTGCAGCTAGCTGGCTGCGAGGCGGCGGCAGCGAGCGGGCAAGGAAGCTGCGAGGCGAGCGAGCGGCTAGGAGGAGGCGCAGAGCAGCGGGCAAAGGGTGGGCGGACAGGCGCGGGCTGACGCTAGGCTATCGTTGGCTGGCGCTTTCTGGCGCTAGCGAGCTGGTGACGGGAGAGCTAGCTAACGACGGGGGGGAATTAGGCTAGGGGCGGCAAGGAGGTGGATCGGGCGGCGCGAGCTTCGTAGCTAGGGGCGGAAGCGAGAGTGGGTGGGGACCTAACCTAGCTCTAGATGCCATGTTAAGATGGCGAGAAAAAGTTGACTAGAAGGTGGGAGAGGTAGATACGAGTACATGGAGTTGTAATCTCTAAGAGCTAACCTAGCTAGGATACACTAACATATATAACTTAACTAGTATATTCATTTGTTAGTTTGACCGTGTTAGGTAATTTAATTTCTTATGTAATGCTAGGATTTAACATGTTCAAATCATATAAATGGGAAAGATGGATGATAGTGTTCACGTTTATATATGTGTTACTGTAGTTATATGTCAACAAATATATATATACTAGTTAGGTCAGTCCTTAGGGGGTACAACCCCACTCTTGTATTCCCCTTGACATGTTCCTTAGTCAACTTTTCTCGCGCTACTCCAACATGGCATCTAGAGCTAGGTATAGGCTCCTCCTCCTTCCGCCCTAGCACACGCCATCACCCTAGCCTAGCACGCTTCGCCCCTAGCTGCACGCCTCGTCGCTAGTCGTCATTTCCCCCCGTTAGTACCTAGTGCTCGTTCCCGCCCGCCCTCCCCCATCACTCGTTCCAGCGCCAGCCACCTTGCTAGTGCCAGCGCCAACCAGCTCGTCAGCTCGCCAGCACCAGCCCGCGTCGTGTAGCCAATGCAAGCCAGCTCGCCAGCTCACCAACACCAGCCACCTCGCCAGCTGGCCAGCGCCAGCAAGCGCCAGAGCCAGCATGCCAGCGCCAACTAGCTTGCTAGCGCCAGCCAGCGCTAGCAACCATCAGCCAGCGCCAGCCGGCGCCCACGCCAGCTAGTCCGCACCAGCCTGCGCCAGCGCCAGCCAGCCAGCGCTAGCCCGCCAGCACCAGCAGCATGCTGCCAGCAGCCAGCGCCACCAGCGCCACCACTGCCAGCTGCTCGCTGCCAGTGTCAGCAGCCAGCAGCCAGCACCAACCTCCAGCCGCCAGCAGCACGCTGCCAGCAGCCAGCACCAGCCGCCAGCCGCTAGCGGCACGCTGCCAGCAGCCAGCACTAGCCAACAGCGACAGCGCTAGCCGCCAGCTGCCACCAGCCAGTGCCAGCCACCAGCTGCCAGCGCCAGCCACCAGCCAAATGCCGCCCGCTCCCAGTCAGCCGCCGCCAGCTTGCTGCTGCCAGCTAATAACCACCAGCCAGCAGCCGCCAGCTAGCCGCTAGCCACCGCCAGCCAGCAACGGCCGCTGCCGCCCACTGCCACTGCAGCTACCGCTTCCACTGCCGCAGCTACTGCCGCCCACTGCCACAACAGCTACTGCTGCCACTGCCGCAGCTACTGCCACCCGTTGTCGCCCGCTGCCGCTGCTGCTGCAGCTGCCACTGCCGCGACTACTGCCGCCCACTACCGCTCTCCGCCACCAGCCAGCCAGTGCCAGCCAAAGCCAGCGCCAGCAGCCTACTACCAACCGCCAGCGCTAGGTGCTCGCCCCCAGCACCATCAGCACCAGCAGTGCTAGCCGCCCGCCGCAAGCGCCAGCAGCCAACGCCAGCTGCCAGAACCAGCAGTGCTAGCCGCCCACCGCCAGTGCCAGCAGCCAGCACCAGCTGCCACCTGCCAGCAGAACTAGCCATCACCGCCAGCAGTGCTAGCCGCCCACCGCTAGCGCTAGCCGCCAGTGTCAGCAGCCCGCTACCAGCCGCCAGCATCAGCCGCCAGCGAGCCGCCACCAGCTCACTGCACACTGCTGCCAGCCGCCACTGCCCACCACTGCTGCCCGCTGCCACTGCCCGCCGTTGCCCACCAGCCGCTGCTGCCCGCTGCTGCTGCCAACCGCCGCAGCCCGCCGCTGCCCTCCAGCTGCCTACTAGCCGCCAGCTAACCGCCGCCAGCTAGCCGCCAGCAGCGCCTTCCCACTAGCCGCCAGCAGCGCCAGCCAGCTAGCCGCCAGCAGCACCGTCCAGCTCGCCGCCAGCAGCACCGGCCAGCTCACCGCCAGCAGCGCTTGCCAACTTGCCGCCCAGCAGCGCCTGCCAGCTCGCCAGCTAGCCCACTCATCAGCTCAACAGCCTCTTCGCTCGCTCACTCGCTCACCAGCTCGCCACCAATGCGCCACCTCACTGCCCACAGCTGCCAGCACACCAGCACATCACCTCGCCAGCTCGCAGCCAGCTTGCCAGCTCGCTCCCAGCTTGCCATCTCTTGCTACCAGCTCGCCGCCAACTAGCTGCCACTGCCGCCTTAATATCCCTCGCTACTACTGCCGTCCAATGGCAACAGTCGCATCTGCTGCTACCTTCGTTAGTGCTCCTGCATCCCCTAGCGCCTCCCGCTAGTCTCCTCCTCGTTTCTAGAGTTCCTCGAAGCTGCTCCTCTCGGCATGGCGACCTCGGTGCGATCAGTCCCTTGGCCAGCCTACCAGACAGTTCCCTTCGCTCTCCGGCTTCTCGCTCACCGTCGACAGCTGGTAAGCCCACACATAGACTACACACTCGTAGAGGATCACATCATTTTGCTTCTTGGCTTCTAGCTCCACGAGCTCAAGGAATGCTACCGGGCTGTTTACCCCTCGCAGCGGCAGCAGCAGCAGCCACAGTGGGGTCCTGGAGGTGTTAGGCACGGTGGAGGCCCTGGAGGTGAGGCCCTGGGTTGGTCACCGCCCTGGGGCCAGCGTGGTTTCTCTGGAGGACCGAGGGCCTGGGAGTCTAGGTCCCACTACGGTGTCTATTCTAGGAGCCTCTACTACGCATCCCCTAGGCTCCTCCCCTGCCCCTCCTATAGTGGTCCTCTCCTTCATACTCGACTCTGGCCCATCTCACCGCTTCTTCTGCGACCGTACTGCTCTTACCCCGCTTTCGGCACCGGTTCAGATCTCCCTAGAAGACTCCCCAGCCACAGTAATCGCACGCAGCACCACCACTCTCCCATGTCCAACTGTCCCATCTGTCTCCCTCACAGGTCTGCACATCCCTACGTTTGCCAGGAACCTAGTTGATATCGGTCACCTCCAGAATCAAGAAGTTACCACCACGTTTCCTGGCTACGCGAGACACACAGCCTGTACGGGCACAGCCACGAGTAGACGTCTAGCCACTTTTGAGCGTGAACCAGCATCCGGTCTCTTCACAATACACACAGAGTCCCCGCTGGTTGCTGCATCTGCTGAGGTAGCCATGCCGTGCTCCTATCGCTCCCTTGCTCACCCTACCCTTCTGTGGCACCACCGCTTAGGCCACCCTGCACTCCTGCATCTTAGGCGTATGTCATAGCACGGTCTAGTCACTGATCTTCCTGCATCATTCCCAGCTCTGCTTACATCGGTAGTGCCCCTGAGCACCTCCTGTATCGAGGGCCGGCAGCGCGTCGCCCCTCACTCCTCCTCGTTTCCTCCTACCACAGCAATGCTATAAATACTGCACATAGACGTCTGGGGCCCTGCCCCGGTCCATGGTCTTAGCCAAGAGCGCTTTCTTCTCATCGTCGTTGACGGCTTCTCGCGCTTCACCACGGTGTTCTCGCTGGAGCGAAAGGTCAACGTGGCTGACGCTCTTGTCCCATGGTTGCTCGCCATACGCACCTTGTACCGACTGCCCTTACTATATCTCGTTTATACTCTGACCGTGGTGGCGAGTTCGCCTCTGGCCGTCTCGAACAGTTTTGCCGTGCGGAGGGCATTCATCAGACGTACACACTTCGGGACTCCCCATAGCAGAATGGGGTCGCTCAGCAATGTATCGGCCTGGTCATGGAGGTAGCTTGCTCCTCCTTGGTCCATGCCGGTGCACCCCATTTTCTGTGGCCTTTCGCTGTGCGCTACGCAGCTCACCAGCTTAACCTGTGGCCGCGCTCCCTATGACCCCAGGTTCCGTAGACCCTTCTCTGGAGTGGGTCCCCTGATGACGCCTCTGCGTTCTACGTCTGGGGCAGCCTTGCTCTCGTAAGTGCCTGTGGCGTGGACAAGCTCTCAGCCCACACTCTCCCCAGTGGCATCCTCGAGTTTCCACTTGACGCCCTTGACTGGCTGTTTTACCACCCGTTGCACCACCGCTTCTACCGCTTTCGTGACGTTACCTTCGATAAGACGCTACCCTACTACTGGCTCTTCCCTCATCATAGTTCTTCTGTCCCTCCTCCTCCTCTCTTCCTCGCCCCTGCCCCACCTGCCGCACCCCTCCCACCCCGGCCGGCCCAATCTGGTGTCTCTCACGCCACTCCGTTCCCCTCGGTCGAGTCCGTGGGGGAGTCTGCTAACTCTGGGGGACCCATCACTGGGGGTGCGCCTGCTGTCCCTGCGTCGCCTCCCGCGGCCCTGATACCCCAGCCACCTCAGCAGCTTCCCCCCCGGACTAAGCAACAGCAGCAGCAGCCGTATCCGCAGCAGCAGCCTCAGTAGTCGCAACAGCAGCACCAGCAGCAGCAAGGGGCAGTGGACTCTGGGGGTGCTGGTTTTGGGGATGCTGGCTCTGGGGGTACTGGTTCTGGGGGTGCTGATTCAGGGGGTGCTGGTTCTGTGGGTGGTGTGTCAGGGTGTGCTAGTCCTGGGGGTGCTGCTTCGGAGAGTACAGACGGTAGCTGAGGTGGGGCTGGAGGTCCTGGAGAGGGCAGGGAGCAGCAGCAGCAGCAGCCACCATAGCCGCAGCAGCAGTAGTAGCCACCACGGTCTGCCCTTGGTCTCCTTGGTCTTTCCTCCAGTTCCCCTAACCGACTGCCCATCCCTCCTGCTGTGCCTCCCCTCTAGCCTGACCTTGTCTATGGCCCACTATTCCCTTTCCCGGAATCCTCTCCGGCTCATTTCCCCCAAAGTTCTCCTCCGTTCTCTATCCTGTCCCCCGCCCCCCCTTGTCCTAGTCCACCGTTCTTCCGCACTGGGTCCGTCGTCCCCATGGTGCTCGTCTTGTCTCTCCTCGTCCTAGCATCCACCCTATGTTCCTTCACTCCTCATCCTTCCGTTACCTCCCCAGTTGTCGCACCTGTCGTCCTTTGATCCTCCCACTGACACAGCTTGCACTGCTCATCCAGTCCTCTCCCACTTGCTTACGTCGCTTGTCACTGAACCTACTGCTCCTCCTGAGTCTGTCTCAGCGCTTGTCGCTGCTGTCGCTGACTTTGTTGCTAGCCACCGCCTTGACTACGTTGCCGTTATGGTCTCTGGTACTGCACGTCCTCCATCCATCGGGGGTGCACCTACTCTTGACAGTGTCTTTCTAGAGGACAGGTTGTACGAGTTGGCCTACCTTGCTGCCGCTGTACCCCATCTCTGCTCCATGCTTCTTTCCCTAGAGGGAAAATTGGACACCCTGGACATCCCTATCCCGCGCTCTTACGCTGAGGCAGTGTCAGGGCACTGAGCAGCCTAGTGGATACACGCCATGGAGGCAGATATGACGTCTTGCAAATCCAGAGGCACTTATGTCAAAGCAGTTCCCCCGCTTAGGGCGACCGTGATCGATGGCATGTGGATCTACAAGGGTGAAGCGCGCACCTGGAAAGTTGCCGAAGTTCAAGATGCGTTACGGCGCTAGAGGCTTCACTCAGCGAGAGGGTGTGGACTTCTTCTAGACCTTCTCTCCTACCTCGAAGATGACTACTCTTCGGGTGCTAGCCGCGCAGCGTGAATATTAGCTTCACTCACTCGACTCCTCGACAGCCTTCCTGCTGGGTAGTCTGCATGAGCAAATCTCCCTCCGGCACCCACTTGGCTTCTTTGGTCCTTCTCACCTAGGAACCAGTGGAGCCTGCGCCGCCCTATCTACGGCCTGCATCAGGTGCCCCGTAAGTGGCACGACATGCTCCGCACCATACATGCTTCTCTGCAGTTCTTTCCATCCTCTACTGACCCCTCGCTCTTTGTCTATACTTGTCATACCCCGTTCTACATCCTAGTGTACGTAGTTATCTAAACTTTGATACTCCTGACAGAGAAGCACTGGCCATAGTGAAGGCCGAGTTACTTAGGAGGCACACCTGTACTGACCTGGGGGAGCTGGGGCGCTATCTAAGCTTGGAGATATCTCATGAGGGTGCCGCTCGCATGATCACACTCTACTAGTCCCATATGGTACTGCAGATCCTCCAGAGGTTCATTCTCCAGTTCTCCACAGCACAGCCCACTCCTGCCTATGGATCACAAGCTCTGTGCTCCTATTTTGGCTGAGCCGGCCGAGCCTAGTGGTCCATACGTAGAGCTGGTGGGGTGCCTTATGTACCTGATGACGTGCACTTGTCCAGATCTAACGTACCCTCTCAGTACCCTTGCTCGCTTTGTTGCGATAGGCAGGCACCAACACGTCCACTAGTCGGCTGCCAAGAGGGTGCTGTGGTATCTGGCGAGTACATCAGGATTGGGGCTTGTACTAGGAGGACGAGAGCCAATGGTGCTCATTGGATGCACCGACGCGTCGTGGGCTGACGAATTGGAGGCACTCAGGTCCTCACAGGGCTATTGTTTTAGTCTTGGTTCTGGTGTAGTCTCGTGGAGGTCCACTAGGTCGTCGTCAGTAGCTCATTCCAGTTGTGAGGCACAGATCTACGCTGCGGCTATGGTCGCTCAGGAGCTCCGTTAAGTGACGTTCTTTGCTCACCGACTTAGGTGAGAAGCCTAGGTCTACCCTAGTCCTATTTGCTGACAACAGGGTCATAATCATCCTGTGTCAGGAGGCTCGACTAGAGGGCAAGGACGAAGCACATCCAGCTGCGGTACTTGCTGCTGCGTGAGTTGCAGAAGCGCGCCAGACTCGTGTAATACAAGTGGCCTCAGAGGCCAACACTGCTTATATCTTCCATAAGGCACTACTATTGAAAGAAGCTAAGCCTAGAAGCTAGCTAGGCATGAGAAATGTTGAGATTTTAGCTAGGGAGAAAACTTACGAGAGAAATGAGTGTTAGACTAGACAAGAGAGAGAGAGATACAAGAAGGGTGTTGTACCCTCTACAGTAAGATCCAGTAATTTGTAGGACACCTAACACCTACCAAGCCTACACAAATATATATGAATAATATATTAGTTGACACACCCCCTTAGGCTTGGTAGGCGCTAGCACACCATACACGCAACACCCCGAAGCCCTTGCACCCCCATGTCCTACAACAAGTGTGGATTCTACCCCTTATGCGAAGCGGCGACATTGGCGGCGGGTGGCAGTAACGGCGTCAGCTGCGGCTTCTACGATGACGACAGTGGCGGCGGCGGTGGCGGGTGGCGGCGGAGCCAGGTGGACCTTCAGTGGCGGAGGTGGCGACTGCGAAGCTCACGGCAAGCGGTGGCGTGGCACGGCCCAGCGACGACCGGGAAGGAAGTCATCGGCTGCGGCTAGGATGAGGGGAGGCACACGGGAAGGGGCGTGCCTTCAGCAAGGTGCCCTGGCTGGCGCGCTGGCTGTCATGCGCGCTTGCTGGCTGGTGCCTAAGGCAGGGTGCTGGCCGCAGCCATCCGTGCGCTGGCGCAGCCACAGCCGTCTGTGCGCTGGCGCAGCCGCAGTTGTCCGTGCACGCTCGCGCAGCCACAGCCGTCCGTGCGATGGTGCAGCCGCAGCCGTCCGTGCACGCTGGCGCAGCCACAGCCATCCATGCGCTGGCGCAGCCGCAGCCGTCCGTGCGAGCTGGCAGTAGCCGTCCGTGCGCTGGCCGCAGCCATCCGTGCGCTGGCGCATCGAATCCACCGCGGCAGCACGACGACGCCACGGCAACACGACGAGGCCGCCGCGGCAGCGCGGCGAGGCCGCAATGCCAGCGCGTCGAGGTCGCCACGGCAGCGCGGCAAGGCCGCCACGGCTGCTCGACGCAGTCGCCGCGATAGCGTGGCGAGGCCACCACGGCAGCACATGGAGGCCACCACTGCGGCGCAAAATTGAAAGCAGAGGAGATACGCGGCGGAAGCGTGAGAAGGGGTAGGCTCTGCACGATCTTCCTGCTCTGAAACCATGTTGGAAGAAGCTAAGCCTAGAAGCTAACTAGGCATGAGAAATGTCGAGGTTTTAGCTAGGGAGAAAAGTTAGGAGAGAAAAGAGTGTTAGACTAGACAAGAGAGAGAGAGAGATACAAGAAGGGTGTTGTACCCTCTACAGTAAGATCCACTAATTTGTTGGACACCTAACACCTACCAACCCTACACAAATATATATGAAAAATATATAATTTGACAGCTACTGCCTCATGACCATCAGTTGTCCTGTACTCAGCTAGATCTCGTCTCAGTAGTTGCTCCCCTCCTTGTATCCTGATCTATACTACCGTATATCAGCTTGTACTTTCTGTTCTATACCTGCTGGACTTGTTACACTTGCTGACTGGCCTTGTGGCCCTTGTCTCAGCAGTCAGACTAGCAGTGTTGCCCTGAGTTGTTTCGTTACATCCACCAGCGGCCAGACTAGTAGTGCTGCGCTTGTTTGCTCTACCTTGTTATAAAATTCCACTATCGAGTGTGTCAACAAATATATATATAAACTAGCTAGTATATACATATTTTTTATGAACTAGTTAGGTCAGATCTTAGGGGATACAACCCCACCCTTGTTTTCCCCTTGACGTTTTCCTTAGTCAACTTTTCTCGCACTACTCTAAGAGTACATATATTGACTATAGCCTTTCTAGGGTTCAGAGTACATAGAGTATAACACTTGGAAATACTCATGTATTAGGATTGCCTTTGCTGTAAGGAAATTCCCTTTTCCTTACTGGGCTCGACTACAGCGCGTACACCCTCGACTCACGGAAGTCCAGGCTCGGCCAACTTCTTCGGTCCCGAACCACTTCGCGAACCCAAACTTAAATGCTCGGCGCTTCCATAACTTAAGCCAACCGGACCGCCCCAACCTGTTCGCGTGGTTCTCGGCTAGCTCTGTTCGTGCCTATGAATGCCTAGGCCTTCATTTGTATCGACACTCTTGAATCAGGACTCCTTTATTACACTACCTGTTATTACTCTGATAAATTCATAACATCTGGTATCAGAGTCCCATTCCTGCCAGCTTAGTCTTCCGTATAGTAGTCCGTATATATCGAGAGAGGACACGATAGAATAGGGGGTTGGCCTGCGGTTGGTAGGTGAGCTCGTGAAAGCTCCTCCAACTAGAAGCGTGTGCACCCTCAGATCTGTCAGGTAAAATTTCCAGCATGTCTATCACGCCGGAAACCTCTGCCCGTCGTAGTGTTAGGAACGTGACTCAGGAGGAGTTTGACGAGTTGCAAGCCAGGGCGGCTACCGTGACGACACTGCAAGCCCAGCTTCAACAACTTGCTGATAAGTTTGAGTCGCTGGGAAGCGAAGTGCAGACGCCGCGCAACGAAAACTCGTCACTTCGCCACACGCGGGGTGAAACGCGTCAAGGGCGGCCTGTTACCCGAGACGAAGATGCTGCGAGCGAAGCGAGGGCGTCGGCGACACCTGAAGCAGTAGAAGAAATCCATAGCAAGCCGCGGGCGGCCATTAAAATCATACCTCCGATGCCACCGTCGTTCAACCCGACCGACTGAACGACTACAGTGGGCGGTTGGCTGTTCGCCATGGAAATCTTGTTCACAGCAGCAAGTATTAATGAAGACTCATCACGTGTCAATTTGGCTGAGGGGACCAGCACTCGACTGGTGGCGCATGCATCTGGACGAGGGAGGAGCCCTGGCAGGGAATCAACGGGCGGTAGATGGGGAGCACGGTTCATCAACGGCTCAAGCAGGACCAATCTTTGGGTCGGCCACGATCCGCACGTGGAAAGCGTGGGGCGAAGCATTGAAGAGCCAATTCGAGCACATATCCATGTGCGAAAACTCTTGCACAAGGCTTCGGATGTGGAGACAGTTGGGCTCTGTCCAAGAATACACGGCTTCATTCTTGGCGCTATGCGATCAAATCGAAGGGCTTAGCGACGACGAGCGAACCAATTGCTATGTGGGTGGTCTCAAGCCAGAGATTCGGCAAGAGATCATCCTGCGAGACCCAGCGACATTCAACGAGATTGTGTGAATCGCGGATGCGCTAGACGCAAGGCATGGAATCGCGAGGGCGGGTTTCCAGGAGGGAAATCGCTTTCGAGGCCAGCCCCAACACACATCAATCAACGGTGTGGACATGTTTGCAGCCCGAGTATTTTCCGGATGCTGTTTCCACTGCAACCAGCCGGACCATATGGTGAAGGACTGCCCACAGCTGAAGAAGAACTTAGCTAATGACGGGAAGCAGTCGGGAAATGGAGATCGTCGGTAGCCGATGGGCCACCTAGTGACATGACTGCGTCGCCCAAACGCCAACACCCCCACCAGGTTATAGTGCCGATTTGGGCTATCGATCATTCCTGGCTGAATAAGGGGGGTTAATCGGTTGATCGCCCTGTGCTGGTTGAAGGAAGAGTCGGCGACACCCGCATCAAAATATTTGTTGATGGTGGAGCATTCCACAGTCTTATTAATGTGACAAATGAGAAAAAAAAAATGTGATTGCAGCTGGAGGGCTGCGTGCCCGAAATTGACGCGAGTTTGGTTGACGGCACCCGACTGGCAATTCGGGAGCGCGTGCGCCACGTGCGAGTCACCTGTGACGAAAAATTCAGTTTCACGACAAAGATGCTGGCGACGACTTTGGACGGGTGTGACATGTCGCTTGGGCACGATTGGCTGTGAGAATACAACCCAAGCATCGACTGGTGGACGGGCGATTGTCGCATCAAGTGGAGTGGCGAGTGGCGACGGCTACCCAAATGGAGCAGTCAAGACTCGACAACATCGACGGTCAGCACAGTGACTATCAAGCGCGCGATGATTCAAGGAGCACAACTGTATGCCGTCCGATGGATCGCATCAACGGCTGTCGACATGCCGACCGGCATCAACAAACTATGCGCAGCTGTCCCGGATGATTTGGCAAGGGTAATTCGGAAGCACGCCGACATTTTTCCAGACGACCTACCTGTGAGATTGCCACCTCAGCGGCCATATTACCACAAAATCGAGCGCGAGCCCACAGCACAATCTACTGTTTGGACCCAATGGCGGTTGACTCTGCCTGAGTTAGATGAACTCCGATGCCAACTGGACTACCTACTCGACAAAGGTTTCGTCCAACCCAGCACATCCCCATTTACAGCTCCGATCCTGTTCACCCCGAAGAAAGAGGGCGGTTTGCATATGCGTATCGACTACCACGCTTTGAATCGGGTTACCATCAAGTCTCGCTACCCCATCCCACGTGCAGACGACCTCATCGACCAACTTCGCGGGGCCAGATTTTTCTCGAAGGTTGACCTGCTAGCTAGGCTGTTACCACCAACTTCGCGTGCACGAAGCTAACTGCTACAAGACGGCGTTTCGGACCTGGTACGGGAGTTACGAGTACACGTTCATGCCATTCGGCTTAACAAACGCACCTTTGACATTCCAATTGACCATGAACGAAATTTTTCAGCCCTTGCTAGATAAATGCGTCATCGTGTACCTCGACGACATCCTCGTCTACAGCACAACCTGGGAGCAGCATTTGAAGGATTTGGAAGCAATCTTCTCTCTCCTGCAGCAGAACCGACTCATCACCAAGGGCTCTAAGTGTGAGTTCCTCAAACACGAACTGGAGTTTTTGGGTCACGTGATTTCCATCGACGGTTTTAAAATCGACCCCAAGAAAATTGCGACCATCCAAGACTGGAAGCCGCCGGCTAATCTACGCGAACTTCAGAGTTTTCTGGGGTTTAATTAATTAATTACGTCCGTCGTTTCGTTCCGAACATGGCGGGAGTAACTTCCCCTCTCACGGATCTCCTGAAGAAGGGCACGTTTTTTTAGTGGGGGGGAGAGCAGCAGGCTGCGTTCGAGAAGCTCAAACTTTTCCTGACAACCCCTCCAGTCCTTCGGGTTGTAGATCCTCACCATCCGTTCGAGCTCATCACCGAAGCTAGCGATCTAGCCGTGGGCACAGTTTTGTTACAAGACTTCGGCGAAGGCCTCCAACCCATTGCGTACGAGTCACAAAAGCTGAACCCGGCCTAGCGAAATTATCCTGTCCACGAGAAGGAGTTACTCGCCATAGTTCACGCTTTCAAATTTGGCGCTGCTACCTGACGGGCGCTGACGTAACAGTCCGAACAGACCATAAGTCGCTACAGTTCATCCGCCCCCAACCGACACTGAATCTCCGACAGATTCGCTGGCTCGACTACCTCGGGTTCAATTTCGACTACAGAGTCACCTACAAACGAGGGGTTAGCAACAACGCCGATGCACTGACCCACCCCTCGGTCTACACTGCCGCAGCCCTAATTACCCAAGCTAATCCGCTGCTAACTGGCCTATTCACCCACGGATACAATACTGACCCATTCTTCACCACTAATAGTCATCTCCAACTGCGGTCAAGCAAGGTGCCTCTTATCTAAAATCCGGTACCAATCGGATTTGGGTTCCCGCCTACCATACACTATGGGAATTACTGATCCAGGAGGCACATGACTCCAATTTCTCGGGTCACTATGACATCGACAAAACCTCAAAATTACTGAGCTGTAATTATTACTGGCCCGACCTACCGACAGACGTGCAGGAGGGCGTCACCTCCTGCGCCACGTGTCAACGCATGAAGTCTTCCCGACTTCAATCTGCTGGATTGTTGCAGCCGCTCGAGCCACCCAGCCGACCCTGGCAACAACTGACGATGGACTTCGTCACTGGCCTGCCAGCCGGTCCAAGCAGTAACGACGCGATCCTCATTGTCGTTGACCGGTTGACCAAAATGGCTCATTTTGCCGCCAGCAAGACGACAATTATTGCCGAGCAGGCAGCAAAACGGTTCCTCATGAACATCGTGCGGCTATACGGTATCCCATCGGCAATCATCAGCGATCGTGACCCATGGTTCACGTCCAAATTCTGGACAAAAACCTGGCACCAGTACAGCACACGTCTGCATCTGTCCACGGCGTATCACTCGCAATTGGACGGTCAGGCTGAGCGCACCAACCAGACGATAGAGCAGCTGATTCGCACGACATGCACAGACCCGGCCCAATGGGAAGACGCCCTTCCCTTGATCGAGTTTGCGAACAACAATGCCCCATCGATCATGACTTCTCAGTCCCCGTTCTTCCTTAATTATGGGATAGATCCGACAACCCCTCTATCGCCACCAATAGAAAATCCGGCGCCGTCTCGGCAGTTCGTCGAAAATCTCCGACACTCTAAGAAAAAAGCTGCCGATGCCATCCTAAAAGCCAACCAGAGGGCTAAGCAGCAAGCTGACCAACAACGCCGAGAATTAACACTGGTCCCTGGGCAATTGGTCCTGCTCGACACCAGGAATTTGGGAATCCCCCCCCCCAAATAAATTACGACCAAGATTTTGCGGCCCCTTCCGCATCATTCGCATGGTGACACCAGTCACCGCCCAGCTGCAATTGCCGACCGACTGGCGAATTCATGATTTGTTCCACGTCAGTCTCCTGCGACAGTTCGTCCCGAGTGCGACCAACCTCGACCGTCAACGCATTAATCCTACGGTCAACCCAGTACCCGAGCCGACGACAGTGCCGTCCAAGATTCTCGCTCATCGCGTATGGGGACATCGAGACACAACAGCCATCGATTTCCTTGTACGATGGGTCGATCACACAAGTAACGACGACCTCTGGGTTCCCGCAGCCATGCTTGATGAACACAGAGTTGTACGGGACTATTTACACCAATGACGTGTCCCGGATGTGGGTAGTCTATTCCCGGAAGGGGGGGTGGTGTAAGGAAATTCCCTTTTCCTTACTAGGCTCGACTACAGCGTGTACGCCCTCGACTCTCGGAAGTCCAGGCTTGGCCAACTTCTTCGGTCCCGAACCACTTCACGAACCCAAACCTAGACGTGCGGCGCTTCCGTAGCTTTCGCCAACCGGACTGCACCAGCCTGTTCACGTGGTTCTCTGCTAGCTCTGTTCGTGCCTGTAAATGCCTATGCCCTCATTTGTATTGACACTCTTGAATGACGACTCCTTTATTACACTACCTGTTATTACTGATTAATTCATAACATTCGCCAAACTTTTCTCTCGACAGATAGGCCTCAGGCGCCTCTGGACCGGAGGACACCACGAAACAACGCTCCTCCTAAGCAGACAAAATCCGTCTATTTGTCTTGTTTTCAGACGCGAATTTTCCGTTTCTTCTTATTTTTCAGACGTCCAAAAATATAAATTCTAGAAATTGAATTTTAGTACTTCTGATTTTCCAGGAACTTTGTACTTGTTCTTCTGACGTATCGGACTTAGCGATTCTGCTCGTCTGCGAGCGGTTGCTGTATATGGCCCCCCTCTAGGCTGTGTGAGGGGCTAATTCGCCCTTCACCAAAATTCCTGCTTGCTTCGTGTTCTAGGTTGTGTGAGGGGCCTGATTGGCCTTCACCAATTTACCATGCCATGTGCTTTGGAGGGCGAGTGACTGGGCTGATTGGCCCTTCAAATTCCCGTGCCATGTGTGCTGGAGGGGGTGTGAAGGCGCTGATTGGCCCTTCATGTAGGGCAAATCAAATCAAAGGGATGTGCTGTTGGCTGTGCCAGGGCGTCCTCGTAACCACAACAGCCCAACCACCCCCCACCCCCCCGGCACCCACACCACCAAGGCGTACATTTGATTGCGGTTAAGTGACTTATATTTACGTTCAAAAGTTACACAACAAATCTAGAACGGTTGGATAGGGTTCTGAGCAAAAACGTTCACGCCCACCCTGCACGGGTCTTTTGGAGGGCAGGATACCCCTTCCCCGCCCCTGCTATGTTGAATCTCCCCACCACCCCAGCTCGATCCCCCCCCCCCACCATGCAATCTCGGTTTTCCCGCCCGTGAAATCTCTCGATTCTTCCCCAACCTCGGCCCGCCCGTGTCCTGATTTCGCCCAGCACGAGCAAATTCGTGTTTTTATCGCCACACATTTCACTCGAACATGCCCCATCCGCCTAATGACCCTAGGGCATTCAGAAATTCAACTCGGTAATTTTGTTTCCCGCTGTCGCACGTGACTTTACCGTGGCTAAAACCGTAGTGTGACGATCATAAATAATACAAGGTTTCATCTGAATTTTCAGAAATCGGTAATCATATCGTCTGGGAAATCAGGAAAAGATCATCCACACATCTGATGATCAGATAGGCCCGAAGGCCCCGTCTGATCATCACAAAGTTGAAAAAGCCTAGGGAGGACCCTGTTAAATTATATATTGTGATATAATTGGTAGGCTTGGTAGGTTATCGAACTCTACTGTAGAGGGTACAATCCCCTCCTTGTATCCCTCTCTCTTTCTAGTTCCCTCTCTTTTTCTCTCGTCAACTTTCTCTCCTAACTTTCCTAGCTCCTAAACCCTCACGCTATTTCATGGCTTCCTAGAGTTCCTAGTTTAACATGGAATCAGAGCTGTTCGTTTCTCCTGGGCCTGCTCCCCACGCTTCTGCCGCGTACCCGTTCTTCGTTCGCCGGCGTCGCGGCCTTCCATTTTCATGCCGCCGTGGCAGCTTTTCCGAGATGCCGCGGCGGCTTCTTGGTGCGGCCGTCGCAGCACGCAGCCGTGATGGCGCCGTCGTCGTCGTGCCGCTGGCCGCGTCGTGTCGCGGCTGTTCCAACGCGCTGCCATGGCGTTGCGCCATCGTGGCGTCGACGTCCAGCCGTGACGGCGCCGTCGTCGTAGTGCCGCTGGCCGCGTCCTGCCGTGGCCGTCTCGACGCATTGCCGTGGCGTCGCGCCGTCGTGGCGTCGACGTCCAGCCGTGGCAGCGTGACGGCGCCGTCGTGCTGCCGTCGCAGCATCGGCGTCCCGCCGCGGCATCGACGCCGCTCTGTGACGGCGCCGTCAGGCTGCAGCCGGACGCGCGACGCCTCTGGCGCCGCTAGACCTGCTGCCCGCGCGCCAGCCACACCCCCCTCCTTCCCCTGCGTCCCCTCCTCCTCGCCACAGCCGATGCCTGGCGCGTGGGGGACCCCATCACCGTCGAGGTTGGCCATGCCGCCGAGAGGGCGGGGGCCGCTGTAGTCGCCTTTGATGTTGAAGCCGCCGCCGCCGCCGCTGTTGCCGCAGGCCGTTGCCGCCGCACGCCACTGCCGCCGCCGCTCTCGTCACTGTCGTGGTTGCTGCCATTGCCATCTCACGGGCCGTGGGGGCTGGCCCCACCGGAGTAGATGTGGCTGATGCTTGGAATGGGGTGCTAGATAAGGGGGTGTGGGTGTGTGTGGGCTTGCCGCTACCAAGCCTAGGGGGTGTGTTAAATTATATATTGTGTTGTATAATTGGTAGGCTTGGTAGGTTATCGAACTCTACTGTAGAGGGTACAATCCCCTCCTTGTAACCCTCTCTTTCTAGTTCCCTCTCTTTTCTCTCGTCAACTTTCTCTCCTAACTTTCCTAGCTCCTAAACCCTTATGCCATTTCATCAGGCCTCAGGATATCAGGGTAAAATACCCTTATGACCCTTATAATTAGGCTGGGGTGGGTGCTGGACCCTTATTTCTAAAAGTGGTTTAGTTTTCGACCCTTATGAGAAAAACTCAATTTGTACAGGACCCTGTTTTTTCAGCAGGGACTAAGCCATGTCAGTCTCCTCCCCCCCCCTCTCCCTCTCCCTCCATGCCACCTATATTCCTGCCGCCCACGCAATCTCGGTTTCTCCCACCCCTTAATTTCTCGATTCTCCCCACCTCCCAGTCATTTCCCCGCCCCTCCCAATTTCACTCCTGCACGTGCAAATCTGCCTTGGATTCACGAGCTCACGTTTCAGCGCCAAATGGCCCTCGGCTGTCGAGAAATTCTTCTCCAAAATTTAGCTCCACCCCCCCCCCCCCCCCCCCCCCCCCCCCCACCCACCCACCATCCCATGGGACGTGAAATAACAACCGCTATTTTTGAAGGACTACGGTCGTCAAATATTTTGTGAGGACTCTTTTATGAAATTTCGGAAATCCGATTTCATTTGGTCTGGGAAATCCGACAAAAAAAAACCTCATTGATGGTAAAGGGCTGTCTTAAATGCGAATCGAACGATCGTGTCAAGACAATTTGTGTCAGCTACTGCCCCAGAGTACTGACACTTTTGTAGATGCCTAATTTTGCCAAAGACCTGACACGGAATTTAGACAAGCATTAAAAACAGGCCCCTGGATGAGTCATCAGAAAATTATAAAAGGAGCACATTCCGCGCGCAGGTCAACCTTCGAGCCAGAGCTCTGTGGAATCAATTATACGGCCTAGATCGCTCCAAATTTAAGTTTGGATCATCCAGACCGTACAATCGATGCCCCCAAGCTCTGCCTTGAGGTGTGCCACGAGCGCGAAATGCACCCGGCGCCTTGGGAAGAATTTGCAGGTGAACTTCGCTGGCACGTGTCAGCCAGACGAGATGTGTTTTGGTGTGTAAGGCTGCCATTGAACCACACCCTTATGAGGAATAGTAAAAATTTTCAGGGCCCATATATTACAAAGTATCTCTGAAATCTAGCCTTACAGAAAAAGTGGCAAGAGCAGAATTCCATTATCAGAAAGCGTACTTCAAAGCCTATCCAGAGGCCTGCATTTCATGGCTTCCTAGAGTTCCTAGTTTAACAGACTGTGCACGAAACCCATGCATTGTGGTTCGGGCACCTCCGGAGTCAGGAGTGTCGGGCGCGGTGCCACGTGTTGGTTCGGGTTTCTCGAGAAGCTCGGAACCTAGGTTTTTTGTCCAAACCTGGACTTCCGAAGTTCAGGGTGTACGCGCTGTTAAGACTAGAAAGAATTATTAGAACAAGGGAGAATAGGGGAGATATAGCGTTTGGGTTGTACCCACTACGAACATACCCTATCTAGCCTATAACTTCTACAATACAATATATGTATAAGTTGACACACCCCCTAGGCTAGATAAGGGGTAGTGCTGAGCAAGAAACACGCAGCTCAGTGTGGCACTACTAGTCCAACCTCTAAGGCAGGGGCCCGAAGTCCAGTCAGCAAGAGTACAAGCAAGACAGAGCAAACCAGGGCGGCACTACTAGTCCAACCACTGGAAGAAAATCCACAAGGCCAATCTGGAAGGCATAAATATAAGGGAGTACACAATCAAAGGCCTAGCAAGTGAGAGTCAACAGGGCCTAGCAAGGGTCAGCAGAGGATGGAAAGAACTGCAGGTCAGCTAGCGTAGCACTCAGCGTGTCGTGCCACTCACGGGGCGCCTGTCGCAGGCCGTAGACCAGGCGCATGTCGGGGCGAAGGTCTGAAAGAAGTCCACCCCCTCTCGCTGACTGAAGCCTCTAACCACGTAGCGCGCCTTGAACATAGGCGGCTCTCCAGGGGGGCGCTTCACTTTGAAGAGCGAGCGACCATCGACTACGTTCACCCCAGGTGGGGGAACTGCGTCAACGTAGGTGCCGGTGGATCTCCAAGATGCCATCTCCTGCTCCATGGCAGCTATCCACTGAGAGGCCCAGGGTCCCGAGGTGGCCTCAGCGTAGGTGCGAGGGGTCGGGATGTCGGCAGCGTCTGGGTCACCCTCAGGAACTAGGAGCATGGAACAGAGATGGGGAGCAGCCTTTGAAAGGAAAGCAAGCTCGTACTGCCGGTCCTCCAAGACGTCACTGCCGAGGGCAGGAGCACCCCCAACGGACGGAGGACACACAGGGTAAGAGACCAGAGTGGTAGCGAAGTCAAGGCGGCAAGTAGAGGCAGAGTCACCGATAGCAGCAACAAGAGCGTTAAGATTGGAGACAGGAACAGACGGGTCGGTAACGAGGGAGGCAAGGACCCGAGGAACAAGAGGACGAGCAGCACGAAGGTAGTGAGACAGAAGGGGAGGTGTGACAGTGAGCGACGACGGAGGAGGCAAAGGCAAAGGGGAGGACGAGACGCGTGGGAACGAAGCAACATAGGGTGAGAACGTTGAAGAGGAGAGACAGGACGAGCACGAGTGGGACGGCGAGACCAGACGTGAGACGGAGGCATCGGGTCAGGAGACAGAGGAGGAGTAACAGGAGGGGAACGAGGTCAGAAACGAGCCAGGGACGAGTCCGGCAGAGGAAACACAGGACCGTGGACAGGAAGAAGAGGAGACGGCAAGGGAGGCGCACACGAGCGATCAGGGGAGGGAAGGCCGAGCAGGCGAAGGGCGGACACCGTCGGTGACTGCTGCTGCTGCTACTCGACGCCGACACCTCGACCACCAGCTGCACCACTACTACCTCTGAGACACTCCACGCCAGCACCCCCAGTACAAAAAACCGCTCCAGCGCCGGTGCCACCCCCGAGCCCGCCGGGACAAGCCACGACATGAGCCCCATGACTAGCACCCTCCTCAACTCCAGCACCCCCAGAGTCCACGAACGGCTGCGGCTGCGGCGACGGCTGCGGCTGGGGCGGAGGCGGCGGTGGCGGCGACTGCGACAAGGGAGGAGGAGAGACCACGGGCGGCGCAAACGGTGCCGCGGGGCCACCAAAGATGCCGACTCCTCGACTGAGGCAAGCGACGGGAGGGGAGTGACGTGAGACACACCAGACAGAGCAGGACGGGGAGGGAGGGAAGCAGGGGCGACCGGGGGAGTGGAAACCAGGAACAGGGGGGGGGGAAACCGGGAGACCTCGATGAGGAAAGCAGTGGTAAAAGGAGACAGACTCGTCGAAAGTGGCGTCACGGGAGTGAAAGAAGCGGTGAGACGGCGGGTGGTAGAAGTGCCAGTTAGGGGGAAACCGAGGAAGACACAGGGGACAGTGCGGGCTGTGAGCTTGTCCTTACCGGAGGCACGAACGTGAGCGAGGCAGCCCCGGACGTGGAACGTAGACGCATCACCAGGGAACCCTGTCCAAAGAAGGGTCGGCGAAACCTGCGGCCGCTGGGAGCGCGGCCAGAGGTTAAGCTGGTGAGCAGCGTAGTGAGCTGCGAATGGCCACAGAAAATGAGGTGCACCGGCATGGATCATGGAGGTACGAGCCACCTCCATGACCAAACCAATGCATTGCTCAGTGACCCCATTCTGCTGCAGGGAGTCAGGTAGGGTGTACGACTAGGTGATGCCCTCCGCACGACAAAACTGACCCAATCGACCAGAGGCGAACTCGCCGTCACGGTCGGAGTGGAGAAACAGTACAGGGAGACCGCGGTGGAGGCGCGCAGCTACGAGCCACGGGAGAAGAACGTCAGGCACGTTGGCCTTCCGCTCCAGGGGAAACATCGTGGTGTAGCGCGTGAAGTCCTCAACGAGCATAAGAAAGTAGCGCTTGCGACGCGGTCCAGGGACAGGGGCTGGGCCCCAAACGTCCAAGTGCAGGGTCTGGAGGTGTGCAGTGGCAGGGCAAAGCGAGGAGGAGTGAGGAGCACGGCGCAGCCGGCCCTCGACGCAGGGCGTGCACAGCGGCGCAGGCGAGGGAGGCAGGGCAGGAAGCAACGCAGGGAGACCTAGGACGAGACCGTGGTGAAACATGAGACGCAGACGTGGGAGCGCGGGGGGACCTCGGCGGTGGTGCCACAACAGTGACGGGTGAGTGAGCGACCGACACGAGCAGGCCGCAGCAACCTGGGTGGACGCAGGACCGGAGGGAGACACGCCTGCTGGGGGGGAAGCAGTGTCCAATGGAAATAGGCAAGACACAGGGTCCCGAGGGAACGTAGCAAGGTGGGCACTTGAGGCGGTATCGGTACAGACCGCATACCGCTCGTGACCAGGGAACGTAGTGGTGACGCCGAGGTCCTGAAGACAGCCGACACCGACTAAGTTCCTGGAGAACGAAGGGATGTGTAGGCCTGTAAGCAAACCCGAGGGAACCGCCGGACAGGGAAGGGTAGTGTAGCTGCGAGCAACTACAGGACCAGAGGAGGGGTCAGCAAGAGCGACAGCGGCTGGGACAGCAAGCGGCGTGAGAGTGGCGTGGTCACCGAAGAAACAGGCTGACGCACCGGAGTCAAGAGTAAAGGACAGCGACGCCGTAGTGGCTGACGATGGAGGAGCAAGGGTAGAGCCTAGGCTAGACAAAGCAAGATGTCCTACGCCTGACGCAACAGGGGAGTCTGAAATACACACAGGTGCTATGCCTAAGCTAGAGAACACAGAGTAATAAGATCCGGAAACACTCGAAGCGTCAGCATACAGAGAATGCAAGGCATAACTAATCTGATCCATGTCTAAGTCGAACACAGACACAAAGTGGCGCAGCAGACTGGGCCAGTCAGGGAGGTCCGGGGCTGGACCGAAGCGGCGATGGAAGAGATCGTCGAGGCGGCGGAAGCAGCGTGCGGTCGGGTGCGGGCGGCGGCACACCGTGCCACTGAGGGGCCCGGTCTGGAGCTGGTACTAACAACTCACAGCACTGAAGACGCCGGTGGACGCCACGCTGTGAGGGCCACCACCGCGACCACCACCTCCTGGGGCTCCTGGCCACCCCGGCGGGAGGCGAACCCACGGTTGCTGATGCTGGTACTGCTACTGCTGCGACGGCTGTTGCTGGTGCTGCGGCCGCGACTTCTGCTGCTGCGACTGCGGCGACTGCTGCTGCTCCTGGGCACCAGCTCCAACCCCCTCGTCAGAACCAATGTCCTCGCCGCCACCACCACTAGCACCACCTCCACGTCCTCCCTTGGGGCCACGGCGGCCCCGGCGCTGGCGCTTCTGCAGGTAAGCCGCAGCTGTTGTCTAAGGGGCCGGCGCAGTCGTGGCAACTGCGGCTGAGACATCAGCGTACGTGCACTAGGAGGGCACACAACCCTGAAAGATAGGGACAGCCGCAACACCACTCGACTGAGCGATAGTGTGCTGGCGAGTCTCAATCTCAGACAGAGTAGTGACAAAGGCGGTCAGGGTGAGGTCGCCAGGGTGCTGACTAAGGAAGTGGTCGCGGGCAGTGGCTAAGCGGTCAGGCAGGCGCATGGCGATGAGGTACAGGGTAGCGCAGAAGGGTGGGGAGAAGGCAGTAAGCTGGGCGGCAGAGCTAGCAGCGCGGTAGCTGGTTTCTAGTGCACGGAGGTGAGTGGCGAGGTCAAGTACAGTGGGGAAAGCAGAAAGATCTGGGAAGAGCATGGGTAGGATCAAGCGGCCAGCAGAGGCGGAAGTAGGGGAGGAGTAACGCTCAACTACTGCAGCAAGAAAGTCCTTGGCGTTCGCAACAGCGGTGAAGCGCGGACGCTCAGAGAGGGGAAGGGCATGGATAATGGCAAGCTGCGCTACTGCATCGCGAGAATCCCAGACAGCTCGAGCAAGCGCAGCAGCAGCAAAAGCCTCGCTCTCAGCTGTGGTAGGGTCAGCACGGAGGGGATCAGGCGCAGGGGGGCGGGGGAGCAAACCATCAACATGCATAGGCTGGGAGTGCCCATCCTGGCGCTGACCTGTCAGGTGCCGGTGGAGGTCGACGAGCCAGGCGGCGAAGTCGATCGCGTGCCCCACAGCGTCCAAGCGAAGAACGGCGTCCGCCATCACACAGTTTTACACCGGCATAGCGGCTTTGCGACAGAGCGACACGACGGCTCGGCGGCTCGGCGCCAAGCGGCCCGGCGGCCCGGCAACTTGGGCGACGAGGCCGGCTAGGACGCAAGGGGCCGACTAGGGCGAGCGGGGCCGGCAAGGGCGTGTGGGGCTGGCTAGGGGCGCGAGGAGCCGGTAGGGGCGTGAGGGGCAGGTAGGAGGACGAGGGGCCGTAGGGGCGCGAGGGGCCGGCTAGGGTTGCGAGGGGCCGGTAGGGGCGCGACGGGGCCGGCTAGGGTCGCTAGGGGCCGGTAGGGGCGCGATGGGACCGGCTAGGGGCGCGAGGGGCCGTAGTTTCGCGCGGGGCCGGCTAGGGGCGCAAGGGGCCGGTAGGGGCGCGATGGGGCCGACTAGGGGCGCGACGGGGCCGTAGGGGAGCGACAGGACCATAGGGGCGTGACGGGGCCGGCTAGGGGGGTGACGAGGCCGGCTAGGGGCGCGAGGGGCCGGTAGGGGTGTGACGGGGCCGATTAGGGGCGTGACAAGTACGTAGGGGCGCGACGGGGCCGTAGGGGCGCAACGGGGCCGGCTAAGGTTGCTGAGGGGGCCGTAGGGGCGCGACGGGGCTGGCTAAGGGCGCGACGGAGCTATAGGGGTGCGACGGGGTCGAGGGGTGCGACGGGGCCGTAGGGGCGCGACGGGGCCGGCTAGGTGGATCTACCTACTCGTGATACGATGTTAAGACTACAAAGAATTATTAGAACAAGGGAGAACAGGGGAGATATAGCGTTTGGGTTGTACCCACTAAGAACATACCCTATCTAGCCTATAACCTCTACATAACAATATATGTATAAGTTGATACACGCTGTAGATGAAATTGCCGTAGGGCGTGTTTCTAGTAGGTGTCATCCCGAAAAAGTGTCATCCGAGAATGTTGGGAACTCATCGCAACCGTTGAAGTTTTGAAATAACGGTTGTGATGAGTTTCCAACATTCTCGGATGACACTTTCTTGGGATGACACCTACTAGAAACACTCCCTTACATTCGAGGTACCGTATTCTCCCGGATATAGTACCCTAGGGAGCTAATAAAAATTCATGAAAATTTTGGGGTGGGTGGAATTAAAGGCAAAAAAAATATAACACCATGGTTCTATGGAACGTGCATATGGCTTTTCCAGTTGCAAAATGTTTCTACTTGTTACACCACTTTGTACTGAGTCAGATATCGACATTCCGTGACCTCATCGCGTAACTGACGATGTGGTCCATATACAAGCCACGTCGTTGACTAAACCAGCTGAGTCACGGAAAATGCTGGCAAATCAGCCAATGAACGCGTGCCGCAGGCCTCATCCTAGCTGCTTCCATGCAGCGCTGTGCCATCACAGCGTTGCTTGACGACATCCAAGGGGAGATTCCATTCAGGGCCCACCCACAACCGTCCATCGCACAAAATCGTGCGCTGGACGCTCGTGAAGGGGCTGTTCGTGATCGATAGGGACGAGGAGTCACGCACGTCCCTTCCATCCCCTCCATCCCGTTCTTGAAGTGGGTCTACCTGACCTTTTTGCCTCATTTCGCCATTCAGCAGCAGAATGCCTACAAGACAGCCCCTGCAAGGGCTGTCTCAGGCACCCCACTCGGTTTCTGTTAGAGGCTCCCGCCATGGCGTATGGCACAGGCATGTCGCGTGTGCTATCTCAGAGAGGCCCTTACGGTCAGCAGACATTCTTCCACCATCCATCCCGCCCGACAGTATCGTCGCCCTCTCGGAGCCCAAGTCGCACGTCGGGCGAGGGCGACAACACCGCCACAGACTCAGCGACCGACGCGACGGAGGGTCGGCGTCCCCTGCCCCGTGTCACTGTGCCAAGCTTCCCCGTGCCTGTCCGCCGTCCAAATGGCCCGACTATCAACCATGACGCGAACCCCCCCTCTCCTCGAAGCAGGATGACGAAGCGGAAACGCCGCTCGTACAGCGCTTCGGAGAAATTGTACTGGTTAGGAATGTTTGACTCTCAGCCTGACCTCTCCATCCGTTCGTTGGCCAAGCTCGCAGGTGTGCAGCTTGTCATGATTCGAGAGTGGAAGAAGGCACGGGAGAGACTCCGTGTTGCTGCAAGCTGTCGAAAGCGGCTCGTTGGCGCAGGTCGTCCGGCGAAGTTCCCGACGATGGAAGCGGCTCTCTACCGTCAGTTTCTGTGGCATCGAGGGAAGGGCCTGGCTATCTCTGTGAAGCTCTTGCAGAAGTGGAGCCGCTCGTACATGAGGGCACGCCATTCTGATCTCGACTGGCGCGCGTCCGCCCGCTGGACCTTCAGATTCCGCGCGCGATTTGGTCTGACACGACGTGTGAAGACGAAGATGGGGCAGAAGCTCGCCGATGGTTCGCTTGCTTTCCCATGTCGCCAATCATGTTGAATAGTGCATGTTTGTTTTACGACAATTCCCGACTAATTCTCTATCTTTGTTTTTGTCTAATGCAGACATGCGGGAGAAAGTCCACAAGTTCTGGGAATTCGTCAAGCAAATGCGACTGCTCAACGGCTACAATCTCGACCTCATTGTCAATGCGGATCAAACTCCGCTTTTCATCGAGATGCCGCAGGAAAGGACCTTGGAGCACAAAGGTTCGCAGACAGTACACGTGAGGACCGCCGGGTACAAGAAAGAGCGCTTGACCGTCATGTTGGCGGTCACAGCCTCAGGAATGAAACTCCCGCTATATGTCATCTTCAAACGGAAGACCCTGCCGAAGATTCTGGTTCCCCCAGGTAGGGATTCTGAACTCTGGCGGATTCCTTGATTGCTCCACACCGTCGTCTGTTGACTGACTCTCTGCCTGTGGTGTTTGGGTCCATGCAGGTGTCATCATCCGAGCCCAGCATAAGGGCTGGATGGACGACAAGCTAGTCCAAGACAGGACTACTCAAGTCCTGAACCCCTTCCTTCGGCCGCTGCGCGAAGCCGGCAACAGGCGCAAGGATGCGCTAGTCATCCTCGACTCCTACAAGGGGCACCTCACAGAGGCGGTCGGACAAACGATGAAGCTGTGCAAGCTGACGCGTGCAGTCATTCCTGGAGGCTGCACGCCTCTCGTGCAGCCGCTGGATGTCGCAGTCAACAAGAGCTTCAAAGCTGGTGTGCGTAGCGACTACGGCACCTGGTTCGAGGAGTTCGGCATCGACCTCAAAACAGCAGCAGGTGAACCCACTTCATGTTCCCGCTGCTTCGTTTAATGCTTCGTACACTAATCTGACCATTGTTAATGTTATTCATCGCTTTCTAAACGCTGATTTGTTGCCGTTGACCGCCACCACTCCCTCTGCAGGAAATCTGAAAAAACCCCCAGCGGAGCTCATTCTCAAATGGATTGCATGGTCATGGGCGGCAGTTCCGGAGGAGCTCATACGGAACTCGTTCAAGACCTGTGGGATCTCAAACGCGTTGGATGGCTCCGAGGACAGGTTGGCTCTCCGTCACCTTCGCGAGAAGCCGGGCGTGGAAGTTATGGACGACGTCCACGTTCAAGAGGGTGAGAGCGATTACGTGAACCCTCTGTATGACCGCACGATCGACGTCGACGAGGACTTCGCCGACGACGAGGAGCATGATGCCGCGGCGGCAGCAGAAGCCGATGGCGACATGGATGAAGCGGCAGCAGCAGCGGCAGTAGCAGAGGATCCCGACCTCTCTACAGCAGAGGCAGAGACAGCAGCAGAAGCACAAGCACAACGAGCCGAAGACAGTGTGGAGTGGCCGGCTGAAGGCATTGCTGAAGAGGATGATAACAGCCACTGGTGGGATGAGCTGGCAGATGGGAGTGATGTTGAGGAGTGGCATGCTGGCGACGATGAAGATGATGACGAGGACGACTAGAGCACGTGGCAGAGGCAGTAGCAGCATGAGCTAGAGTAGTGGTAGCTTGTATTGTGGTCCCCTTATATAGCTCTAGGACATCCAAGCAAACTTAGGTTGTTTAGCTAACCTCTAATTCTTGATTGTTAAGCGAAAATTCGCTGGAATGTAGTGCCCCGTTTCGGGGGGGGGTGTTCAATTGTTTTCAACCCCAAAAGTAGGGTGGTAACTAGATCCAGTTTAATTAAACACCCATACCCGCTCAAGCCACCCATGGGAGCTTAATTCCGGCGGGTACTGTATCCGGGAGAATACGGTACAAACATAAGATCATTTTCTTCGTTTATTTGTTGCAGTAGTTTATGCTTCGTTGACGTGACATCACACCGCTTGACGAGACTTCTGGAAGATCATAAATTTCGTGCCACGTGGCTTCTAGATGAGTCCTTTCCGTCCACACTGGAAGCCACGCCAGCACAGGCAAATGTTTCCTTTACTGCCACATTCCATCCTCCCGCCTGCACTCCCTTGTTACTTGTGTTGAGCCCCCTCCGAAACATTTCTTCCAAGTAAACCCCTCCAAACAATCTCCACCTTTGTCTCACTCTGCCTCCTCTGCATCTCCCTCAACTCCCACACATCTCGCACATCTCGCGCACATGGCTGCGTCCGTCTCCATGGTCGCCGCAAGGTCCTGCGCGAGCCTCGCATTGCCTTCAGAGTTCGTGTCGGCGCCTGTTTCGCGAGCGGCCGATTTCGCCAGCTTTACTGGCCTCAAGGCCGTGCAGCCCGTCGCCACCGTCGCACAATCCGTCGCACACCGCTCGTCGCCGTCGTGCCGCAGCGCAGTCGTCGTGCGTGCGGGAGTGGCCGTTCCCCCCTCGGTATGTGGCTGCTCTCCGCGTCGCCTGGATATTCCTTCCTCGTCACCCATGGTCCACTCTGTTCCCGACTTTTCTTTTCTAAACCCGTCTTCCTCCTTTTTCTTGTAAACCCAATACTCACATTGTCTCCCAATCTCCCCGCCCCCTCCCTCCCCTTCCGTCTCCCTCCCCGCACACCTCTCTCCCCGCCCCATCCTCCCCCCTCTCCGACTTTCCCCGCATGTCCTCCCCGCTCTTCCGCGCGTCCCTTCTCCCCCCCTCCCCCCCAGATCTCCTCTCTGACGCCGGTGGGCGACCGCGTGCTGGTGCGTCTGGAGCAGGCGGAGGAGCGCACGGCGGGCGGGCTGCTGCTGCCGTCGTCGTCGCAGACCAAGCCGCAGGGCGGCAAGGTCGTCGCAGTGGGCGAAGGGCGAACCGCCGGCGACAAGACCATTCCCGTCGGCGTTGAGGTGCGACCGCCCAGGCGCAGGCGCGCTTCATTGCAGTTCCGCACCTGTTGTTCTCACCCTACCCATCCAGTTGCTCGCGCGTGTAGCACCACAGCCGCTTAACGTCCTCACTGGCATGGTGTCAGATCTTTCGATGGAGCGCCTGTTGCGATGGCATTGTTTTTCACTTGGATTCCTGGCGCACCTTCCGCTGGTTTCGGGCCATCATTTACTCTCCGCGTCGAGCGCCCCGCGCCGCCATTTTTTCGCTGCCTCTTTTACCGCATCCTGCCGCTTCTATGCGCCACTCCCCCGACCTATACTATCCTCCTCTCCCATTCGCGATGGCGCACCTGTGCGCGCACACCACTCGCGCGTATGACACGTACGATTGCCCGCGTCCGGCCACCGCGATCCGAACTGTGCGGCACACATGGATTGAGCGCGGTGTAGGAAGCCCGCCGTCACACGGCTCACACGGCTCACACGGTTCACACGACCGAATCACACTCACCTGGCACACATGACTCGAAACCCGCTGTTGGAGCTTCGTCACATTAACCGTTACCCATTCACCCGTCGTGTATTCGCCCGTGCGTCGGATTGCTTGCGCGGTGCAGGCGGGCGCGCGCGTGGTGTACAGCAAGTACGCGGGCACGGAGGTGGAATACGAGGGCGCGGCGCACGTGCTGCTGCGCGAGGACGACATCGTCGGCACCATCGACGGCGACGACGTCGCACAGCTCAAGCCGCTCGCCGACCGCGTGCTCATCAAGGTCAGCAAAGGGCGGGCTGGGGGGCGCTGGGAAAGGGCTGGGGGGTGTTGGGAAGGGCTGGGGGGGGCTGGCGGGGGCTGGGGGGGGCTGGGGGAGTCTGGGAAGGGCTGCGAGGGGCTGGAAGGGACTGGTGGGGACTGGTGGGGGTGTGAGGTGGAGTGGGGTAGGAGAGGTGAGAGATGGGAAAGGCTAGGGATAGTGCGAGTGAAGGGCGGTTTAGGAGTGGCCGGGAGGAAGGGTGGTGTGCCCGGAATCGTGGTGTCGCCGGTGGCCGGCTCATGCTGCTTCACCCTCAACCCTCCAAGTCCCCTCCGTCTTCTACTTCCCTCGCCCCCCCTTCCCACCCGCCCCGCCAAACTCCGTTGCCCTCGCTCGTATCCACACGCTGTCCGGTTACCCCTCGTCATCACGCCTCCTGTTTTAACTCTTCCTTCCCCCCTACCCCCCCACGCTCCCTCCGCCCCCCCAGGTGCAAGAGGCGGAGCAGATGTCGGCGGGCGGAGTGCTGCTGACGGAGAGCGCCAAGGAGAAGCCCGTCGTGGGCACGGTGAGTGTGTGAGGGGAAGGGGCGCGGGCACTGGGACGGGGACGGGGCTAGGGAGAAGGAAATTCTTGGGAGGGGGGGACGAAAGAGGGTGGGCGGAGACGAGGCATAGGACAAGGGGGCCATGGGGGAGGAAACGAAGGGGTAGGGGGGACGGGGGCGGGGGGAGGTTACTGGGTCAAGCGTGAGACCTGGGCTGTGATGCAGATAGCAAGGAAATTGTGAGATGGAAATGGAACGGGAAAGGAGGCATGAAAACCAATTCTTGGGCGCTGTAACGCGATAGCGGACTGAGGATACACGTGCAGACGCTGGGGTCTAGAGTGGTGGTTGAGGGGGAGTGTGGGGGTTGGTTGGGTCACATGTGAGATATAATACACAGTGCGGGTTACACTTGGCGTGCAGTGTACGAGTTGCCTCCAACTGTTATCTGTCAACCATCGTTAGTGGGATGGTGGGGGGCCGGGGATTCTGAGAGTGAGTGCATGCGATTCTTTGCGACGAGTTGAGCGGAATGGGCTGATAGGCCCGGTGGGTGTCCCGGTGGGGGCAGCAGTTGAAAGAGCGGGTTGCAGGGGCAAGAGAGATGTGGTGCTGCAGCTGCTCCATAAACCCTGAGATTCAGAGGGAGGTGTGACGAGGGTATAAGGATAAGAGGGGGGAGAGGGGCGGTGGTACAGGCGTATGTGCAAAAGAGTAGAAAGAGGGAATGAAGAAGTGGAGTGGTGTCTCTGCTGCCACTGTCTGCCACTGTTCCGGTCCCAATCCCTCTTTCTGCACATTCTCCGCCTTCAATTCTCCTCCCCCCTCGCCGTCCCTCTCCCTCCCTCCTGTTTCTCCCTTCATCCCCTCACCCACCAGGTGGTGGCTGTTGGCCCAGGAACGGTGAAGGAGGACGGGTCGCGGCGGGCGGTGGAGGTGGAGGTGGGCAGCACGGTGCTGTACAGCAAGTACGCCACGAGCGAGTTCAAGAGCAAGGACGGCTCGCTGCACGTCGTGCTCCGAGAGGCCGATGTCATGGCCGTGCTCTCGTGAGGGGCTCACGCTGGATGCTAGCGGTAGCTTAGTGTTGGGAGGGATGATTTGATTGGATCGCAGTGGTAGACCCATTTACGGTACCATAGTTTCAGTGTAGTAGGTTGATCGTGCTTGCGGCATTTATTCTTATCTCAGTATGTGGGAGCGGGACCAACTCAGTATTCTACACTGACATGTGAAGTCTCAATGCCACAAGCACCAGAGCGTGCATGAGAATCACTGAGGGTGAGCTAAGGTTTTCAAGTGGAACTCCGGCAATCTGGCAGGTCAATGCACTCACGCCTGGCAGCAATACTAAGCTCACCCAATGAATGACATAGCATTACAACGTATCGTACAATTATCCTTGCTTCCACAATACCCCATAAAAGCATGCTGAAGGGCAACTGAATGAAACGTGCTGAGCAGCTGTTGAGAGACACAACACAACACAAACACTCTCCAAGATCCTTCCATTCCACGGCGGCTAGTGCACCGACAGCTGCTGCTGCTGCTGCTCCCGTTTGAGTTGCACGACAGCATCCGCAATGATCTCAGCAGCCTCATCCACCTCCTGCTCTGTTGTCCACCGCCCCACGCTCACCCTCACAGTGCACCTCGCGTATCGCCCGCACACTCCCATCGCCTCCAACACCGACGATCCCTTGAGGAAGGGGGGTGATGCTGCTTGCTTGAGGGGAGGGGTTGAGGCGGAAGAGGCAGGACAGGGAGAGGAAGGAGCGGGCGAGGAGTGGCAGGCAGCGCCAGCGCTGCAGGCGACCCGGGGGAGGAGACGAGCCATGAGGGAGGGGCCGTGAAGGGACTCGAAAGAGAGGCTGCAGGGGAGGAATAAGTGGGCAGGGAGAAGAAAAGAGTGGGGAAGTTGGGAGAAAAATATATGAAAGGTGACGAGAGTGAGTGTGATCAGCAAGTGCAACTAGTGGTCAGGGTCTATTGGGAAAGTATCTAAGATGCTACCAGAGAAACGCAGCATTATGTCTAAAGCGGGTTCTTAAGTAACAGTCCAGAAGAAACTACCACCTCAGTTAATGGCCGTAACAAGGGAGCAGGGCAAAGCATAGAGGAGTGGGAGGTCAATGAATGGAGAACACGGATCAGTGGGACGGGGACTGAGGAACAGGAGAAGACGGATTGGAGACGGGGAAAAGACTGACCTGAGGGTGTTGGGTAGCCGCTTGCTTGGGTCACACGGCCCATTCACTCTGAACCGAACCGTGTCACCATCATTGTTGACTGAAGCAGCACCGTTGCTGCCCTGCAACGCCACATCACCCCCCTTGCCCCCCCCCTCCTTTTCCCCTCTCTCTTGCTGCGGCCCCACGAGGCACAGGCGGCGTGTCAGGCCGTGCAGCAACCTGCTGCGCATGTGCTCGCTGTGGGCCGTGTCCGTGGGAAGATGCGCGTGAGCCAACTCACATGCCTGCCTTGTGGGCGAGGGGGGGGGAGGGGCGGACGATGGAGAGATGGAGGGGTGAAGGGTGAAGGGGAGCATTGCACGCACACATGCAACAGAAGGTACACTCCCACCCATTTGTCGCCCCTCCCACACAGAGCACATGCAACGCACACTATAGCAATGCCTTGCTCAGTCTTGTTCCCTCATCTCATCCCATTTATTTACCCCTCAAACTCATCCTTCCCATTCAACTCCCTCTCCCCTCCCACCTCTCCCACAGGTTGTACCTTCCCCCGTCACCTTCCCCGGTCTCACCTTCCCCAGGCCCGCCAGCAGCACGGTGCTCTCAGTGCCGGCCCGCCTGCCCTTCTCATGGCCCGCCCCGTGCATCAGCCGCGGCAGGCGCACCCCCCGCCGCACCACCAGCGCTCCCACGCCCTTGGGGCCATACAGCTGGGGACGGAGGGATAGGAGGAGCACGGGGGTTCTGTGTAAGGTAGAGCAGGAAAGAGGAGTCAACGTTTGGGGCGGAGAGGGCGGGGGCACACGCCGGACCGTGCGAGTGTGCGCAGCATCGCAGGGGGGCCAAACTTTGAGGTGCATAGGCGGGCAAACTGTGGAAGCAGCACTAGCCTGTCTTTTGAGGCGCCTCAATAGCTGGGCAATTTGTGGGGGCAGCACTAGCCTGTAAGCTGCAGCACTACTTTGAGGCCGGGTGCACTACCTTGTGGGCGGCAACAGTGAGCAGGTCAACTCCGAGAGCAGTGAAGTCCACAGGGGTCTTGCCCACTGCCTGGCTGGCGTCTGTGTGCAGCAGAGGAAACTCTGCCCCTCTTGGTGCTGCTGCTGCCGATGGTGATGCATCTGCTGCATCTTGTGCATGTTGTGCAGCGTCTGCATCTTGTGCTGCTCTGGTCGCCCGGTGGTTTCTGAGAGCAGCAGCAATCTGTGCAATGGGCTGCAGCGAGCCCACCTCGTTGTTGGCCAGCACTGGGGGATGGGGGAGAGAAGAGGAGTGAGAGTGTTGGGATGCCACAGCAGAGTGACGCGCAAAAGGGTATACAAGGGAAACGACAACACTGTTGAAAGGACTAGCATTGTTGAAGTCCAAGACAAGGGAGGAGGAGCAACAGGAGGAGAGAGAGCAGAGGAGAGTGCTGAGGAGACAATCACGGAAAGCAAGGAGGGGGAGCTCACTGATGGAGACGATGGCAGTGTTGGGGCGCACAGCCGCCACGACATGGTCGGCGCACACAATGCCGTCGCTGTCCACGGGCACCACCGTCACCTCACACCCCGCCTCCACCCTCAGATGCTCCGCCACCTCTGTCACTGCCGGATGCTCCACGGCTGATATCACCACGTGCGGGGCAGCAGCACCGCCACCACCACCAGCAGCAACAGCAGCAGCAGCAGCAGCAGAGCGGGCGTTATGTGTGGAAACTGCTCCCTTGATGGCCCAGTTGTTGGACTCCGTGCCCCCACTCGTGAACACCACCTGCAGTGCAGTGGCCGCACCGAGGGCAAACACAGCACCGTTGGTAACCATCACACCGCACATGGCATGGCATGGCGCGCCCCCATGTGAGATGAAGGGATTGCACATGCAGTGCAAAGATCTGTCATGTGTGCGTAACACGTGCTAGAAAGTTGCAAAATCAGCGCATGGGCCAAGCAAATCACGTGCCTTAATGAACCCAACAGAACACACAAAAAGTGATTTCTTAGGGAACCAAAGAACTGAATTCGCCTCGTCGTGCTGGCAGTCATACGCGTTATAACATCACCATCCTGCTGCCCGACGCGCCCGCGCGCTCAAATCCAGTTTAGCTGCCCCCGTACCTCGTCTGCGGAGCAATTGAGCAGCTGCGCCACGCGCGCCCGCGCCCTCTCAACCACCGCGTTGGCCCTCCGCCCCATGGCGTGCGCGCTGGACGGGTTTCCGAACTCCGCGCGCAGCACGGGAATCATCTCCTCCGCCACCGCGGGGTCTGTGCGCGCCCTTGGGGGAAGGGGGGGGGGGGGGGTGGGGAGAGAGGGGGAGGGGAGACGGAGGCAAGGATGGTATTGGTTCATGGCGAGTGGGCGAAGTGGTGTGGCGAGTGTCGTCACGCCATGCTCTGTGTTGCATCGAACGTGCGTCAGCAGTATCAAGGCCCTGTGGTCACGAGACTGAGTGCGACGGTAGAGTGAGCGATACGGTATATTGGTGTCGACGAGGAAACTACTATTTTTCCCGAGTCGCACCAATGGGGGTGGTCGCATTGTAGTCAAGGTAGATCAGATCGCGCGGGGTCGGTTCGACCTCGAGATTCTCGTCGCGGCCGGAGAGTTTGATCTGGGCGCCGTCGGGCACGCCATGGCGGAGGAATTCCATTGAATGTAGCGTGACTCTCGCTTCCTAGCAATGCTGCTCTCGTTCTATTACGGCCTGCATGACCAGCGTTCCAACTGATCCTGATTCAGGCATGCATGTTGGGCGTGGCCGACTTCCTCGGGGGGGCTGGTACGGGAGGGCCAGGCTGCTTGCTTGATGCTAGCCTTTTCACGTCCAGGGACTTGAAACGGTGCTGGTAAGGCGTGTCCCAAGAGTACGTCCCGCAGACAGTTTGTACAGGTGGAATACGCTGATTAGTGTTTCAGATTGGTGAAGCCAAAATACCGTCTCTCAGCGCGTGTCACCGTACATCACCGCTTACAGAATATGTGGGACGTACTCTTGGGACACGCCCTGAGGACGCGTTTGCCCCGCGACCATACCCGTTTGTTCGTTCCCGTTTTTTGTTATAGAGGACGGAAGCAAACTGTTTCTTGAACATTGCCAAACTTTGAAAACCACGAAATGGAGATGATGTGTTCATAATGCATACGAAATGGAGATTTAATCATTTGGGATAATCAAAACACGCTGAAGAACGCAACACATGAAATGTCGTTGATAATAATTTTCTTTTTGCGTGGCCTTTTTTCATTAATTACGCTGGCTCAAATTAGGTGGATATGGGTATTTATAGGCTTCACGAATTAGACAACATTGATTTGACGAGAGGAGTTTAGACTCGCACTTTCTTGCCCTACATTGCCATAGCTGTCCATGATAAAGTATGATGCTACAGAACCAATACGGAGTTTCACCTCCAAACGAGTCTGCACAGCCATCTGGTCTTGGCCAACGAGTCAAAACAAGGCGGTGGATTCGCGCCAGCCTGCCGACAATGCTCAGCTCTGCACAATGAAACATCACATTTCATGGGCACGAATTCTGAAGGGCATTGGTTTCCCCAGTCAAACCAGTCCCGACCGCGCCATCCTTGCAATGCCGTTGGCACAAACTCGATTCAAATTTCCAGCTGACGGCTGAAACGGCGATGATGCAGGTGTGGGTCAATGGGAAATTATTTTTGGGCAGACGATAGAAAAATATTGATGGCTTTAGAGGTTTTTTATTCGTATAATTAGGTAAATAGTTTTCTATGCCGATATATTGGCCGTCCTGGTGAAAATGGGAAGCTAATGTTTCAAATGTTGCCCAAAACGCGATTCGATTCCAGCAACGGGCACGTCCGTCAATGCGCCCCTGTTCTTGCCAGCCCCAATTTGAGCCATCACGCCAGGCGACTAGGTCCTGCTCCATCACATCAGAGCCACCCAACGAGTACATTCTCGAACCATGTCCGTGGTTTCGTTGTATATCTCCATCAGCGCCTTATTGTAAAAATCGACTCCTCTCGAGCAAGTACAAGCATCCATAGCACAAGCATAGTAACTTCGCACTCCTCAAAGCGACTGGACCACTTTCGCGAACCCACATCTTACTAGAGTTTCCCTGTGGTTGTGTCTTGACCGATGGCTACCGCAACGCCATGTGGGAGGAGATGCTGCGGGATTGCAGCACTAGCGGTGGCGTTGACGGTGCTGCTACCCCTGGCTTCACTTCCCCTCGCACTATCCCTTGGTGAGCTCGAGAGTTTCCTCGACCTTGAGGTGGTGTGGCGACGCTACTGTTGCGCATAACGGCGGATCAGCTTGCTCGCTGCACGACGCCACGTCGCTCGTCGAGCCTCGGTTTTCTTCCCACCTCCTCTCTGCCCTACCAACCCCCCTCTCTGTCTCTTTCTCTCGATCTCTGCCTTACCCACATTCAGGCCACAAGGCTCCTCGGATCGTCTCGACAGCAGCTGCTGACACAGCAGGCGGCTTACCTGACGGCGCCACGTGTACGCTCAACAACAACCACCGGCCTGTCGGGCGTCCCTGCGCCTCCAGCTCCTTCCAGTTGAGTCTTGCCATCTTTTTTCCCGCTTCCTTCTCAACCTTCCTCCTCGCGCGTTTCTCCCTCGTCGCTATTGACATCTTCCTCTACCCACGACCTTCCGTCGATTCTTGCGGATGAAATCTTCCGATGCTTGTAACTGCAACCTCTAAATACGCCGCCTCTTGGCCATAGTAGCATCAGCGTCGCGGCTTTCCCTCCCTGCATTCTCGCCCCGTTTTCCCCGTGCCAGTTGCGTGGTGACGCGCGTTCCTACTCCCGCCAACGCCCTCTACACTGGTGTCTGCAACTCTTCCTACGCTCGTACGTCGCAACAGACGCTAAGCTGTTACTCGTCACTGCTCTTTCGACATACGCGTAAAAACAGGAGTTATCTCAGTGCCGTAACCCCTCGTTACAACCATTGACCCGTTGACCCGTTGACCTCTCACCGTCCCACATTGACCTCCGCACCCCTCTCCCACAACCCCAGTGGGCTCGCACTGCATGTACACGAGTCAGCCGTACGCTGTTGGCACGCGGGGCATCAAGGGCAACCCGGCCTGCGCGCGCTGCACCTGCACCAACCACCCCGAGAAGGCGCAGGAAGTGGCGGCGGTCGCAGCCGCCGCAGCCGACTACGCCGCTTCAATAAACAGCATCGAGGGATGGCGTTTAGCGGGGACGCGCGGGGGCGCGGGTGGGAGGAGCGGCGTGAATAGCCTGATTGGCCTGAACACGGCGGAGTGCGACTGCGAGGACGTGGGGCCGTGCTACGTGGACTGGCAGGGCGACCTGGTGAAGGGACCCAAGGGGGACGGCGTCATCTGCCCGGAGACCAGAAGGTGAGAGTTGGGCGAGAGAGAACGGTACTTACGTGCTTCTTTCACCTTCTTTCTCTTGCACATACCCGCATTACCCCCACTCGTACTCGCCAACGTCATGACTCCCGCGCTTCGAAACCTCCCCAGGTGCATGATTCACACGGTGGGTGGCGGGGGAAACGACAACGACGGCCGGCCAGTGGACCAGGGCACGTGCGAGGGCTTTGGAGAGGAGGCGGTGTGCGTGGCGGCGGGGAAGAGCTGGGGGCCCAAGTTTTACGTCGAAGGGACTGACGGCGTGCCCGGGCCCAGGGGACGCTGTGAGCAGTGCACGTGCGGGGAGAACGGCGCCCTGCTTGCGTGCAACCTGGTGCGCGGATGCGGGAAAGCGAGTGGCAGTATTGCGAGTGCCAACAGCCTGACGAGCTCGGGCCTTGTGAGCAACAGGGCGAGCACTGAGAGCACTGATGGGACAACGAGGAGGAAGAAGGGAGGCAAGAAGAATGGGGGGAAGAAGGCGCGGAGGAACAGCCATGGGAAGAAGAAACATACTAGCACGGCTGCTAAGAGGAAGCAGGAGTAGGAGTGCAGGTGGGGCGACGCGGCTTAGAATAGGATGTGGGTGTGCATATGCCGAGATGTTCTTCTCTTGAGGGAAGTGCAGCAGCATTCGATAATGCAAGTGCCGAATTGCATAATCCCATGGAGATTATAGAAAATTCTAGCGGAATTTTGTGTGACAGTGGACTTCACTTTTGTAATTTGCCACGCATGAATGATACTCCAGAAAGACAATCCCATGGGCAGGCCCCCAAATTGCAGCCTTTTTACGCTGATTCAGCCTTTTTTCAGGCCTTTTTTTGGTACCTACGCTGATTGCTCAGCCTTTTCTTTTTTTTGGGTTGCGGAGCAAGCTATTCAGGGCTGACGTTTCAAAAAAACCCTCTCTGGTTTTGGCTCCAAAAAAAATTCCGCAGTCTGAGTAGCCAGGTTTCAGTTTCCATGGTCAAAGTGGCAAAAACAATCATACACAGGCAGACACAGCCGCTTACTTTGGAGGTGCGACTTACCTGCTTGACTCCGTGTTGCCAAGGTAGTTCGTCAGGCCCTGGTAGAAGCCCTCCTCGTTGTGGTGGTTCTGCATGATCGGGGCCCAAGTTGCCAGCTCCTTCTCCGCCTCCTTCAAATCGAACCGGGGGAGCCTGTCGTCGAAGATAGCACTGCAGCCATGGAGATACTCCCTCCCTCGTCTTCTCCCTCACCATCCGAAGCCGCGGCCACTTGCCCGCCCGAAACAGCTTCGTCGGCCCGAGCTTCGACAGGTCATCCAGCCGCTCCAGCGGGTTCGTCACGCTCCCCCTTGCGAACTTCGCGCACAACAATTCGCAGTCCCGGTAGTTGCTCTGGTAGATGTGCCCCTTGATCTGCCGCTCGTGCATCTGGTACGTGTGCGTCACCGGCTGCCCGTCCTTGTCGACGCCGCGCACCTTCACTCTCTTCGCCCCCCCTCGCCCGTACACGGCTAAGAAAGCCGACAGCCACGTGCCAGTTACGCCCGCACCGAAAACCCCGCCAGACTCCAAGTAGCGGTGCCGAAGATCCCCCACCGCCTCGTCGACGTCCTGTGTTATCTCGGTGACATCCACCTGCGGTCGGGCGGGGAGGGGAGGTGGGGTGGTGGAAACATGGGGGCGCAAAACAAGGGGCAGAATGTTAGTGCTGATTGTGTAAACATACCACAAGCTCACATGCAAGGGCTCACCTCTCGCTTCAGAAACTTGAGGTTGAGCTCGTTCATGATGGCGAGGACGTCCGCCAGGAAGAAGAGACAAAACTGAAACTTGTATGAGATGACAACCTCGTACAGCTCATGGTTATACTCATACAGTAAAACGATGGCAGCACCGAGGACCTTACAGAGGCGTCTGACTGCCTCGCCCCTGGACAGCCACCGAATCGCGTGGATTCCTTGAACTTCAAGGTTGGTCTTGTGGATGACACGCTGCAGGTACTTGAACCGCTGGCTCCATACGCTTGAACGGCCGAGGAGATCGGCCAGAGTTCGGATAACCTTGTCGACCATGTCCAGGTCTGGACAGGCAGACGCGGCGTCCTTCACAGTCAGAGCTTTCCTGCGCACAATCCACAGAAACAAATTAGTAAACGATTAAAAACAAAGCGAGAACATAACATAATGAGTCCATACCGATGGGCGATGCAGTGGGACGACACAAGGTGAGGGATGTGCTCGCGGAGCCGCGCCACGAGACCGTTCTCCCGCAACATGGCGCCTTGAAGATGAGTTCGATGCCGGCGCCTTGAAGATGAGTGAGGAGCACGGAGAGCAGGGAGGCGGCGTCGCACTTCTCGACGGTGAGCAACGAGAAAAATTCGGTGACGACACGGCGATGGTGCAGGAACGTGAGGTACACTATCAGGTGCTTCCCTCTGGTACGATCAGTGCTCTCGTCGCAACTGATGCCGATGAACAAGGACGATTGAATGTGCTGCATCTGGGTCCGTTGAAGAAGAGTCGACAGGCAGTGGACCATCTGTTGAAAGCCGTACCTGCACGCAGAATAGAGAGTAATTATTAAAAATAATCCAACGGGGCAGAGTAATGGAATGTACTCGTGCGTACTTACCGAGTGAGGTAAACACCGTAAGACTGGAGCGGTAGGTCCGGGGTGTCCTGCTCAGCCATAAAGCGACATAGCCGAGGAAACATGCTGATGGGAGCATCGACCTTACAGAGAAACTCAACAGCGCGGAGCAGTCGCACGACCCGCCTCCCCTCGACATCCGACGACAAATAGTCGTCAATCCTCTTCTGCCCGTCGGCGATGTCGTCGGCAATCTTCAGCTGGGCCTCCACAGCTTCCTTGTGTGCAAAGGAGTGTTTGTGTATGCGCATGGTCTGTGTCTGCAGGTCTCGGCCACCATCGCCCGAAGAGCTGTACTTGGTGGTCTCCTTGCCAAACGTCATGCAGACACTGCACTTGAGAGCAGGGTAACCGTCCTTTGTTTTGGTTAGCAGTAGCCATGGAAAGAAAGGCAGCCATGAAGTTTTGTACTTTGCTTTAGCGACGAGGTATTTCTGCTCAATCAATTCCGTCTTACCTCAGCTTTGGCGGTGGCGGTTCAACGGCGACAGGGACTGCACTAGGTGATGGCGGCGTGGACGGGCGGTGGAGCCTACCTCCGATCATGATTTGAGACTGGGTGTACTTGCCCGTCCGTTGTTTCTTCGCAGACGAAATCGTGGACGCGCAAGGCACACTGTAGCGGACTGTGGTGGCGGTGACGCAGTTAACAGGCAGAGTCGGGCCTCTGCTGGATGAGGCGACGGCAGGCGGAGGGACATATGGTGGTGGCACGAAGGGCGCGGACGGAGGTGGGTTTAGAGCAGGCTGGGTTTCCTCTGCTGCGGAGGAAACCACAACAGCAACGACGGGAGGAGAACCTAACGATCGCAGTATGTCTATCGCGGAGCGACGAACCTCTGCAGGCTCGTTACTATGAGGTGGTTCATCGGCACTGGGCTCATCGTCTTCTTCAGCAGGAGTCCCCGTCATGGCTGTTGACGGGGTCGACAAACAAGAACCTACGTGAGGAGGAAAACTCCGAAACACGAATTGAGGAGTACGATTTACAGACCCAGGGTAAAAGCCTAAGTGCGCCTGAGAGGAGGGGGAGGGATGAGAGGGACGAAGAAGAAGGGCATCATCAAGCCCGAGGCGCATGTTTCTTGGTTAACGCTCGTCGCCAGCTTCTGGATGGCAGCCCCTTCCAAACCCGCGCCGCCATGCCAAACATGAGCTGACATTACGAACGAACCATGTGTTGGCATGGACTGTCGCCAATCACGGTCGGTCGGACAGTTTTGCACTTGCCAGCGAGGGCAAGTTTCCCGCGTTACCAGCCTTTGATGGCTTCCAACACACCCACGTAGAGGTCCTCTTACCAGGCACGCCTGGCAGGATGCATGACGCGCTGAGCGGCAAAGTCCCTGTTGAGGCAGCATCACAGTCACAGAAGGGGCGGGAATCCTGCCAAGTGCAGATACTGCACGTGAGACCTGCGGGGGTGAAATGATGGAAGGCAGCATATGACGTAGTAGAGGAAATCTCGTGGAAACTACAAGGTGCATGGATGTTGCATTTAGAGTCCATACGCGATGTACACTGAAACCTCAGTATCCGCACAACGACTACTCTGAAAACTTCAGGATCCAAAATCATACAACTCTGAAGGGTTCAGTATCCAGAAAAGCCTAAGTCTGAAAAATCAAGATTGGCAAAAAAATGGGTCTGAAATTTCAGACAATCAAACTAAAATAGTCTGATAAAATCAGCCATGAACCTATTGCGATCGATCTGACGAGATTTTTTCAAAAATATTTTAGAAAATGGTAAAATTTTTATTTAAAAATGGTTAGTTTTTCATTATAGTGAATGATAACAAGGAGATTAGTGGCCAATATACTAGCGATAATTCATCTAAACTACATAGGTTCAGTAGCTTTACTTTGCAAAGAGTTGGATGAAAGTGTTATATCACAACTACCTATAATATTATACTTCAAAATAGACAATGATTGAAAAAAACAAATGTGCTCATGTGTTCCATTATTATCCGTTTCGTGTTTTGAGAAAAAAAAGGAAAATAAAAAACTCTCTCTTTGACCAAACTATTTAAAGGGGATTTCTATAAATCTGTAATATAGTATAATATATTAATTACACTATATTACTGGTATATTTTTATGGAAAGCATAAAATGTAAATGTTTTCCACAATTGCCCGTTGTGTTTTTTTCCCCTTTTTTTTGGGGCATTTCTCGTGGCATATTTTTGTCAAAAACAAAAATAAGCGATCGCTTCCCCAGCTAAGTGGGGGAAATCGAAAGCCTATTGTGCAACAAAGACATATTTGTGACTTCCAAATAATGATTTAGACTTATCACTTCCAGTTCAAGTGACCGCACTCGAGGAGAGCGTCAAAGCACCTTGCTTGAAATGAAAAGCCCAAACCAAAATTGGAGAGTCACAAAATATGTATTACTAAAGTAATAAAATAAACAAGCATATGGCCGCACTCACAGAGCGTAGTCATTAATGCATAATATGAGTAGTTGGCAAATAGTATGCTAAGGCACGTAAGTCGGTAAAACAAGATCGGCATGTCGTCTTCGTAAAAGTAAATAACACATTATGAAAAGAGTGGGGGACACAAGAAGGCACAACAGAAGAAAAAAAAACAGAAAACAGAGAGGGGGAAAAAAAAGCTATTCAGCGTAAGAAAGTTGTCAAGTTAAAACATGAAGAGATAATTACCGGTTCGTATCGACAAACAAATCTCATTAAAGTTACCTTAATCGAATGTCTTGCGTTTAGCGGGTGTAAAGGGTGTAGGCGCAGCAGATGACTGCGTAGTGGATGATGACGGTGCCACTATTGGAGGTTCTGAAATGTTGAGTATGAATCTATTGTACCTTAGCTCGCAGTTGCTTCTTGAGTGCATCAAGAACATTTTGACGTGCCGAATCTGTTAAACGGAGGAAATCTGATGTCTAGAAGTCTCGGATCACACTTTGCAGCAACTCGGGCCTCAAGTCTAAGTCTTGAGACTTGTGAAGATAATTGTCTGCAAGTGAAATTATTTCATAAGAAGAAATTTACACATGGTTGAATAGGTGTGAGAGAGGGCAAGAAATGTGCATGAAATGCAAAGATTGTGAAAAAAATAGCTTATGAGCAATATTCATGGAGTTCGATTGTCTTGGTCTACCACGCTTCATGTTACATTGTCATCCCATCAATGTTTCACTCATTTAATTATGCAAATACTGCTTACGTACCTTTCTCTTGCACGACGAGCATACAAGAGAAGTGGTCGACTTCCATTGAAGATGCAGCATTGTGCTTGGCACACTCATGACGCTTAGTTGAGAAAGAGTAGACCAATGGTTCACCACACACTTCATCGTTGATAACAAAATTGCATATCTTCCGCGTCCGGAAGCATGGCTCTTCTAGCTGGACGTCAAATGTAGCGATGAACTCGTTCCCCGTCATAGTAACCACCTTTTCTACATTTGTCATCCTGAAGATTTAGGATTAGGAACATGAGAATTAAGGTGACACGGGGATAATAAATAACAATATTTATCTGCATACTAAACAAATTTTACAAAGCTTCTGCGACACTTCGAACTTACAGTTGGAGAAGTCCCAATTCCAGAGTCTCTTGTGGCGGAGGCACATTAGGAATGGAATCTGCACGCGCTGCTTCTGGTACACGAACTTCAGTTTTGGCCGTTGTCATAAACATTGTAGACTTGACGTACACATCATTCAGTAGGACAGGAACGAACACACTGTCAGAGTTTTTGGCACGATACTCCTCACCGCATGTCACAATGGTCGACGCTATCTGACCGATTGCAAGGAGTACACTCTTCATCGATGAGTCATGGATTGTTGTCACCAGCTTGGGCACTTCGCTCTTGGGATCGAGAGATGTAATGCCAAGCTTCAATGCAATGCAAGGAATCTGATTTGCTCAGGAAAACGACGGATTGGGATACGAAAATGGGAGAGGTTGTGACTCAAAGGAAATAAAGAAACGGGTAAAGCCCCCATGGAAGGAAAGGGACATAGAATATTGGATTTACAAGTGCATACAGAAACATAGCACAAGGAGATGTGTAAAGAAAATGAGGCAAGATTGAAAGGATCTTCCATCTGTGACAAAAATCGAACGAGATAAACGTTAGGATACATACGGGTGCATGGTTGTTTTCGTTGTAAAAATCCTTCAGGCTTGATGTGGAGATGTTGGTTATGGAGACGTTTGTAGGACTGGTGGTTTCCACCATGCACGTGCATCGATGGATCCAGTTGAAATGTATCTTCAGCCCACCAATCCGTGACCTGGGTGTCGGGGAAGGAGCAAACAAGACGACAAAAGAAACACGCCAATTAAGAAGTGGATAAATATGCGACATGGCATGCACTAACATCGACAGTAGTTTAACCGCTTACCAGTTTTCTTTGCCAATGGTTGCATTGATGTGGTACATGTTGTAGACCTTTCCAACATCGAGCTTCGCGATTACTTCCCTAACAACTTCGACACCATGCTTGCCTGGACCCTCTTCGACATCAGGCCACAAGAGAACCTCAGCAATACTAGAATGTGCATCACTAATGAGTATCTTGCCAGGCAAGGGTCGCCCCGTTGCCCTTGCCACGGGCTTCCTAAGGCCGACAACCAACACACTAATGTAGAAATTGGAAATCTTATCTTCAGCCACAATCCGACTTTCGATTTGCTTGATACTGGCCAACCCTGGGGTCTGATGAGAAATTTGAGGAAATAGAATACAAACTTGATTGACGATGTCAGTGCCGAGCGTGATATAAGTAAATAATAATAAAGATTATATAAATATGAGACGGAAAAAATGGTTTTTTGGTAACAATGCAATACAAAAGGAAGAAAAACCACGAAGCGATGACAGTTGTTCAATTTTATTGAACGTACCCGATGTGAGTTATGCGGATGAGGCAACGGATCTGTAAGGAAAATTCAATGGATCAAAAGGGAGGAAGGTGTGGGTGTAAATCCCTTGGATTGGAGATTGGGACTCATCGCTCAATAACTACATGAATTGGAAAATGGTCAAAAAAATAGGTTTCTCCAATAAAAGCTTTCGTTCTTGTTTTGTAGCAATTAGACCAAACATGATTAATGAGTGTGCTGTTAACAGTAGAGTGCTCAAGAACATATTGGTTAAAACCTTGAAGCAAGAACGCATTAAGATACCTTTGATGAGGAACAAAACTCAAATTTATGTTGAAGTCACCAATGAAAATCATTTTTTTGTCACGGTTTTGAATGATGCTTGAGTGAATCAAGTCAAAGAACACCTCATGATTTGAAATAGTAGGATTTCTATAACAGCAATGAATTTCAAACGAATCAAATAAAGTGACCAATCGAAAAGATAGAAACTCAACTTTTGTGTGGCTTTTGTAACAAATATTCTCTACCCGTCCTCGATGGTATACAACAATACCACCTGTTTCACAGTCTTGCCTTAATACTTTGAAACCGTATTGCATGCATGATGGTAGCACATCACTTGATGTTAAATGACTTAAAAAAAAAAAACCGATATCTTCAAAAGAGTCATTTGAGTCAAAAGAGTCGAACGCGATGTCTTCAAAATATGCGCGTAGGCTTCTTACATTCTGGAAAGTAAATTTAAGAATAGAATTTATAGATTGGATCAAACCGATAGGTTTCGGGTTAAGAACCAATGGGATTTTTCGCAAACGCTCAATCTCTTCAATTATGCGATTGTCGGTTTTGATACACTCTACGGAAAAGTTTTGAAGAAATAGTCGTTCAGGACTACGAAATCGACTGAGCGCAACATAAGCCCCTTGAGGGAAAACCTTTCTCTCAAAGTGCACCACCCCAGAATCAAGCGTAGCTCCTTGGCTTCGATGAAAACTAATTGCATTACTTGGTCTTAATGGAAGCTGCATTCTTGAAATGGTGTCATATCTGGCATTGACCGAAAAAGTTTTCTCTATTCTAAGTATAGGAGTCCACTGCTGCTTCACATTGATGAACTTTGTAAACAAATGTCCCATTTTTGCTCGTAGCTTGCAACCTATGGTTTGATCTTGAAATTCAACCCATATATTTTATACTACGCCGTTATTCGCTAGTGTAAAATGCACAACTATACCCGAAGTTCCATTTGTTAGCCCATCGGACGTATCTAGATTTAATACGACGTGTACTTGCGAACCAACAAATAACTCAAGGGTTGCAAACAACCCATGAGGAGCAGTACTTCGAAAATCAGGGCCTGTAATAGGGTTGCTCTTTCTGGAGTGGTCCTTACCGAATAAAGCACAATCCATCGTTGGAATCGAATACTTTTCTTTGACGGATTTAGCAAAAAAATCATGGTTGAACTTGTCAATTGTAGCATTTGTGCAAAACAAATGCTGGGCTTGATGGTCATCTTGAATATCAGGAACTTCACGTGTTCTAAAAAATTTGATATCTTTATCAGTGTGCATACCTTCGCGTAAACGATTAAGTAGTTGCGCAAACCTTATCTCTTTGCGTTGTCGCATGATTGTTGTAAGCTCAACTAGACGAACTTTGTCCCAAACATCTACATCTTTCCCCATGAGAGACTCAGGTTTATGGCTGAAACAATGCTGATCTCGCACTGGAGGGAGTTGGAAAAAATCACCCACAAAAATCATATGTAACCCTCCAAATGAAAGGTTTGCATTGTTAGTAAGCTCACACAGTCTAAAATCAATCCATTCAAATGTGTTTCGCCCAACCATTGATATTTCATCCACGATGACCACCTTTACGTCACCAAGACGCGATCTTAACGTGTTCAGTCTATCTGACGATAACTTGGTTATTTGACGACGTTGTACTACTGGAATCATTAGAGCACTATGAATGGTGTAACCTCTTATTTGAAAAGCTGCCACACCAGAAGGAGCAATTTTCAATACCGTTATGGCATCAAAATTTGTCTCTATCTGTGCATGAAAAATACGAACCAAACGATCATGTACTGTATTAACTAATACCGACTTTCCCACCCCTGCGCCTCCACTAATTAATATATTTAATGGACTAATCTCAGATGATCGCGGAACGTTGTGCACGATATGATCAGAAACGGAACGTTGATCGGCATTCGACATGCGTTCCATTTCCAAATATATGCGTTCGTTCACGGGGATGGAGCGAAATACATCAGACAACCTTCCATTGCTAGTCGGCATTCCAAGCTCGAGGCCAATGTCAATTTCCTCGGTGGGCAGACGTTCGTTGGTGACTAGACTAGCATCGTCATCAATCTCATCTACAACACTTTCCAATGCACGGATCCATGAGTTAGTAGTGAGAGATTACTCACCACTTTTCTCATCTATGGCATGCTCGTGCTCGTAAAACATTTTATGAACAATCACAGGATCACTAACCTCTTGACGGAAGGGAACGAATAAGAGAACGTGCTCCCGCATGTAATTAGCGGGGTCAACATCTCTATGGAAGTTGACGTATCGAATGACTTTCCGTGTAAGTCTTTTTGAGTAATACCTTTTCTTTTCGGATAAATCGGGCCCAAACAACCCATCTATTTTCGTTGTAATGTCAAATTCTGATATGAAGTCAGCAAAACAAATTAATTCCATACATCTGGGTCGACAGATGTAACGTTCCAAAATCGCATATGGAGTGAATATATTCTTAGACTCCAGATCCAATTTTTGTAATTCTGATTTTGGTTTTAGTAGTAAAACACGTCGGCTTGGGTGATTGGTGTTAACAAACACCATGCTACGAGTAGATTTCTTGTATGGTATGCTTAGTATAAGATATATCGCCTCTTGCGCACTAATTTCCTGCGTATTCAAGACAGCATTCCCAATGCTACGAAGCACGTGTAAAATCCCCGTACCTTGGATTGTCGCGAACCTTTTCGCATTCTCGATAATTTTACTCATACCTTTCCCTGATTTTATCATATAGGCTGCAATATAAATTGCAATACTATATGGATCGATGCATAGCTATTTGTCCATATTGCCTTGCCAAACTGACAATATTGTTTTGTTGAAGTTATTGACAAAACAATCTTTCACGTCCCGAGCGTGAAACAATGTGCGCTTTTTCAGTCCTACACGTAAGCATTCAATATACTCCTCATATGTGAGGTGGACTGTGTCGTGAAATGAACTAAATGTAACATTTGCCGTCTCCGATGACTGCGGAACTGTATCAAGAAACTGTTGCACGCGTCTTCTACCAAACTTATATTTTTCCAGCGCATAATTTTCAAGCGGATTAGGAAATAGGGTTAAGATCATTGTTTTGGGAACTGGACATTTGGGTATCCCAAAAGAACATTTACGCCCACTTCCCTGTTTTTTTAGCTTGCACGTACGGGTATGGAAGTGAGTTTGTAACTTGATTAAACCCTTTGTACAAGGATCGTCAACAAGATCTCGAGAGCGACATGAGATATGACGATCAACGAAAGCCAAAATCTCACCAAAGGTTGTTGATGAACCACATGTAAAAGACTAACTCCATAGCATGCAATGTGAATGTGGGGCCCCACGGTGTTGAAATTCGTCCATATGAAATAATCAACAACCGTGCCTAACAACCCTGTCTTGGCAGATAATAGCTCACGAAAAAAAGCGTTCTTCCTTTGTACGTAGTACTGCGCGCATACTACTGGATATGTTCGTATTTATAACGCAATTGTTTCAAAATCTAACGACGTCATACTATTTACATTGCCAAGGTTTGCTATATTGCCGACATTTCTATTGTGTTCAAGAAGGATCGAATGCAAATCTACCCATAGTGTACCCGCCATAGAAAATGTTAAGAAAAATGTTGGTGGCCCAAGTTGTCGGATCATAGCGAACAGGTCACGCCTACAACTTTCGAGGTACTGTGGGGATGCTCTGAAAGTTTTGAATTCATTATAAATAACATCCTTCTTTTGTAAAATCTTACGTTTTTCATTGCTTAGAACACATTTGACACAATAATTCCCTACGTGCTCCAACATTTCTTGTCGCACGCGGGTCCCAATAACATCATCCATTTGAATCAACTCTAATTTGAATAGTTTGAAAAAAATATTCTGCGGATTTGTAGAGAATCGACAGTCTTTGTTCGATAGCTCCCATTTAGCAATATCGCGATAACTAATTAGTGATGACTCAACATTGGGCAAACGACGTTATCCACAAAAAAGTGATGGAAAAGCAAGTTCTTCAACGTACTTATCCATCAATATGGGTAATGGTCGGCAACCTTCCCCTGGCGCCATCTCTACAATGTGTTGTTCCAAATTTTGATATAAAGGTTCATTTGAAAGTATCATATCCAACATGCCAACATTCATATCGCCTTCATCAATATCTTTCTCTATATCTTCATCGGATAAGCAATCATTCGTTTGACTACACGCTTGTGCCGCAGAGTGGCTAGTGTTTGCGACTACTTCCTCTTGCAAACTGCGTAACCGATCTTTGTCTAACACGATGTTAAATTTATGAAATAATTCTTCTGTTTCCAAGAATGCTAATGCACGTGCAATCTGTTTTGGCCGAACATTGTCCTCAAAAACATTATGTGTATTTTGTAATTTTTGTTTGAAATGAACGTGTACAGTAAATGACTCTTGCGATAATCGTGGCAACGCCGTAACCATATCCACAACTTTAACTGGCACATAAAAAATACCACCTCGTATCTTATATTGTTTTCCTACATGACCTTGCGTAATATTTGCAAATACAACTCTCGGAAAAACCAACCGTTCCTCCAGTGACGTTAGTCCTATGAGCTCATTGGGTCGTTTTTCTAAAACTACCCCACCGAGTTTGGATAGAATCGGTACTCTATCATTTCGTAAAGAAAGTGCACAATTGGTACACACATTGTGAATATCTGGATATGCTTCGTTGCTGTACTTCTCTAATTGGCGGTTGAAATGAAGCTTGTCACAACAATGACAAGGGAAAATTGGGCCTTCTTGGCAAGATTTTGTGAAACGACCTATAGCATTTTGAATTATACTATCTTGCCTATTTTTTTTTATGTGTAGCGCATATCCACGTTACTGAAAAGGGTGTCCAATGCTTCATCTCGGACCAAAGCTTTATCGTTCCATGTTGGGGAATTTTATATTAGAGATATGCGCTACACATATAAATTTCCCCAACATGGAACGATAAAGCTTTGGTGCAATTTGGACCAAAGATTAAATGCAACAGATATTGTCTTGCGCGAGCAACCGATTCGGCAGAATCCCAATGCTCATACACATAACTTTTTCCTTGTACCATTAATCGAAATCCAAACTTTTCACAACCTTCGTACACTCCGGTAAATGAACGACTTTGAGTCGCTAATGGTGGTATCCCACAATGATGCTTTGTAAAGATAGCATCCAGAAAAGGAATCGTGGTTATTTGTCCTTTATTTACAAACAAGCTCCGACTATAAGGAAGTGTTTTATTGCCGTGACAACCACGATGCTTTAGAATGTAATATTCTCGCGCCCAAGCTGCATGTTTCTTACTTTCAAAGCCCGGAATAAATAGTTTCTTCCCTTGTAGCATCATTCTTATTGCAAAACAACCCTTGTGCTCTATAATGCCGATAACTTTTGACTCATCGACAAGTTCATCTGGGAGTGTAAAACTAATAACACCATTGGGATCCACTCGACCAACGAATTCATTAATATTATGTTTTTCCTTTTGGGTACGTTTGCCATTTGACGACCGGTTAACAATTGGGGGATCATATAGTCTGTCGTCTATTCCGAGGTTATCACGCGAACATCCTAAAATCTCAATTGCTGAAGGATGGTCTCTGTTTTGAACCTCATGCGGAGTGTCATTCGACACCACTCGATTACGATTCTCAAGAACGGAAGCGTTCACGCGATTTCGAAGAAAGGAAGACCCATAAAGTTCACCTTGATGAGATTCCTCCAACAGGGTATAATGATTATTTTTTAGCAATAAGTGGACATCGTCGATATTGTTGACGAAATTCATACCCTCACAATGACCCCATTCCCGTTGATGGAACCAAACGATAACCGCTCTTTCTTTCAATTAGCAAGAAGCCTTGATTTCGCACAACGTGCCCCATACGTGATTAGGCTTAATGAATTCACAGTACTTTGTGGGGCTATCCAGATGTGAACCATGACATCCTTTAACCTCCTCTGCAAAAGTTGACCAGTTGCTTTGTACATGAAGTGTTATTTCTACTTTCAAAGTGTCCCACGATGATTCATCGCCAGAGTTTGCGATGGCCAAACATCGAGGTATTTCCAACACTCCCCTTCGTTTCTGGAGTGCTAACGTGTCCGGACTCGGTGACGTTTATCTGCCCGGTCAGCAGCATGCAGTAATCGAACTTTGACCTCGCCAATTTCTTCGTCAGGTAATCTGCAGCCATTTCTGTCGTGGGGCAGTAACTGAGTTGAAGTCTCCCCTTCGCGATCTCATCTTTGACGAAGAAATACCGCAGAGCGATGTGCTTGGTTTAATTGGCGAACCCGTCTTTGTTCGCGATTTTGATCGCGGATTGATTGTCGCAGAGTAACGAGAAGGCGGGCATGGTCGCAATTTTCGCTTCCTCGAGCAGCTCCCGCAGGTAACGTCCTTCTTTGGTCGCAGTGCAGAGAGCGATATATTCCGCTTCAGCCAGGGATAGCGCGACTAATTCCTGCTTGCTCGATTGCCAGGAGATAGTCCCGATAGGCTCTAGTCGGTAGATGTAGCCCGTTCTGGAGCGTCGATTCACCCCGTCTCCCGCGTGGTCGGCGTCGACGTAGCCGAGTAATTGTACGGATGATGGCGTTACTTTGCTGTAGGTAAGTCCGGTCGTCGGCGTAATGGACGAAGTAGAGCAGTGCCCAATTTAGCTCCTCGAGATCCTCTTGCTCCGGCTGCTTCAGGTGTGTTGCCAGTTGGCTCGCGCTGTAGGACAGATCTGGTCGGCATGTTACTGCTGCAAATAGTAGACAGCCGAGCTTCTGTTGATACTCCTAGATTTGCTTCGCGGGGAGCTTTGCGGAGGTGTCGTTGTTGTTCCCGTAGCGATAGGGAGTCGCGACTGCGACCGGCGTTAGTCCGAATTTCTTCGCGACAACGCCTCCGTACTTTCCGGCGTGTAGGTAGAACGCGAATCTTTTTCGACGACGTTCAGACCTAGGTACTGGCTCACGGTGTCTGACACCGTGAGTGTTAAGTCGCTCCTCAGCTCCCCTTCGAACCAGGTGACGAGGTCGGTAGTGGAGCCGACGTAGAGCAGGTCATCGACGTAGACGATGAGTAGGACGAAATTCCCCCCTTTCTGTTGTCGGTACATCCCTTGATCGTGCGGCAGCTGTAGGAAGCTGATCCTGACGAGGCCGCCGTGAAGGTGCTGCTGCCAGAGCCGCGGGGCTTGTTTGATTCCGTAGAGGGATTTTACCAGCTGGCACACTTTTGTGGGATCGTCGATGAATCCGTGGGGCTGCTCGACGAAGATTTCGGCATCCACAGGTGCGTACAAGAAGGCGTTGGTGACATCGATTTGGCGCAGTGGTAGCTTTTTCGTGGCCGCGACGGCGAGCAGAATGCGCAGGGAGGTATGTCGGGGGCCTGGGGCAAATGTCTCTGTGTAGTCGGTTCCGTATCGCTGGTCGAATCCTCGAACGACCCAGCGAGCCTTGAAACGGTCGATGGAGCCATCCGCATATAGTCTTGATGCGGTACACCCATTTCCCCGAGAGAACATTCTTCCCGTTGGTTTTTGTTGCAGGTACCAGCTTCCACGTATTTCGGTCTTGCAGGGCCTTCAGTTCTTTTTCCATTGCTTCCTTCCATTTCGCCTTGTGTTCCCCCCCCAGAGCCTGCGACAGAGTCGTTGGCTCACGCGGCGACGGCGGCAGCGGGCTCTGGACGGCGACCCATAGTCCAAGTATCTGCAAGCCCGTGGGTGTGTGTCGAGGGGAATTGTCATTCTCGGGATAAGCTGCTTCGTCACCATCTTCGGGGTCAGGAAAGAAATTGGGTCTGATGCATTCAGAGATATTTGTGTCGACCGGTTGAGGTGTAGTGTAACCCTGGTCAGCAAAGTGGTAATAGGTGTCGAGGTTGTTACTATCGAGAGGATTGTCGTCGTCGAGTGGAACGGGCACGGAGTAGTAAGGGAGTGGTCCGGCAGCTTCCGAGGCTTCAGGTACGTCTTCTTCTGCTGCGTCAGCTTCGGCAGCACGGTCGACGAAGGACCGATGGCCCTCGAAGCCGTCGGTGGGGTCTGTGGTATTGGCGATGTTGTCCAGGTAATGCTGCAGCGTCAGTCGCTCGTAGAAAATCACATCACGTGAGGCCACGGTGTCTTTGTCTTGGATGTTGAGAAGTTTCTACGCTCGGAAATGTTTTGCGATGCCGAGGTGTAGTCCCCACCATGCTCGTTGAGAGAATTGTCCTGCTCGAGCTGTGTGGGGTCTGTACTGTACCATGCAGCCGAAGACTCGAAGTAATTTTGTGCTGCCCTGTTTTCCCGCCACAGCAGGTGCGGTGATGCGTTGTTGGGAAGTGATGTCGAGGACAGCAAATTGTGCAGGTGGACTGCATGCATCATCGCGTCAGGACAAAGCGTGTTGGGCAGTCTCATCCCTAGGAGCAGCTTCCGCATCGTCGTCTACAAGGTTCTGTTCATCCTCTCTGCGACCCCTTGCTGCTGGTGAGCATAGGGCAGGGACACCAGACATCTGATGCCTTTTTTTGCCAAGTAGTTCCTGAATCTTTTTGACTGGTACTCCAGTGCCCCGTCTGACTGGAAACTCTTGAGTTGTGAGCCCGATTCTCGTTCAGCGATGGGGAGCCACGTCGTGAAGGCTTCGAACGCTTGATCACGTGTTTTGAGGTTGTAGTGCCAGACGTATCGTGTTGCTGCGTCGATGAACGTGATGACATAGTTGTATTCTGCTTCACTATCATCCCGAGGCATGTTTATAATGTCGCTGTAAACTTTTTCCATCGGTGCCTATGCAGGTGCGCTTGGATTGTGGTGCGACGGGAAAGGTTGGTGGGGAAGATCAGCTTCAGGGCACGTGAAGCATCGTGCGCGGGGTCGTCCAAGCTCCTGGCCGCTCGTTGTGAGGAGAGCGTCCTTGTCTAATACTCCGGCTTGTATGGTTTGAAGAATGGTGCTGTTTGCAGGCTGTCCGAGGCGTTGATGCCAGATGTCGTCGGGGGCGCGATGACCGGGTAAACACTGGTACAGGTTGGTGTTGGAGAAGAATGCGATGACTATAGCGGGACTGCGGCAGACTCCTCACGTGATGGGCATGAGTTGATCTGCTTCGGATGGCGGTCCTCGGATTGCTGGTGATGGCGCGCGGCTGGGTCCTGCTGTTGTTACTACAGGTGATGTCGAGGAGGGTGTACTTGCTGGTACTTGTCGTTCTTGACAAATGAATGCTAATGCGCGTGCTCTTTCTGCTGCAGGGATGGTGTTGGAGTACCAGAATCCGTCTGGAGTGAAGTCGGGGTCAAGATCCGGTGGGTGCGTCCAGGCGGCGAACGACACGATGCCATCGCTGTCGGCAGTTCCGCGGTCGGGGAAGAAGTCCAGAACGAAGACGCCCGACTTAAGGAGAGTGCGACCGATGAAGAGGCCGCCCTTCCCGTGGTTAAGTCGAAACATGTTGGCGTTCGAGTCGCATTCCACGTGAATTCCCTTCGCCATTAACTGGCTGACGCTTAGTAAATTGTATCCCAAATTGTCGACGATGAGAACTTTGTTGAGTTGCACTATGACGTTTGTTTCCATTTACTGAAGTTGAACAACTCCTTGTCTGTTTGTCTTCAAGTTTTCATTGATGGCGACAGTGATGATGACATCGCGGTTGAGACGTCGCTCTTGTTGCACGAAGCGCCCCGAGGAACACATGTGTTGGCCGCAGCAACTGTCCAAGAACCAGGTGTTTCGCTCGGTTGGTTTGGCGTTGGCGACTGCAGCATACGTGGGGTTGACTTGAAGACCTTGTGAGCGCGGCGGCAGCAGTTCTGCTTTGTCTGGAGCGTAAGTGGGTGGTGATCCGGGTGTGTAGTTGTCGATGTGCACCATGCAGTTAATAATGTTCGGTGCGCCTTGTGCAGGTTTAGAGGAGCGGCTTGGCGGATTCTCTTGAGTGGAGGCGACTTGCGGGTCTGCTGGATGATAAACTCGAGGGCGTGTGCAGTTGACTTTAGAGTGCCCGGATGTCTGACCGTTGTGGCAGAACGGTGGCACGATGGTGAGTCCTCTGGTGTCGGTTCTGCTTATCACGTTGGTTGTAGTTGTTGTCGTTTCTTCGTTGAGTATAGAAGACTAACGGTTGCTGCTTGTTTCTTGGTTGTCTTTCTTCAAACAGGTCCATTTCCTGTTGTTCGGCATGAAGCTCGACGCAGAGTTGCATCTCAGAAATTCGTCCGTGGGCGCGAAGGAGCGAGCGGGTGGTTCTCCATTCTGGTCCGAGCCCGGCGAGAACAAGTGTCACGAAGCTTTCCTTAGTGATTGTACCTCCGCACCGAAGCAGACGGTCGCGAAGTGTCTGGCAGCGACTCATATACTGCATCGCCTTTTCCCCGGTCTTCATTTGTATTGTTGTCAACTGTTGCATGAGTCTGCATTGTGTCACGCTGTCGTTTGCTTGATAGAGACACTTCAGATGATGCCAAGCAAGCTCCGCAGAGTTTCCGTAGCTCCGATACGTTATGATGCTCTGTTGCTCTTGTGGTGGCAGATTTCGCAGGAGAACTGTGTATGCCAGCAGCGAATGATAAGTGAAGATTTCCTGCTCCTTTGCAGTGCCATTGCTTGGAAATGGAAGGGACCCGTTGAAATATCCCAAGAGGTGCGCGGCCTCCATCAGCAGCTTGAACTCAAAACTCTAGGTAAAGAAGTCGTGCCCGTTGAACGGTGAAGATGTCTGCAGTTTGATCTCATGTGAAAACTGTGCCTGGAGACTCAATATCTCGTTTGGTTTCTGTTGTGATGCAGCTGCTGTTGGTTGAGCACGAGGTGGCATGAACTCGAACATCCCTCGTGAAGAGTGATAAGGCGCAAAGGTAGGCGCCTGATTGTGCCGCCCGAATGATGAGTTGTCGAGGCTTATTGGTGCTAATCCCATATTTCCCCCGTTGCTCTGTATTGAATGCGCATGTGTCCTTGTCTGCTGCTGCTGGTCAAAGTGCGACATGAAGCTGAAGAACCTTTCCATAAGGTTGGGTCCACGCTTGAAGAGGGTGAAGGGGTCACCATTTCTGGTACCCTTCCTGTTGTTTCTTGAGCAGCGCCGGTCTCAGTTTGAAGTCCTGAAGTGTGTAGTCCAGAGGTGCCAGGTTGAGTGTCTTGGGCGCTTGTTGAGCCCATAGAAGACTTCTTGCCCTTGTTGTCCATGACTTGTAATCGATGAAATTTTGATGTGCTAACTGTAGATAGGATGTCGTTGATGGGAGTTTGGTCTCTGACCAGCTTTGATAGCATGATGGCCTGAGAAAAGCCCTGGGATCTTTTCAGAGACGAAGTCCCACTTGTACAAGATGCTTGAGTAGTGCAGCGGAAGTGTTGAGTAGTTGAACCCTTGCACTAGTATGTGAGAGCAAGTGATTGATTAAAAGAAACAACCATACAGCAATATATAGAAAATAGGAAATAAAATAGTTGTAGGATACAGTTGAGGGAACGGTTATCGATTCGCACAGCGACTCGATTGTCGGTTCGGTTACCACCCTTGCAGTCGCAACGGTCAGTCGCAACCTCCGGTTGCGACCCTTCGAGTCCCTTCGTCCTTTCGTGTTCTTTCGTCCAACCTCCTCGTGTAACCTCCGTTGACTCGCTTACTCGATACGACTTTCCTCGAGTGTAGTGCTACACTTAAAAAACGCTTAAGTCCTCGAGGTATTTCCAACAGGGGGGGTGTTGTTAAATTATATATTTTGTTATATGCCGGTAATTGGTAGGCTTGGTAGGTGTTATTGAAACCTACTGTATTAGCCCGGATGGAAGACTCATGGGTCTTATTACCGTACATACCGTTTGGAAATAGTCAAAAGGGTCTTATAAACGGGGAAAAAATTGGTGGAAGTGGGTCTTATAAACTTTACCGGAAAACACCAGGAGTAGTTACACCAGACTTCTGGCAAGCGTTTTCATAGGGAAGGCGTCACAAAGGGGACAGCTTTTTTGGCGGCAATAATGATGGCAGACACGAGTGAAACAGCAAGGGAGGAACGAGGGCGTGCAGTGCGACCATCCCAGCCATCTATCGAGTTCTGAATTCAGTACCATGGAGACATTCGATGAACACCTGTTAGAAAAACTTGTCACGAGCCAGAAACACCTGTCACGAGTCACGTCAGAAACACATGTTTCCAGCCTAGCACATCGCCAACTGGACATTCAGCGAGATAAATCTTCGTCGAAATTTCTCCCAATACCTGAAACTTCATAGAAATTGCAATATGATAAAAAGAAACCGAATTGGCATAAAAAAGTGTTATAAACGTTCATGGGATTGGGGAATATAAAGATTTTGAATAAACGAGCGAGGGTATGACCGAGCAGCAGGCGCAGCAGCAGCAGCAGCGGAGGGTCGGCCGTCTCCCGCCCGGGTGGCCTGGAGTTGGAGGTGACGGTGGTCGCAGTGGTCGCTCGCGCGGCGTGTTGTCGGGTGGTAGTCAAAGTGACGGGCGTTGCCAGTACCAGCTCCAGACCGGTCCTCGCCACGGCCTCGTGTGCGGTAAGATCAGTTATACCCTTGCTCGTTGCTTTCGTCACCTAGACGACCTGCTTCGTCTCCGCTTCGGCCCGTCGCTTGACCTCCCTAACTGGCACAGTCTGCTCCGTCGTCGTGTTCAGATCTTTGATATGGACATGGATAAGATTAGCTCTGCTTTGTATGTGCTATATGTTGATGACTCTAGTGTGACTGGTTCCTATTACCATGTGTTGCCTAGCGTAGGTGTGCCCAGTATCTTAAATTATATATGTTAGTATATAATTGTAGGCTTGGTAGCGGTTACTGAACATTACTGTAGAGGGTACAACACCCCTCTTTGTATCCCTCTCTCTTCTTTCCTAGTCCCCTCTTTTCTCTCGACATTCTCGCCTACCTCCTAGATCTAATCTCACGCCATTTCCATGGCTCCCCCCATTCCTACCTAGTCTAACTTCACAACACAGTGTGCCTAGTTCAGCATATGATTCATACTTAGCATATGTTGTGATATGATTCATACTTAGCATTTCTGTAAGTCGATTATCGATAGATAGTGTCGAATCCTACTGTAGAAGATATGTCCGTAGGACGACGTCAGCAAATAGCAAGGTTGGCCTCGGGGCAGGCTGCATGGTAGCGTACCTCGAGGTCTCGGAGGTGCTCGACGAGATCAGCGACCGTGGAGGAGGAGTCCAGGCCGGGGAAGAGGAACGGGAGGACAAGGCGGCCGAGGGCGGCTGAGAACCGGGATGAGTAGTGAGCCTCGACTGTGGTCCAAAGAGCCTGAGCTGTCTCCTGCAAAGCAAAACGTGCACGCTCGGCTACTGGTAGACACCTGGTGATGGCCAGCAGTGCTGCGAGCCCACCAGCTGTCGTGTGCAGTCCGAGCAGCTGCGTATACCTCACGTTGCTCCAGCGTCGCATCAGAGGAAAGGGGGGTAGGGAGGGGGATGGCAGTCAGCTCACCGGCCACATGGCCCTCGAGCAGTTCACCCTTGACGCGCTGGCTCACCAGCTGCTGGCGGAGTGCGAGGAACCTGGCCTCGATGTTGACCGCCCGGCCCTCGGCGTCAAGGCACAGGAGGTAGTCTGACCGGGTCGCCATGCCGGCAGGGGAGGCAGCGAGGAGTTCCGAAAGAAGGAGAAGCGGGGTCTAGGAGTAGGGGCAGGTGTGGCTGGAGCAGTGGTGGCAGCTGGATGGCGGTAGCGGCCGGCTGGCGATAGCGGCAGGCTGGCGGCAGTGACAGGCCAGCGGTAGCGGCAGGCTGTGGCAGGGCAGCAGTGGCGGCGAGCAGCAAGAGGGCTGCTGGTGGCAAGCTGGCGGCGGCAAGCGGGCAGCGGGGAGCTGGCAGCGGGTGGCAGCAAACCGGAGGCGAGCTGGCGGCTGGCGGTTAGGGAGCTGGCAGCGAGCTGGTGGCAAGCGGGCAGCGAGATGGTGGCTGGGTGCTCAAAGGCTGGCAGTGAGCTGGCTGCTGGCGGCAGCTGCCGGTAGCGAGCGGGCAGCTGCTACTGACGGCGAGCTGGCTGTGAGCTGACGGCTGGCGGCAGCATGCTGGCAGCAAGGGGGCAGCTGCTGATGGCGATGAGCTGGCTGGCAGCCACGTGCTTGCGGCGAGCTGGCTGGCGGCGATCGTGCAGGCTAGCAAGCGGGCAGCGAGTTGGCTGGCGGCAGCATGCTGGCGGTGAGCTGGCTGGCAGCTGGCGTGCTGGCGGCAAGCTGGTTGGCGGCGAGCGTGCGAGCTGGCAAGTGGGCAGCTGCTGCTGGCGGCAAGCTGGCTGGCGGCAGCGCGCTGGCGTCGAGCTGGCTGGCGGCTGGCGGCAGCGTGCTGGTAGTGAGCTGGCGGCTGGCCGCTGGCGAGCTGACCGTGAGCGGGAAGCTGCTGTTGGCAGCGAGCTGGCAGTGGCAGGCTGGCGGCGAGTTAGCAGCGAGCGGGCAGCAATCGGGCAGTGAGGGAGCAGTGGATGGCTGCCAGCGGCGAACGGGCAGCGAGCAAGCTGGCGGCAAGCAAGCAGCGGCGAGCTGCAAGCGAGGGGCTGGCAGAGGCTCGCTGGCGGCAAGCGGGTAGCAGCTAGCGAGCTCCTGGCCACGGCGAGCTGGCAGCGGCTGCTGGCAGCAAGCTGGCGGCTGGCTGGCGGCACGCGCTGCGAGCAAGCTGCTGGCTGGGGCTAGCTGGCGGCGAGCGGGCAGCAACTAGCATGCTGCTGGTGGCGGCGATCTGGCTGCGGCTGGCAGGCAGGCTGGCGGCAAAATGCGCGCAGCGCGACGGCAGGGCAGCGGGCTAGGACGAGAGCTTAGGCTAAGGCGCAGACTAGAGTAAACACTTAAAGGCTAACTAAGAATAAGGAGGTAAGCTAGGGTGGAAGGGGAGTGGAGAGCGCCTAGGGAGGAAGCGTGACGGCTAGGAGCGCCTAGCACTAATACCATGTCGAGAGAATGATTTGACTAGGGAGGGCAATGTCGTGAGAAAAGTGTGACTAGAGTGGGCATACAGTTGGGATTGTCGAAAGCTGCGCAGGCCTGCCCGCCCGCTCTTAGCCCTCCATTTCACACCTGCTGGCTGCCACAAGCCCCTGCTCGCCCCTTGCATGCCTCGCCAGCGCCTGCCCGCTTGCATTTGCCAGCCAGCTAGCCACCAGCTCACCACCGCCGCCGCCAGCCAGCTCGCCGTCGCCTCCCAGTAGCCGCTCCATTGCCTCGAGCTTGCCAGCCTGCAGCTGATATGCCGCCGCCACCAGCCAGCTCGCCGCTGACTCGCAGCCCCTGCTCAGCAGCTGCCAGCCCACCGCCTGCTCCCCAGCCAGCCGCCGCGCCGCTGCCGCCACCAGCCAGCTCACCGCTGGCTCGCCGTCCGCTTGCCAGCCAGCAGCTGCGCCGCCACCGCAGCCAAACAGCTCGCCGCTGGCTCGCCGCCGCCGCAACCCTGCTGCCTGCTGCCTCTGCAGCCACCACTGCCACCGCTGTTGCTCCCTGCCACATGCTGCCGCTCACTGCCGCCCGTTGCAGCCCACCACTGCTGCTGCTACAGCAGTCGCCAGCGCCAGCAGCCAGCAACCAGTTCCAGCCGCCAGCTGCCAGCAGCGCGCTGCCCGCAGCCACCGCTAGCCACCAGCTGCCAGCTGCCACCTTGGCTGCCCGCTGCCGCTGCTGCCTAATGCCTACTTCCGCCCGCTGCCGCTCACTGCCGCTGCAGCTGCCCCTGCCACAGCCACTACCGCAGCCACTGCTGCAGCCACTGCCGCCCGCTGCCACCCACTGTCGCCGGCTGCCGCCTGCTGCTGCTCGCTTCCGCCCACTGCCACTGACTCTGTCGCCACCCTGCTGTCCCTGCTGCAGTACAGTAGCCGCTGCTGTCCCTGCTGCAGTCGTCGTCACCGCCAGCTGCCACTATGGCGACCTCGTTTGCCGCTGTCCTCCGCCTGACGCTGAGGGTCACGCGATTGGCTTCTCGGCCTAGCTGGTCGCTCTCCGTTGCCAGCTCATGGCCATCCGCCAGGACGGCCAGGCCCTTGCAGCCCACACTTTGGGTACGTTAGCTGCCCCCCCAAAGCTCTCTGCTCCTGCTGCTGACGCGACGTCCGCGCAGCAGACTGAGTTCCAGACTGCCCTAGCCGCCCTCTCTGTCTAGCAGTCCTGCAACGTAGTTGCGCAGCTGGTAGTCACTAGGGCCCTCCCCCATGATGAGCAGACTCACTTTGAGACGCTCAAGACTGCTAAGGGTATTTGGGATGCAGTTGTCGCTCGCTACTCTATCCAGTCGTCAGCCACCCTAGGTCGTCTGGTCGTGCCCTTTCTGTTCTCCGATCTAGCCTCCTCCTCTACTGTAGCGAACCTGGTAGCGCACCTGCAGCCCCTTGAGGCTCACTGGCACACAGCTTGCCCTGAGGAGCATCGCGCCACCCACTTCTGCCACCTACAACACCCTGTACCTCCTTGTTATACGCCTCCCTAACCGTCTCGCCCCTGCGCGAGATGCGCTCCTCGCTGTGCCCCCAACCTCCCTCACTATCGCCGAGTTCTCCTCCGCCCTGACGAAGGTCGAGTCGCGCCTCTGTGCCATTGCTGACACCACTGGCACGGTGGTGATCCCCGTCCTTTAGGGCTGCTCTGCCCCCCAGCCCCCTATCTTTGGGGCCTATGCCTCTGTTGCGGACAAAGAGGGTGGTCAGTCGTACTGCGCAGACGCAGCAGCAACAGTAGCAGCAACAACAGCTGTAGCTGCCATGGGGCCTGGCAAGCCTTGGGAGTGATGGTTGTGGTGGAGGCCGTGGAGGTTGGGCCCCAGGGCAGTCGGTGCCCTGGGGGTCTCTGCGAGCAGCCCTGGGTGCCCAGGGGGTCACTCTACTGCGAGCCAGGGTGCTGGCGGTGCTGTCGGAGCGGTGACCTGCACATACCAACTGCTGACCAGTCTCCAGGCGGGCCAGGTCTGCGCGCTCCCAAGCCACACCGCTGCTCGTTGCTTCCGCCGCCTCGACGATCTCTACCGCTGTTAGTTCGACCCCCTGGTGCAGGTACCTCATTGGCCCGCTTTGCATCATTGTGGGGTTCCTATCTTTTATATGGATATGATTCAGATCGATCAGTCATTGTATTCTCTATATACTAATGAATCTAGTGGAGCCGGTTCTTATTATCCTGCTGTTTGTAGCCTAGGAACCACTTGTGTGTATAGTCTAGGATCTCCTGCTGCATCAGGCGTAGACACCCCTGATGCGTCACGTCGGCCCTCTCCTTTATCGTAGACTCTGGGGCGTCCCGTTGCTTCTTCAGAGACAGTACTGCTCTCACCCCGCTTCCTGCACCTGTCCGCATCGCACTAGAAGACTCCTCAGCCTTAGCTGTCACACACAGCACTACCACCCTACACTGTCCAGCTGTCCCCTCCTGCTCCCTTACAGGTCTGCACATCCCCTCGTTTGCCAAGAAACTAGTTGGTGCCAATCACCTTCCGGAGTGAGGAGTCACCACCACGTTTTCTGGCCACGAGAGACACGCAGCTTGCATGGACACAACCACCAGTCGCCACCTAGCCTCTTTTGAGCGTGCCCTAGGGTCCGGTCACTTCACACTGCGGACTAAGTCCCAGCCGGCTGCTGCGTCTGCTGAGGTAACCGCATCCTGCTCTTGTCGCTCCCTTGCCCACCCGACCCTCCCGTGGCACCCTCGCTTAGGTCACCCTGCACTCCCGCATCTTAGGCACATGTCCCAGCAGAGTCTAGACACTGGTCTTCCTACGTCGCTCCCTGCTCTACCTCCGTCCATAGCGCCCCTCTGCACCTCCTGCGTCGAGGGCTGGCAGCACGCCGCCCGTCGCTCCTCATTCCTCCTACTCCAGCGCCGCTATAGATACTGCACATGGACGTCTGGGGCCCTGCCTCGGTCCATGGTCTTAGCTAGGAGCGCTACCGACTAGTCGTCACGAGGTCAGAAGAGGGTGAGAATATGAGGATGTCATCCACATAAACCATAAACCACCATGAAGCTCCTCTGCTCCCCCTCGGAGCCATGCTTCATGTGATGTCTCTACAGTATTTACGGCATAAAATGACAGGCCCAAAACTAGCTGTCATTTCCAAGTCACCAAGCATTCAAACGGTCTGAACAGACATATTGTTAGGATTTGCATTCGGTGTGTAGCCAAATGGCCGAGAATCAAAGATGAAGTTGCAGAAAATGTGAATAACAAGTTGAGAGAAAGATATAGAGCATTTATAGACAAAGGCACTATGGGTAATGTCTAGTGATGTGGCCAAGATATTTAGCTGGCGCAAGCATTTAGTGCATATTCCAACGAGTGTGAGCTTATTCAACGCGTGACCTGGCAGTGCCGATCGATAAAATATGCAACGATCGAACTAGTGGTAACCAGGCAGGGCCGATTGCATCTGCTGTATGCGCTAGTGCGCAGGATGCACAGCAAGGAAATGTGTTTTCCTCACACCAACCCCCCTATACAAAAAGGAAATGTGTTTTCCTCACACCAGCCCCCCTATACAAATCCCCTCTCTACGAGAGTGCACCCATAGCATGTCTCGTAGGTGGTATTCCCACAAATACACCTGTAGAGGTACACAGCTGACTTCAGCTCTCGTCCTGTCCTGTTCTAGTTCCTAGCCCACCGACCTTTGGCCTTGATTATCGCCCGCACCCTCCTAGGCGAGCTGTCAATGAGGCTAGAGCAAACCTCGGAATGGATCTTCTCCCATTCTTCCTGGACCAACTCTTAAAGCTGTAGCATTCTAGAGGAAGGCCTTTTCTGCTTGGCCAGCTCCCTTTTCAGGTAAGCACAGAGGTTGAGGTTTGGTGAGAAAGAAGGCCACTCCAGGGCTACATACTCATGTTCTCCAAGTCATTCATGCACTAGGCATAACAAATTCTTGGGGTCATTGTCCGCACCGAGATGACCTCAGAGGGGAAAATCATATACAAATGGAGGTTCAATTCGAGTTCGTCATCAAAATTCCCTCATACAAGGGCCTCTCCATGCGTCCCTCAATCTTGCGTATGAACCCCACCCCCCGCACATGTCACATATCCCCACACCATCACCGATCCTTGTCCCCATGGTTTACCGTCTATTTGATTTGGTGGTGTCGCGGGGTTGGGCCTTCACAAATCCAGGCAAACGCGTGGCCATTGGAGTTGAAGCAGTTAATGTTGGTCCCATTTGACCAGATCACATGCTTTCGAACACTAATTGTCCACTCAGCATGCAACTCCACGAATTGCAGCCGGCCCCTGATAATTTTCCAGAAGAGTCTTGGCTTTTATGACTGGTGCACCGTGACTAGACCTGCAGACCCTAGTGTGTTCTTAATGGTGCAAGGGTGCACACTCAACCGTGCAATGTTACCCTATGTTTCATGGTGTCTACGCTAGATTTGGCCGCTCTATTTGTGATTTTACCCTACAATGGTACGATGAAGACGATCCGTGATAAGATGGGCCCGACCAGCTAATTGCATCTTTGGCCACACCTCAGCATGGCTAGTCTTAAAGATACCATTCAATCCTAACTCGTCCACAATACTCTAGCCTACGCCCAACTTTTTCGCGATGTTCCTAGTGCTCACCCCCTTATGCTAAATGGTGGGTCCAGGAAGAGTGCAAAAAGTTCTCTGCCAAGGTTTGTACTAACCTCGTAGGTGATATGCCTAGGAGGGTGCGTGTGGTGATCAAGGCCAAAGGTCGGTGGGCTATGTACCAAATACGCAATTATGACGTTTGCTCTCTCTGCTTGGAAATATTTGTCTGGATGTACCCTTTGTATATCTTTTGGAATATGAGTTGGATCCAATGTACTATTCTGGATATTTGTGCTATGAACACATCCACTATGTGCCCCTCCCAAATCGTACCACCATTAAACATTAAGGCTTAATGCATAGTGGTTTTAAAGCATAAAAACCCAAATTTATGCAAAACATACGGGCAATTGTTTCCACCACTGTAGATGCTCGACAAAATGTTGTGCATGTGCTACAGTAGATTGAGGGTACGGAATCCTAGGTGTTACTGGATGTTGACCGTAATTCAGGAATAAGGGTGATGAGTGGATTGTTGCGGGTGTGGTGTTGCTGTACGTGAATTCCTAGGCGGCGAGATCGTTACACGTGGTACAAATCAGCTGCTCTAGCGTCTGATTGGTCTGCTTTGTTTGGCCATTGGTTTTGGGGTGATACGATGACGTGAATTGCAGGCGGGTGCCGAACTGTTCCCAGAAGGTGTGCTGGTTAGAGGAAATCCCAGTCTTTAGACAGAATTTTCCCAACTGACATGGGACCAGAGTCTCAGATTCGTTACTGGAGGGCTGATTGGGCAGGCCAGCCCATGTCAGAACCTATTTCTATCAGGCTAGATTTTGTTGTTTTGCTTGGATTTTTATGCTAGAATTTTAAAAGATCTGGACGAATAAGGCTTTTAGTTAGGGAACCCTTTTATTTGGGCCTACATAATAAACTGGTGGGAAAAGGACATGGAGGTTCACACCGCGGAGGGGCGGTATCCGGCCAGCAGTATGCATGAACATAGGGTGGCGTGATATGTGCAATTGACAGCGTGAGTGAGTGGTGGTGTTAGAGTGATAGTCGAAACTCCACTGCCTAGTGGCTGTTTGCGTGTGATTTTGGTAAAGGACCAATCACCCCCCTCACATCTGCTCCAGCATGCATTGGGCGTCCGCTTGATTTTGGCACCCCTCTTATATGTTCCAGCAAGCCTAGGGCCACAGGGAAAAACTGCACAGTCAAAGGACAAGCCCCATGAGCGCCAAAATGCAGGAGGGAGGGAGTTGGGGTTGAGGGGAAGGGTACCAGATAAGGTTTGTTTTAGGCCAGAATTCTAAAAAAGCTGACTCATTAGGCTCACTAGAACAAGAACAACTCTTTTCAGTCCTACAAAACCAGGAAAATTTTCTAGGATTGGCTGGACTCAAAGGCTGAAAAATAAGGCTATGCAAAAAGAAAAAGAAAGAAAGAAAGAAAAACAACAACAACACACACTAGTTTTTCAGACATTTTTTAGCCTGGCATCTGAGACGCTGCATGGGACCGTTAGTTGTCACCTCAAATCCAATGTTGTGAAACAATAACTAGGTCATCTAGTATTAGTTCGGTAATGAGCTCATCTGACGGTTGCGAACATAGGTGGTGGGAAAACGAAGATGCTTGAAGTGTGAACCATCATCAGATGAACATTAATATATATTTATATAAAAATGGTGCTTGTCGAGCTCACGTTGATGCCACTGATTGCGACAGGAAATTGATCTACTAGTGGGGGATTTCATTTGACGCTCTATAAGGTGGGCCCAACAAGAAAAGTCTGCATCAATGCGACCACACCTTTGCACTCTTAATAAGCACTGCTATAGAACTTGTCGTTTTTTTTCATAACGGTGCAAAGAAAAATCCACTTCATAAATGAAGGGTGCAAGACGAAACCCACACCTATAATGAGGGTCATAGGAGCATTTCACCCTTATGCCCTGAGGCATGCCGGAGAGACGTGAGCGAATGAAATAATGCGATTGCAACGAACCAGGTTAGCGTGCTCAACAACAGCGTTTGCGACATCGCAGCTATCGCGAGACAATGGACAAACGTTCGAACAAATGCAGGTTCAGCGCTCACACCCATATGGCTGATTCACATGCTTTGGGTCAGGGTCTTGTATTCGTTTTAGGGAGGTTGATTGCTCAGGCCTACCTACACTGAGGGAAAAAACCGTCCGGATGTTTGGCACGAAGTTGGGTTTTTAGGCTTTAAGACTACTGTATGGTAAACCTGCAAGATGCATGGTGGTACGCGTTGGGAGAGGCACAAAGTGGATGCGTTCACAGCACTAAGAACTAGAATAGTACATTGGATCCAACTCATATTCCAAAAGATATACAACGAGTACATCCGGACAGTTTTTTCCCAGGACAAAGAGCAAACTTCCGAACAACGTTTCTAGTACCTAGTCCACCTACTCTTGGCGTTGATCACCATCCGCACCCTCCTAGGCATGTTATCTATGTGGTTAGTGCAGACCTTTGCATGAAGCTTCTCGCACTCTTCCTGGACCCACCATTTTGCATAAGGGGGTGAGCACAAGGAAAATTGCAAAGTATTTGAGCGTATGCATAAGTATTGTACACAAATTCTGAATGAATGTTATCTCAGAGACTAGCCAAGCCGAGGGGTGGCCAAAGATGCCATTAGTTAAATGGTCCCGGCTTATCATGGGTCGTCTTCGTCGTATCGTTCTAGGGTAAAATCACGAATAGAGTGGCAAAATCTAGCATTCCCGCCACGAATCTTAGGGTAACAGAGCACGGTCGACTGAACATCCTTTCACTGTGTGAACCATGTTAAAATCCGCGGGTCTAGTGACGGGGCAGCAGTCGAAGAAACCTCGACTGTTTGGGAAGAATATCTGGATTGAGGTCTGGTGAGAAAAAGGGTCACTCCAGCGCAACATACTTATGCTCTCCAAGGCATTCCATGTCATTTTCCCTGCCTAGGCTTGGAATGGCTCGGAGAGCATGGATATGTAGCTCTGGAGTGCCCCTCTTCCTCACCAGACCTCAACCCTGATATTCTTCCCAAACAGTCGAGACTTCTTCAACTGATGCACTGTCACTAGACTCGCGGATTTTAACATGATTCTAACAATGAAAGGATGCTCAATCGACCGTGCTCGGTTACCCTAAGTTTCGTGGCGGGTATGCTAGATTTTGCCACTCTATACGTGATTTCACCCTACTCTGATTCGACGAAAACAACCCATGATAAGCCGGGACCATTCAAGTAATGGCATCTTTGGACACCCCTCGGCTTGGCTAGTCTCAGAGATTACATTCAATCTGAATTCGTGCACAATACTTATGCATACGCTCAAATACTTCGCAATTTTCCTTGTGCTCACCCCCTTATGCAAAATGGTGGGTCAAGGAAGAGTGCAAGAAGCTTCATGCAAAGGTCTGCACTAACCACATAGATAACATGCCTAGGAGGGTGTGGATGGTGATCAACGCCAAGAGTAGGTGGACTAGGTACTAGAAACGTTGTTCGGAAGTTTGCTCTTTGTCCTGGGAAAAAACTGTCCGGATGTACTCGTTGTATATCTTTTGGAGTATGAGTTAGATCCAATGTACTATTCTAGTTCTTAGTGCTGTGAACGCATCCACTTTGTGCCTCTCCCAACATGTACCACCGTGCATCTTGCAGGTTTACCATACAGTAGTCTCAAAGCCTAAAAACCCAACTTATTGCCAAACATCCGGACGGTTTTTTCCCTCAGTTGTATATGAGAACCCATTTTTTTCCATGAAGTTTTTGTTCTTGGCTTGATTTTTCAAGCCTTCTTCTTTTCCGAAAGACTGACCAATCACGCTTGGTTTTCCAAAACCACTGATTGAATTTGGTACTTTTATGTTTTATACTGGTGATATAGTGAGGCATTATAGGGAACAATCGAGACTCCACAGCCTATTGACTTTTTCCACGTGATCAGCCTATTGAATGTTTGGTGAAGGACCGATCATTGCCCTTACACCTGCTCCATCACACTTCGGGCAATCGGCTTGATTTTGGTCAAGGACCAATCACCCCCCTCACACATGCTCCACCAATCCTATGACCACAAGCGAAACTGCCCAATCAGGTGCAAGCTGGTATGGAGAGGCCCATTAGCACAGCTAGTAATCGTAATTATGTGGCGTGATCAGGTTATCTTTCGGGCTGGAATTCTATATAGGCTGACTCTTCAGGCTTGTTAAAACACTAACACCTTTTCTTTCAGGCCTAACAAAACATGAACACACCAAAGGCTGGAGAATCAGGCTATGCCCAAAAAGACGCCCTGATACATAACTTTCAGGCCCCTTTTTGCTTTAAATCTGAGACCGTGCTTTGGGTCGAGCCGAGGGTCCTTTTCACCCATAACCAGAGCCAAAACCTTCCGTCACACAAAAAAGGATGTGTGAGAATAGCCATTAGGAGTGAAGTGTATACCACATGAGCAAAACTCGTGGCTCTTTTAAAAATCGCAAGCCAAAAATATGGTCGCATTGTGTGGTCGTGTGGGTATATGCCGCGACAGGCAGTATGCCACCAAATTTCTCATGTGAACCGTTTTCATACAACCAATTTTTGCGCCAATGATCAGCCTTGCATTTGATTTATGTTGTCTTGCAAAGGTTCCGTATGTTTAAACTTCCTAAAAAAACACACCATTTTACTGGGAAAAAAATGTTAGCCATTTTGTATGTAGCATTGAGTTCTTAAAGAGTCATGTATGATTTATAAGATGTATAGTGGTGTATTTATTTCACCCCCAGTTTGAACCATTTAGGATACATGCTTTAAGGTACCTGAAGGTTCATGTTGATGGACAGGTCAGTGTGGGGACTCACAGCGCAGAACTGGACAGCAACACAGTACAGCAATGGAGGGGAGAGCCTACTATCGACTTGGGGTCAGGTTGCGTTAGCTCAGGTCACAGTGTGTGCAGCGTTGGAGACTTGGGTGGGAAATGCGTGGTGGAATACCCAGCAGCATTTCGGGAACGAGTCGGGTTTGGTAGCAGAATGGAGTTATGGGCCAATCAAGAACCCACTACACCACATAAAGTCGCGTCATTGCGAACAAAACCCCGCCATATCTACAGCGACCAGATGAACATGTGAATGTATACAAATTCTGGGGTTATTGAAATGCGATCTGAAAATAACCTTTCCCTATGCAGTCAGAAACTGAATTTGAGTTTTCTCATGGTACAATATTGGGATGCAGGAATTTCGAGCAGGAAACCATTCTCCCCCTGTTCCAGTACTTGTCACGTGGCACGTTCCATGCATAAAGGTGTCAGGCAGGGGGCGGGAAAACAATGCTCGGGGCTGCTAATGACTAAGCACACGGGAGTGGGCGTGCGGAAGTGTGGGTTGGAAGTGTGGGTTGGGGTGAAGCGAGGAATGGTGGAGGCGGGGAGGGTTGGGGGAGGGGGTGTAGGTCTATGGGGGGGGGGGGGGGGGGGGAGTCAGAGTCCTAAAAATTTCACCTGGGTCGGTTGTCTCAAAATATTGACGGATGAGTTCGGGTCGGGATCCTGCGTTGGGTCAAACTCGTGTGGCATCCGGCTTGGGGGCAACCTGGGGTCTTCGTAGTTCAGTTGCGTGTCTTCCGAACCTGACTTTGAGTTGTCGTTATTATCGGATGTACGACAATTTTATCGTTAGAATCGAGAATGCGACCCCAAGCACAGTAACAAGAGGTGTAATGGCCACAATCGACATCCATCGTATCCAGAACGAATTCAGCGATATTCGCATGGGCGCTCGGCCAACCTGCTAGTCCTTATGTTTTTTTATCGCATCACTGTCAAACATCGTCGACACTGGGGAGACCCCTCAGAATCCAGTGTCTTCATGAGTCGGACATCCGACGAAGGAACCCGTTTTAATTTGGAAAGCTGGGATCCCTGTTTCCTCTAACTTTTTGGAGGGTTGGCAACCAAACGACACATTGCATTACAGTGTACCAAGACCCCTAAAAGCTACCACTGGCATGAGTTGAGCTGCTGCTTGAATTGGATGACTCACGCATGCCCCTTCCAGAAGTTCTTGCGAATGTTGCAGCGAAGGGAATGGCGCCGCTGGCACGGGACCGTAAGGCCAGTGAGTGCCCATTTTTATGGCCAAGAATATATGAGCGCTCAAAATCATTCCAGTCACAGGCAATTTGTCGCGTACATCCGGCCTCAACATCAGTCCAGGCTACTACTGTCTCCAAATCGCACCCCTTGTAGATTTTTCAGAGAATTAGTGGCAGCGGAAGGTCACCACAAGAGTAGAGCGTAGTGGGCTTGTAAGAGAGCTCAAAAGTATTGCTTGTAGAGCTCGAGTGTAAGCGTGTAAGTTGGGCTTGTATGAGAGTTTTTTTATTTTCAGAATGATCGAAACAGCAAGTACAATGAGCATTTGTAGTCCTAGGCCTCCAAAGGGTTGGAGGTTAGAAGAGCATGCAAAAACTTATGACTGTAGAATGTAGTGTAACTAGATAGTTCGTGAGTGTTCACGAAACCACTTGACACAAGGCGGTCCATTTTGATTGGGAGGGAAACTCCCACACAACTCTCGATACTTCGGGGCTTGCACCTTGATAGATCACACTCCAAAAACTGCTGCCACTTACGAGATTCTTCTTGCAACACCCCTGCCAGTGGTTCAGCGCATCGTACACCCAGCCGCGTAATACCCAGACTCGTCACTCGTGGTCTTGCCGCACACTGCTAAACATTTGCCTCACACCTGACGTCAGCCACGCTCGCCCATCATTCCCAGCCCCATCCACCCACCACATGGTAGTCGTGGTGGCATCAGCGCGCTCCAACATGTGCCTGAGGCTGCTGAGGTGAAGGTGAAGCTAGAGCAGTGTGCGCTGGCACTCGCATGGTGCCTCGCTTCGTAGAGAAGCAGTTGAACTACAAAGGAGAGTACCGGGTGGTTTTGACCTAAAATGTTGTACTCGATAAGGCATGCCCCTATCTAGTCTATAGCAACATATACAAATATGTTTGACACACCCCCTAGACTGGACAAGGGGCAGTGCCTAGCAAGAGGCAAGCAACTAAGGGCGGCACTACAAGTCCAACCACTAAGACTAGGGTCTGAAAACCAGTCAACAAGAGTACAAACTCGGCACGAGCAAGCCAGGGCGACACTACTAGTCCGGCGACTGGAGCAGCAGCCACGAGGCCAGTCAAGAAGGAATATATATCAGAGTACACAATCAAGGTCCTAGCAAGTGAGAGCTACAGGAACTAGACGAAGCTGCAAATACTACCGCTGATGGTCTTTAGGCGCAAGTGCCTTAGTAAAGATATCAGCTGTATTGGCACCGGAGGCCAAGTGTACTACGCGGGCCTGGCGGCAATGCTGTAGCTCGCGCAGGAGGAAGTACCGCAGCTGGATGTGCTTCGCTCTGCCCTCAAGTAGAGGCTCCTAGCACAGGATGATCATGGCCCTCTTGTCAGCGTACAGGACCGTGGCAGAGTTGGGCCACTCACCTAAGTCGGTGAGCAAGAACGTCAACCAGCGGAGCTCCTGTGCCGCCATGGCACCGGCGTAGATCTCAGCCTCATAGCTAGACTGGGCAACAGACGAGGAGCGAGTGGACCTCCACGAGATAGCACCTGAACAAAGGCTAAAACAGTAGCCCTTGGAGGACTAAAGTGTCTCAGCATCATCTGCTCATGAAGCGTCTATGTGCCCAGCAAGGACCACTGGCCTGCGTCCTCCCAGCACGAGCCCCATGCACGATATACTTGCAAGATAACGCAAAACCCTCCTAGTTGCCAACCAGTGCTGTGGTCGGTGTCTCCCTGTGGCCACAAAGCACATCAGGATGCAGAGAGGGTATGCGAGATCTGGACGAGTGCAAGTCATCAAGTACATGAGGCAACCCACCAGCTCTGCGTAAGGACCACTAGGCTCTACAGACTCCTCAGGAACTGGAGCTGAGAGCCTGTGGTCTACTGGTAGAGCCGTGGGCTGTGCAGAGGAAAACTGAAGACCAAACCTCTGAAGGACCTAGCGCACCAAGTGTGACTATGTGAGAGTGATGGTGCGTGTTGCTCTGTCCCTCGAGATCTGCAAGCCAAAGTAGCAGTTGTTATAATCACAATAGGCTTAGATGTGCCTATAATGAGAGATAGAGAGCACAGTCGGATTTCTGTCAGACGGCTTCAAATATTGATAACGATCTGATCGCTGAATCAAACGGTGATCTGTAAGATGGATCTGGAGCGCGTTGATGTCGTCTATCAGTAGCAAGTTGAATCATGAAATTCCATGAAGATTTGACGACGCTATGGCGGTTTGACTGGCAGGAGGTATAGCAGCCACTATAGTCTTGGAAGTACAAACTTAGCAAGAAGAGTTCGAGAGGGAGATGGTTCCCAGCCTCTACATACCCCAAGAGCCTGATAGGATTAAGGACGGAGTCTAGGTGAACTTAGGAGCTAGAATTACTCAAAATATAAATCCGAAATTCTGGACAGAAAAGTCGTCTTCACAAGAAACGACGTCGACAAAAAACTAGCCGTTGGAATGTCGCGAAACTCGGATATGTTGTAGCTCGTAATCTCAGCTACCGTTCCCAATTTAAATCACGTTTATTGATGAATTTTTCGCGACGCTATGGCTTTTGACGCACTGGGGGGTAAGCTGTAGGAGGAGAACTTAACTCAATCTCAAAAGTTCAATCAAAGTTCAAGAATCTCACAAGGAATTAGAGGAGCAAGAGAAAGGTTGGGATAGAAGAGAGGGATGAGAGGGAAGGTCCCAATAAAGTCCCCAACCAAGGAAACCCCATAAGCACAAAGATTCCCTCCCTATAGGAACCCCAACTTTGACATTTGTCCCTTCCCAACCAATCCATCCAAGTTGGCCACCCTTGCCAACCTAGCTTGGTTGTTCCCAACCAATTTGCAGCTGTTACAGTAGAGTGACAAATTTCCCCAACCCCGAAGGTCCCAATTCCATATAGAGTCACCCCACAACTTCACTTTGTAACCGCCGCAATTGTAACGCAAGCTCATGAACTTTGAATCTTCATAGCTTTCTCGTTCTTGCTCCGATTGAAGCGATTCTTGTTGCGTCGGATAGATCTTCTCAAGATCTATCATCACCAATACCTGCCCAAACAAAATAACACAAAACACATTCCCAAACTCCAGAACACACACCACACAAATTCGTTCACACACAGTCAAACCATACATGCGAATTGAAACAAGGGATGGGAGGCAGACAGAATGTGATAGCATATGATGACATCACACAATAGAGCCGAGGTCCAGGTTGGTGGTACACCACCACAGAGTCTCCAACCATGAAGAGTCTCGAAACCAACCCTCCAAGGAGCTACACCAAGTGAAATGTAACACTACACGAAGTAACATTACTATTTTCACTATTTAATATTTATCCGTGTCCCTTGGGCTTGAAATCTTGAGCTCTTGGTCTTGGTTCTGCAAGATAAATTCTTCTTGAGTTGAAGGGGGCTTGCTGCACACACCTGCGACACGATGGACACTTCACACTCGACAAAATAGAAAAAACACATGCGACACGCAAACGACGACTTGACATGCGAGTTGTAAAAACTCGCTAATATCTTGACCGACACAAACCACATTGTGATACACCATTCAAACACACACACAAGCACTGGATAGCAATGACATAGACTCACAATTCATTCCATGCCATGCATGCACACACACAAGCAAGGACGACAAGCCGAGTGCAAGCCATAGGGTTGCACCAACAGCAGTGCACCTCTCCTAGGTCAGTGCAGGTGTGTCTCCTCAGCGGCTCAGCCTTCATGGAGGCCAGTGCATCTCTGTTTGCGCTAGCGAAGAACAGGCCGTCTACGTAGACAAGGATACAAAACGGGGTCTGGCCAGCATGAACGAAGAGCGAGGGGTCTGCAGACGACGAGAAGAACTGCAGGTCAGCTAGGTAGCACGCAGCATGTCATGCCACTCACATAGTGCCTATCGCAGGTCGTAGACCGGGCGCCGGAGGAGCCACTAGGTCCCAGGAGAGAAGGTACCGGTGAAGCCTTGTGGACGGCACAAGTTGTCTTGCTCGGGTAGGCTGCCCTGAAGGAACGCTGTGGAGATGTCAATGGAGTGTAGCTCGTAGTCACGCTGTGCTCCTACGTGTAGCAGCGCCTGAAGAGTAGTCATCTTCGGGGTCAGGGCGAAGGTCTGAAAGAAGTCCAAACCCTCATGCTGTCTGAAGCCTTTAGCCACGTAGCACGCCTTGAACAAAGGCGGCTTTCCAGGGGGGCGCTTCACCTTGAAGAGCCACCGGCCATTGACTACGTTCACCCCAGGTGGGGGAACTCCGTCAACGTAGGTGCCGGTGGATCTCCAAGATGCCATCTCCTGCTCCATGGCAGCTATCCTCAGAGAGGCCCAGGGTCCCGAGGTCGCCTCGGCATAAATGCGAGGGGTCGGGATATCAAGGGCGTCTGGGTCACCCTCAGGGAATAGCAGCATGGAACAAAAATGAAGAGCGACCTCAGTCAGGAAAGCAAGCTCGTACTGCCTGTCCTCTAGGACGTCACTGCCAAGGGCAAAAGCACCCCCGACGGACGGAGGGAAGGCAGGGGCGGAGACCAGAGCTGTGGCGTAGTCAAGGCGGTGGGTAGAGGCGACTTCAGCAATAGCAACGACAAGAGTGTCAAGACTCGAGACAAGAATAAATGGGTCGATAACGAGGTAGGCAAGAACTTGAAGAAGTAGAGGACGAGCGGCACGAAGCTGTCAGACAGAGGAGGCGGAACGACAACGAGCGAGGACGGAGGAGGCGAGGGGAGGAGGGGAGGACGAGACGTATGGGAACAAAGCAATATGGGGTGAGAGCACTGGATAGGAGAGACATGAAGAGCACGAGAGGGACAGCGAGACCAGATGTGAGACGGAGGCGTCGGATCAGGAGACACAGGAGGAGTCATAGGAGGGGAACAAGGGGGAAGACGAGCCGGTGAGGAGTCCGGCGGAGGAAACACAGGGCCGTAGACAGGCAAAGGAAGCGGCGGCAGGGAAGGCACGGGTGAGTGGTCAGGGGAGGGAAGGCCGAGCAAGCAAAGGGCGGACACCAGCAGCGACTGCTGCTGCGGATCCACGCCGACACTAGAACCTCCAGCTGCACCACGGCTACCTTTGGAATGCTCCACTCAAGCACCCTTAGAACGAGAACCCTCTCTAGCACCGTTGCCACCCCCAGGACCGTTGGTACAAGCCATGATAGGAACCCCAGGACTAGCACCCTCCTCAACGCTCGCACCCCCATAGTCCACGGACGGCTGCTGCTGCGGCGGCAGCGGCGGCGGCTACTGCTGCGACGGCGGAGGAGGAGACACCGGGGGAGACATAGGCGCCGAGAGCTGCATCGCGGGGCCACCAGAGTCAGCCGACTCCTCGACAAGGACAACCGACGGGAGGGGAATGACGTGAGACACGCCAGATGGAGCAGGACGGGGAGGGAGGGGAGCAAGGCTATCAGGGGAGTGGGAACCTGAAACAGGGGAGGGGAAACCGGGAGACCTTGGTGGGGAAAGCGGTGGTAGAAGGAGACAGACTCGTCAAAAGTGACGTCATGGGAGTGAAAGAAGCGGTGAGACGAGTCAAGGGGGAAACCAAGGAAGACACAGGGGACAGTGTGGGTAGTGAGCTTGTCCTTGCCCGAGGCACGGACGTGAGCGAGGCAGCCCTAGACATGGAACGTGGACGCCTCACCAGGGAACCCGGTCCAAAGAAGGGTCGGCAAAACCTGCGGCCGCTGGGAGTGCGGTTACAGGTTAAGCTGGTGAGCGGCGTAGCGAACGGCGAACGGCCACAGAAAATGGGGTGCACCGGCATGGATTATGGAGGTATGGGCCACCTCCATGCCCAAGCCAATGCGTCGCTCAGCGACCCCATTTTGCTGCGGGGAGTCCGTTAGGGTGTACGACTAGGTGATGCCCTTTGCACGAGAGAACTGTCCAAGCCGACCGGAGGCGAACTCGCTGCTGAGGTCGGAGTGGTGACATAGCATAGGAAGACCGGAGTGGAGGTGCGCAGCTACGACCTACAGGATAAAAACACCAGGCCATTCGGCCTTTCGCTCCAGGGGAAACATCGTGGTGTAGTGCGTGTAGTCGTCGACAAGCACGAGAAAGTAGTGGGGCTTGGCCCCAGACGTCCAAGTGCAGGGTCTGGAGTGGCGCGGTAGCAAGGCAAAGTGAGGAGGAATGAGGGGCACGGCGCAGCTGCCCCTTGATGCAAGGCGTGCACGGCGGCGCAGGCGAGGGAGGGAGGGCAGGAAGTGACGTAGGGAGACCTAGGATGAGACCGTGCTGAGACATGTGACTCAGATGCAGGAGTGCAATGTGACCTAGGCGGTGGTACCAAAGAAGCGACGGGTGAGTGAGCGATCGACACGAGCAAGCCGCATCGACCTGGTAGACGTAGGACCTGCGAAGGACGTGCCCATTGAGGGGGAAGCAGTGTCCAGTGTAAACAGGCCAGACACTGGGTCCCGGGGGAACGTCGCAAGGGGGGCACCTATGGCGGCCTTGGTACAGACAGCGTACCGCTCGTAACCAGGGAACGTAGTGGTGACCCCGAGGTCCTGAAGACAGCCGACACCAACTAGGTTCCTGGAGAACGAAGGGATGTGCAGGCCTAAAAGAGAACCCAAGGGAACCGCTGGATAGGGAAGGGTAGTGTAGCTACGGGCAACGACAAGACCAGAGAATGGGTCAGCAAGTGTGACAGCGGCAGGCGCTGCAAGCGGCGTAAGTGTGGCGTGGCCGCGGAAGAAGCAGGCAGACGCACCAGAGTCAAACGTAAAGGACAGCGAAGTAGAAGTTGCGGCCGGAGGAGGAGCGAGCATGGAGCCTAGGCTAGACAAGGCAGAAGGTCCTACGCCTGACGTAGTAGGGAAGTCTGTACTATACACAGGAACTACATCTAAACTAGAGAACGTAGGGTAATAAGATCCGAACACACTAGAAGCATCAGCATACAGAGAATGCAGGGCAGAACAAATTTGATCCATGTCTAACTCAAAGACAGGCACACCGTGGCACATCACACTGGCCCAGTCAGGGAGGTCTGAGGCCAGTCTGTAGCGGCGACGAAAGAGGTCGTCAAGGCGGTGGAAGCAGCGGGCGGTCGGGTGCGGGCGACGATACACAGTGCCGTGGAGGGGGCCGGTCTAGAGCTGCTACTAGCAGCCCACAGCACCGAAGCTTCCGGCCGACGCCAAGCTGCGAGTGCCGCCACCGCGGCCACCACCGCCAGAGGCTCCTGGCCACCACGGCGGGAGGCGGGCCCACGACTGTTGAGGCTGCTGCTACTACTGCTGCTGCTGCTGCGATGGCTGCTTTTGTGGCGGCTGCTGCTGCTGCTGCTACTCCTGGGCACCAGCTCCGATCCCCTCGCCGGACCCACTGTTCCCGCCACCACCACCACCATCACCCCTGCCACCACGCCTCCCCTTGGGGCCACGACGGCCCTGGCAAGGGCGCGGTTGTGTGGCTGTCGCAGCTGCGGTCTCAGTGGCCGGGGCATTTGCGGCGACCGCAGTTGAAACGTCAGCGTATGTGCACTGGCAGGGCACACAGCCCTGAAAGATAGGGACTGCCGCACTACCACTCGACCAAGTGATAGTGCGCTCGCGAGTCTCTTTCTCAGACAGGGCGGTGACAAAGGCGGTAAGGGTGAGGTCACCTGGGTGCGGGCAGTGGCTAAGTGGTCTGGTAGGCGCATGGCAATGAGGTACAGGGTAGCGCAGAAGGGCAGGGGAAAGGCAGTGAGCTGAGCGGTAGAGCTAGCAGCACGGTTGCTAGCCTCTAGTGCACGGAGGTGAGTGGCTAGGTCAGCTACAGTGGGGATAGCGGCAAGATCAGGGAACAGCATAGGCGGAGGCGGGTGTGGAGTAGCACGCAACGACTGCATCTAAGAAATCCTTGGCATTCGCAACAGCAGTGAAGTGCGGACGCTCAGACAGGGGAAGAGCATGACTAATGGCTAGCTGCGCTACAGCAGTGAGCAAGCGCAGCAGCAGTGGTGGGGTCATCAGGGAGGGGATCAGGCGCGGGGGAGCAGGGTAGCAAGCCATCAATATGCAAAACCAGGGAGTGCCCATCTTGGCACTGAACTGTGAGGTGATGGCGTAGATCAACAAGCCAAGTGGCGAAATCGATCGTGTGCCCCTTCACATCCTGGCGGAGTACAGAGTCCGCCATCGAGGGACCTCAGCGACATAGGTCCACGGCAGCACGGCGGCACATCAACACAGCGGCCCAGCAACACAGTGGCACAGCTACACTGTGGCACAGCAGCACGGTGGCAAAACTCTATGGCAGGAAGACCGAGCGGAAGGCCGAGCTGGGCTCACAGGGCCAGTGGCGCGTAGAAGGACCGGCTGGGGCGCGCAGGGCCAGCAGAGTGCTACGGGCCGGCAGAGCGAGAGTAAGGTTGGCGAGACGCGATGGGCCGGCGGGGCTCGAAAGGGGCAGCGGGGCGCTAACGGGCGGCGGGGCGCTAGGGCCAGATGGGGCACGGAAGGGACCAGCGGGGCTTGAGGGGCAAGCAAGGCGCAAGGGGACCGGCGGGCGCGCAAGGGTTCGCCAGGGCGCTAAGGGCCGGCGGGGCGCTAGGGCCAGGCGGGGCGCAGTAGGGACCAGCGGGGCGCGAGGGCCAGGTGGGGCGCGAGGGGCCGGCTGGGTGCGTTGGGGACCAGCGGGGCGCGAGGGGCCATCGGGGCGCTAAGGGACCAGCGGGCGCGCGAGGGGTCGGAGGGGCGCTAAGGGCTGGCGGGGCGCAGGAGAGACCAGCGAGGCGCGAGGGCCGGGCGGGGCGCCAGGGGCCGGCGGGGTGTGTAAGGGACCAGCGGGCGCGCGAGGGGTTGGCGGGGCGCTAAGGCCCGGCGGGGCACTAGGACCAGGTTGGGCGCAGGAGGGATCAGAGGGGCGCCAGGGCTGGGCTGGGCGCGAGGGGCGCTAAGGGACCAGCGGGCACGCGAGGGGTCAACGGGGCACTAAGGGCCGGCGGGGCGCTAGGGCCAGGCGGGGCGCGAAAGGGACCAGTGGGGCGAGGGACTAGCGGGGCGCGCTAACGGGGCTGGCGGGGCGCTAAGGACTAGCGGGGCGCGTTAAGGCCAGCGGGGCGCGCTAAGGGAACGGCGGGGCACTAGGCTAGGGCGAGGGCGGAAGCGGGTGGGCGGACCTACCTACTATGATACCATCTTAGAGTAGCAGAATGAACTAGAAAGGAGGGTACATGGTGGTTTTTACCTAAAATGTTGTACTCGATAAGGCATGCCCCTATCTAGTCTACAGCAACATATACAAATATGTTTGACATCGCTGTCCTTGCTTCTCCAATGGTTGTCACTGCTGCCGTTCCCCTCAAGTCGACGCAAGGTCAGTGCTTCAAATCGAGTCCACGCAAGTCAACGCACGGCCACATCACGAAAATCATCTCCACGCAATTTGGGTCACATAGCTTTTCCTTTGTGAAACTTGCATGATTGCTCCATCCAGCTCTTGAATTGTCCCTGGGGGTGGTTGGGAACCAAATCTGCATTTTGGTTTGATCAGGGGTTTTTTCTGTGGGGCACACGAAATGGATGTTTGGGTGTGAAGGATGAACGCTATTGATCCTAAACCCAACCCTAATCCCAATTGCGCAGCCCGAGCTGCAAAATTTTGATCTCCAGTCAGGAAGCCCAACCACCATCAGCACTCTCAGGGAACCCACCACCAACCAAGGCATCCCATCCCAACCCAACTCTCGTACACAAACCCTAACCCAACTCCCTCTCTCAGTTTCCCCACCTGCACAATTCACATGAGCCCTCTTTGACCTAGTGCTATGAATGAGTCTTGTGATATTCTGCTAGTTAAGTACGGTGGCTAGCTAGGCTAGTAGCTTAGCATTCGCCAATCGCCTCATGATTCTGTGCAACAAGTTGTACGCCAATGTAACGAGCGTGTTCTTTCGCATCTTAGGATAAGCCAGTAATACTGTTTTGCACGGCACCGCGGACTGGATCACGCGCCAGCAAACTGCGGGTGCTTTGAACAGTGGGAAAGAGGGTAGACTTTGTATAAAAGACGATAATGCATTTTGATTTGACTAAGGGTCACTTAGAGGGTCGTTTGAGGGTAACATATCTTCGCAGGATACCATGTACAGATTTCCTATTTGAGACGCTATAAAAAGAGTGACCCGTCATCCCGGCGGCCTTCAACTATTGTCATCGCCATGGCCGCTCGCTTCCCGCCCTCGCGTCAGCTGTCGCAGCTCGCCTCGTGCTGCTCGGTAAGACCACGCGTCCGTTCCCTATTTCCTTGAGTGATTCCCTGCAACAGTTTTCAGCATTATTACCTGTTGTCTAATTCACCCTATTGGCTTTCGTGTAATCCTCTCCATTCGCCTTCCCCGGATACGTTTCCTCTAATGCATCTTCTCAGCTCTTTCCCACTCACTCCTCACTCCCCCACTCTACCCGTTCCCCGCGAGCGCTCATCCCTCGCCACCTGCTTCCGCTTCCCCGATGCTCAAGCGCAGTAAAGTCAGAGGTATACTCAGCAGCCCCACTCCCCTGTCCATATGGCAGCGTAGGTGGTGGTATGGCTGCATGCACCAATGGCATGGGACCGCACACATAACAGCGTGCACATGGCAGCGTGCACATGGCAGCGCGCACATGGTGGCATGCACATGGTGGCGCGCACATCGCAGCGCGCGCATGGCAGTGTGCGCATCTCAGCATGCACATGGCAGCGCGCACATAGCAGCGCGCACATTTCAGCGCGCACAAGGCAGCGCGCACATGGCAGCGCGCATATGGCGGCGCGCACAAGGCAGCGCGCACATGTCAGTGCGCACATGGTAGCGCGCACATGTCTGCACGCACATGGCAGCGCGCACATGGCGCCATGCACAAGGCAGCGCGCACATGGCAGCGCGCACGTGTCAGCGCACACATGGCAGCACGCACATTTCAGCGCGCACATAGCAGCGCGCACATGGCAGCGCGCACATGGCAGCGCGCACGTGTCAGCGCACACATGGCAGCACGCACATTTCAGCGCGCACATAGCAGCACGCACATGGCAGCGCGCACATGGCGGCGCGCACAAGGCAGCACGCACATGTCAGCCCACACTTGGCAGCGCACACATGACTCTTGGTAGCATAAAAATACCAAGAATGCATGGGACAGCACTGTAGTTTGGGTGTAAGAATAGAGTATAATCGTTCGTGTAGATAGGGTTATGCGATGCTGGGAGTTGGTTGTACAGTACCGAATTTCAGTATAGGAGGTTGGCGCGGAGGTGGACAGTTGGAAAGGGAGGATAGCTGACGTCATCCAGGTCAGCAGGGGTGCGAGCGACACGGAGTGCGGGCATGCAGAGAGGGGATTGGTGCAGGGATGGCGCAATTACCGGGGGCCATCATGGGAGAGAAAATCCCGAAACGGCTTGCGGCTAGAGCATTTGGGAGGGAAGGGTTTGGCCCAGGAGGCATCCTCTAGTGAGGGAGAACAAAACCGAGGACGAGCTATCGCTTTGTTACTTTGTTTGTTCTCTCGAACACCGTGGGAAGACTTGTATGCCTTGTTGCTAGTGGAAGCTTTCTCGGGCAAAGGTCAGATCCACTATGAGAGGATAAATAAAGGAGAGCTAAGTAGACGAGGTGGTAGAGAAGGGACCTCGGGATCATTCCATGGAGAGGGTGCCTCAAGAGGTGGTAACATACAAGAGGCGACAAGGGCAGAAGGTGAAGGATCCAGGGTAGCTAGCATTCGGAGGGCAGAAGGGGAGGTGAGCCCGGGAGAAGGAGTGTGTGCGACAAGCGCGCACATGGCGCCGTGCACAAGGCAGCGCGTACATGGCAGTGCGCAAGTGTCAGCGCGCACACGTCAGCGCACACATGGCAGTGCGCACATTTCAGCGCGCACATAGCAGTACGCACATGGCAGCGCGCACAAGGCAGCGTGCACATGTCAGCGTGCACATGGCAGCGCACACATGTCAGCATACACATGGCAGCGCGCACATGGCAGCGCGCACATGGCGCCATGCACAAGGCAGCGCGCACATGGCAGCGCATGTGTGTCAGCGTGCACATGTCAGCGCACACATGGCGCCGTGCACAAGGCAGCGCGCACATGGCAGCGCGCGCGTGTCAGCGCGCACATGTCAGCGCACACATGGCTCCGTGCACAAGGCAGTGCACACATGGCAGCGCGCACGTGTCAGCATGCACATGTCAGTGCACACATGGCAGCACGCACATAGCAGCACGCACATGGCAGCGCGCACATGGCGGCGAGCACATGGCATCGCGCACATGTCAGCACGCACATGGCAGCGCGCACATGTCAGCACGCACATGGCAACACACACATGGCGCCGCGCACAAGGCAGCGCGCACATGGCAGTGCGCACATGGCGCCACGCACAAGGCAGCACGCACATAGCAGCTCACACATGGCAGCACGCACATGGCAGCGCACACAAGGCAGCACACACATGTCAGCGTGCACATGGCAGCGCGCACATGTCAGTGCGCACATAGCAGCGCTCACATTTCAGTGCGCACATAGCAGCGCGCACATGGCAGCGCGCACATGGCAGCGCACACAAGACAGCGCGCACATGTCAGTGTGCACATGGCAGCACACACATGTCAGCGTGCACATGGCAGCGCGCACATGGCAGCGCGCACATGGGCCGCACAAGGCAGCGCGCACATGGCAGCGCGCACGTGTCAGCACGCACATGGCAGCGCGCACATGGCGGCGCGCACAAGGCAGCGGGCACGTGTCAGCGCGCACATGTCCTCGCGCACATGTCAGAGCGCACATAGCAGCACGAACATGTCAGCGCGCACATGGGCCGCACAAGGCAGCGCGCACATGGTAGCGCGCACGTGTCAGCGCGCACGTGTCAGCGCTCACATGGCAGCGCGCACATGGCGGCGCGCACAAGGCAGCGCGCACGTGTCAGCGCGCACATGTCCTCGTGCACATGTCAGCGTGCACATGGCAGCACGAACATGGCAGCGCGCACAAGGCAGCGCACACATTGCAGTGTGCACTTGACAGCACACATATGGAAGTGCATGCAGGTGTAACGACATGTAGCCACTTGCTAAACGCCTCAACCCCCTTCGCCGCCATCTGCCATGTGCAGGTTACATGCTGCACCAGTCCGTAGTGCCGTCTATCTGTCTATTCCATGGCCGTGGCTTTTAGATGGAGGTAAGACAGTTGTAAGTCTCACTAACTTGGGGAGAGCTGCTGGCAGCTCACTCCCTCAGGTCATGGCCTCGTGATGCCATGGGGAGAGCTAAATGGTTCTTCAGCATGCAGAATTGTGCCCTAAATGATGTTCTTCTCGTCTCCCCTAACCGCCACCCCATTTCCCACTTTCCCGCCCCTATCTGTGTCGCCGATTTGTGAAAGTGGAAGAGAACTCGGCGCAGGGGCATCAATCCACGCAGCTGGAGAGGGCCAAAGTTACTGGCTATTGCCCTTTCCATGCTTGCAAGCATCTTGGTAGCAGGGCTCTCGACATCAGACAAAATCCGTCTGTTCGTCTGATTTTCAGACTCTTTTTTAGGCGTTCCTCTGATTTTTTAGAAACCTATTTCAATAATTTCTTATGCCCTAGAAACTGAATTGTAGTCCTTCTGAAATTTCAGAATGTGTGTTCTTGTTCGTCTAATTTTACAGACTTAGCGAATACGTTCCTCTGAAATTGATTACTGTGAGGCTGCATCCAGCCACCCCAAAATCCCCGCGTGTACAGCAAATCGCGCGTTGGCACGCCCAGTGGGGCATCATTACTTCCAGTATTGACGCCAGCACAACGTCGGTGAGACAAGTGCTGACTCATATGCTGCTCACGGTGTGGCGCCGCAGTGGGCGATTGAGTCACTTGTGTAGTCTCATTGGCCCATCCCCTTCCAACACACAATGACTCTCTCCACAGTTGCCCTCCATTCAGCTTTGCAAGGATAGTGCATCCATGCATTGGCAGCATCTCTCTCCCCCATTGGCTTGTCCTGTTAGACAGGGCAGAGCCCCTCCCATTGGCTTGTCCTACTAGGTAAGGCAGCGGGGCCTCTCCAATTGGCTTGTCCGATTAGCCATTGCAGCATACTCTCCCATTGGCTTGTCGCAAGATGCATTCCTAGCTGACCTCCCCACGAACCTTCGTCTTAGGGGGATCATTCTACTCTATACCATTGAAACGGGCTGCGGTTCGATGCATGCTGAAAGAGAGGTGGGGAACTCCCTTTCTTTTTCACCCTTCTCTTCGACAAGCTCCCCTGTCCGCCACTATGCCCTCGTTTCACTATCGTTGCCGCACCCAGGTTAGACATGCCCTGTAGCGTATCTCACTCGTTTGCTGCACCAATCAGTTTTAGATGGCTGGCAGCGCCACCACTGATGACGGCGCTGCCGCCATAGCACAGCCCATTCCTGCTACAGCACCCCCAAAGAGGGGGCTGGATTTTCTACGCCAGCCTCCGCCTAGGCGAGAGACGCCAGAGGCCATGCCCGCGCTAGCTGTTAGTTCCCCAGACGAGCCTCTGCCTTTCTCTGACTTAGTCCCAGAGATTGATGCTGAGCCTTTGCTTGCATCCACTCCGCCTGCCTCTCCTCGCTCTCCCACTGCTGCCGCGGGGATCCCCTCGCCTCCACTCTCAGTAGCCGCGATCCCAGCGCTGCTTTCAAGACTGCCCGCTGGAAGGTACACGCAAAGCACCATTCGATTCGCGCGTACCCGTGTTCCTCACATCAGGCTAGAGACTTCCTGACCTGCTGCTGATGCAACGCCATCTGTGACCCAAGAGGCGGGAACATCTGTTTCAGCTTCTGATCCGACGCCGAGCACGGGAAGCCACTCTTGTCTCATCCCTGACCCCGATGCACTTCTTTCTGAACTGAAGGCGAAGGCCGAAGAGCAGTGGGTGCTAAAATTTCCCTGGCTGCTGATCGACCAACGCCCCGACGGACATCCGTGCATGAAGTGTCGATTGTGCATGGCGCATGCTCCTCCGAAGTGGCAGTACGGCAAGTATGGCAATGGAGGTGTCGACATTCAGAAGTAGACGATGGTGAAGCACTCCCAAAGCAAGAAGCACGAGGTTGTGGAGGATCGGCAGAAACAACTGGATGGGCTAAACACTGCGCAGCCGAGCATTGTCGACTTCAACGACAATCAGGGAGCTGATGCGCGGCTCAGGCAGTTGATGCTTGTTGTGCTTTGGATTTGCAAGTCTGATGCTTCTATTGCCATGTTTGTTTCTCTGGTCTGTCTTCTCTATGATCTCCGCACTCCCCACATCCCTGAGAAATCCTCCGGATCTTACCAATCTGAGTAAGTTGGGCTTTGTTATCGTTTTGGTTAACTCTGTTAAAAACTCTCTAACCGTTGTTTTTTTCCTGCTGCAGGCACGGCTTCAAGCAAATCACAGAAGCACTCATCGTTTACCTACGAGCACAGCAGATGAAGCACATTCAGCAGTCGCCGTTCGTGGGCATCCAGCTGGATGAGAGCACCAACAAGAGGCGGGGTAAACACATGATTGTGTACCTCACCTTCTTGAAGAGCGCCAAGGTGGTGACCGAGTTTTTCGGGCACCTAACAGTTGAGAGGTGTGATGCGAGCTCTCTACTGAAGTTGCTGCTGGACCACCTTGAAGCCACCGCCATAGACCTGAACAAGATCAGTGGCATCAGCACTGATGGAGCCAACGTCATGACAGGGGCGAACCGGGGCCTTGTCGCTCAGCTCCGCGCCAGGGTCCCGCTTCTCGTGTCCTGTCATTGCATCACCCACAGGTGAGCTTGTTGAATCATACAGTTGTATAGTGGTATCCTGGCATCCAGAAACATCGCTAATCCTAATTACATGCTCGTTGTAAAGAGGCGCTCGCGGCTAAGGTCGCTGCCAACGATTGTCCGGACCTCGAGATCGTCGACAAAGTCGTCCGAAGCCTAGCCGACATCCTTGGCCGCTCCATTGTTGTGCACTCAAGATTCCAGGAGCTGCTGAGTTTCATCCACGACACGCCACTTGAAATGAAGGGTATCAAAGACATTCGTTGGTTGTCTCGCGGTGATGCCATTCAGCGTCTCGTGAAAGAATTTCCGACTGCAGTGTTGCTGTTGTATGAGTTCGATGATGACATGTACCATGTTGTTAGCATCTTTAAGTTCCACTTCCTTCTGTTTTTCCTAGCTGATGTTCTCAAGGAGCTCAACAACTTGAACAAGAAGTTCCAGCGCCATGCGGTGAGTGTTTGCCGTGCGTGCGCTTTTTAATATATTGTTCCTAAAACTTATAAACTTTGTGCTGCCCCTTCAACTAATTTACCTTATGCCCTTCCCACAGGTCGACATCACCAAGGTGGCCCAGCTGGTAGAGAACACATGCAGCATCCTCCGCTCTTGCTACGTGGAGTATGGCGTCAACTTCGGCGAGGATTCCAAGCTACTCACCGAGTTTTTGGAGGAGCATGGCCCGAAGAACAAGCGGATGGTGACAGTGGAGGGCATTGACGGTGCTGGCAACCGGACGGCTCACACCTTTAAGCTGCAGAAGAAAGCTCTACCAAGCCAGAAGAGTGAGGGAGACATGGAGTCATGCATCTCCCTTGTCACCCTTTTTTTGCAGGCCCTCATCCGCAACTTGGAGTCACGGATGGAGAGCCTCAACAGTCTCCATGGGTCGAAACGGTTCTTCCCCGATGTCTACCCCGACTCTGTCGCAAAGCGTGATCGTTTGTGCGTCGAGTGGTTCGGTTCACTAAAGGTCCTCTTCAATGCCGAGCAGTGTGCCTTGCCGGGTGAGGATTTCTCCACTGAACCTTATATTAACCATGCACTTAGAAGCCCTCACCCCCCCTCCCACCTTGTGATGTGTCAGGCTGTGACTTACATTATGACTTGTGGTTATTCACCCTCCCTTATTTAGGAGTTGATTGGGGCAAGGCGGAAAGGGAGCTGCCTCGATTCACATGCATGCTCCACTGTCATTACAAGGATACGTCATTCCACAATTGCTTGAAGAATATTCTCAGATCCGAAGACTGGCGCACCTCCTACCCCAACCTCGTCCACTTGTGGGTGGCTGTTGCTGTTCTGCCTCTCAACACAGTAGAGTGCGAGCGTGGCTTCAGCCGCCAGAACATCATTAAGTCTTGGTTGCATGTTAATTTGTGCGATGCCCGACTGACCAACCTGATGTGCATTTCGTTGCTAGAATACCCGATGATGTTGGAAGATGTCATGGCTCACTTCCGTGCTCCAGTGCAGCGGCGGCAGGCAACAAATGTAGTGATGCCCCCCCTTGAGCAGCCTCTCAGCCAGATGAGGAAGAAAGACAGGGCAGTCATCAAGAAGAAGTAGAAGCGTCTGAAGAACGATGATGAGGCTATAGACGTGCGCGGCACTATACAGTGACAGAAACATTTGTCCGTATGCTTTGCATTAATTTGGGTTATAAGGCTTTAAGAGCATTATACATTAAGCCTTAATGCTTAATGGTGGTACGATTTGGGAGGGGCACATAGTGGATATGTTCACAGCAAAAAAATCCAAAACAGTGCATTTGATGTAACTCATATCCCAGAAGATAAACAAAGGGTACATCCTGACAAATAGTTCCAAGCAGAAAGGGCAAACTTCGTAACTGTGTTTCTGGTACATAGTCCATCGACCTTTGGCCTTGATCACCATTTGCATCCTCCTAGGCATGTTACCTACAAGGTTAGTACAAACCTTGGCAGGGAATTTCTTGCACTCTTCCTGGACCCGCCATTTGGCACAAGGGGGTGAGCCCTAGGAAAATCACGAAAAGGTTGGGCGTAGGCAAGAGTATTGTGGACGATTTTGGATTGAATCATGTCTCTGAGACTAGCCATGCTGAGGTGTGGCCAAAGATGCAATTTGTCAGTCGGCCCCACCTTATCACGGATCGTCTTCGTCGTACCGTTGTAGGGTAAAATCACGAATAGAACAGCCAAAACTAGCGTAGACACCGTGAAACTGAGGGTAACGTTGCACGGCTGGCTGTGCATCCTTGCACCATCAAATTCACACTAGGGTCCGCGGGTCTAGTCACGGTGCAGCAGTCATAGGAGCCTTGACTGTTCTGGAAAAATATCAGGGGCCGGCTGTAATTCATGGAGTCGCATGCTGAGGGGACAATTAGTGTTTGAAAGCATGTTATCTAGTCAAATGGGACCAACATCAACTACTTCAGCTCCAATCGCCACGCGTTTGCCTAGATTCGTGAAGGCAGAACCCTACAGTACCACCAAATAAAAAAGACGGTAAACCATGGGGACAAAGATCGGTGATGGTGTGGGGATGTATGACAAGTGCGGGGGAGGGGTTCATATGCAAGATTAATGGGCACATGGACAGTCCCCTACATGAGGGCATTTTGCATGATGAATTGGAATTGACCTTCGATTTCTGTAGCATTTTCCCCTTTCGGGTCATTTCCGTGCGGACAATGACCCCCATAATTTGTCATGCCTAGTGCAGGAATGACTTGGAGAACATGAGTATGTAGCCCTGGAGTGGCCTTCTTCCTCATCATACCTCAACCTCTGGGCTTACTTGAAAAGGGAGCTGACCAAGCATAAAAGGCCTTCCTCTGGAATGCTGGAGCTTTGGGACTTGGTCTCGGAAGAATGGGAGAAGATATATGCCAAGGTTCGCTTTAGCCTCATCGATAACATGCCTAGGAGGGTGCTGGCAGTGATCAAGGCTGAAGGACAAAGAGCTAGGTATGAGAGACGCAATTCTGAAGTCTGCTCTCTGCTTGGAACTATTTGTCCGGATGTGCCCTTGGTATATCTTTTGGGATACGATGTAGATCCAATGTACTATTCTGGATTTTTGTGCTGTGAACACATCCACTATGTGCCCCTCCCAAATCTTACCACCATTAAACATTAAGGCTTAATGTATAGTGGTCTTAAAGCCTTAAAACCCAAATTAATGGAATACATACTGACAATTGTTTCCGTCACTGTAGATGTAGATTGTGATTCTGAGTAGGTAATATCGTTTTGGCGCAATGATTAGGTGAAATACTTAGAAATGCAAGGCTGAAACTTTTGATTTCCTAGAATTTCTACTCTAAAACCTTTGATTATTCATGAACTGAAAGATCAGGCGCCAAATGATCGGACGGGCCCTTCGGGCCCGTTTGATCGCCTAGAAAGTGAAAAATGCCCAGCGAGAGCCCTGCTTGGTAGTAGTCGTATCTGCTGCTTGTATGCATCTTTATAGTGGATTTTGTGGGTGGTTAAATGTCGCGTAAACGTTTCGAATAAAGAACAAAGAAGTGCTTTAAAAAAATCTCCTTCGCATAATGAGGATGGTATAAAATAGCAAATTCTCAACAAATTAGTAAATAATTTGATGCTTTATTGTTACTTTTAAACATCTGAGGTTCTAAGGAGCTGTAACCCAACTTTGAATGACAGCATGGATGTTATGAATTAATCAGAGTAATAACAGGTAGTGTAATAAAGGAGTCGTAATTCAAGAGTATCGATACAAATGAGGGCCTAGCATTTATAGGCATGAACAGAGCTAGCCGGTCAGGGTTGACGAAAGCCACGGAAGCGCTGCGCGTCGAGGTTTGGGTTCGCGAAAAGGTTCGGGACTCAAGAAGTTGGCCGAGCATGGACTTCTGAGAGTCGAGGGCGTACGCGCTTTCGTCGAGCCCAGTAAGGAAAAGGGGATTTCCTTACACCACCCCTCCTTCGGGAATGAGACTACCCACATCTGGGACACGTCGTCGGTGTAAGTAGTCCCGGACGACTTTGTGTTCGCCGAGCATAGCTGCGGGGATGTGAAGATCATTGTTAGTCGTGCAATCGACCCATCGTACAAGGAAATCAACGGCTAACATATAGTGGCGGATTAAATTGCCCGGATGTTTAACACTTTGAAACATATCGGTATGCCACACATGTAGCGAAAATAGTAACACCCGATTTTTGCCATTCCGTTACAAGGTTTCCGAGTTCTGCTTCAACCGTTTCTTGCTTGGCGCAATTGTGACACAACCTGAAAGTGGGGTTGAAATTTACTCCTCGACTGTCGATGCGGACATTTCCAACCGAGCGGAAGAGTAGATCCATTTTCCCCCGTCACTCAGTGTGTACATCGTCACGCGCAATAGTTGCTGGCTTAGAAGTTAGTCCGGAAGCGAGCCTACGACCGCATCGCCATGAAGCCGTTAACTGAGCGGAAGCGCGCGCGAATCAGAAGCATGTTGCGTGCGGGCCATTCGACTAGGAAAATAGGCACAGTTCTTGGAATAGGCAAGAGCACTGTGCACGATTACAGTTTGAAAGTGGCTGCCGAGACTAGTCTCGAGGAGGTGCGACCTACGATGCCTTCAGCCGGCCGCCCCCGCTTAATCACTACCCGTCTCCAGCGCGGAATAGTACGCGCGATTACAAGCGGCGAGGCGAAAAGCTCTGTAGAAGCGGCAAATATGTTGTTGGAGAAGCACGGTCTCGCCGTAGACTCGAAGACGGTCCGGAACTCATTACGATCCGCGGGGCTGATCGCCGTGCATCAGCCCAAGAAACCCAGGCTCTCACCGAAAAACATCCGAGATCGTCTCGACTTCGCGCGGTCGCATGCCGATTGGACGTTGGAGGACTGGAAGCGGGTGATTTGGTCTGACGAGACAAAGATAAACCGCTACTGCTCCGACGGACGTGCGTACGCCTGGATTCGCGAGGGCACTAGCCTTCGGAGCCATCAAGTCCAACAGACAGTTAAGCATGGGGGCGGTTCTGTGATGGTGTGGGGTTGCATGACGTATGAGGGGGCGGGGTTCATGTGCAAGATAGATGGCAGGATGGATGGGTCGCTGTATCGCAGCATCTTGCAAGATGAGCTTAAACAGACCATCGATTTTTTCAAGCTTTCCCCCTCAGAGGTCATTTTCCAGCACGACAACGATCCCAAGCACAGGTCTCGTCTGGTCCAAGATTGGCTTGGGGAGCAGGAGTACGCGGTGCTGGAATGGCCGTCGTGCTCCCCGGACCTTAACCCGATTGAGCACCTGTGGGCATACTTGAAAAGGCAGCTGGGGAAGTACGAAAAGCCGCCAAGTGGAATGCTGGAGCTGTGGGAGAGGGTGCAGGAGGAATGGGACAAGATACCGGCGGAAGTGTGTGCAAACCTGATCGACAGCCTGCCGAGCAGGATCAAGGCAGTGATTCGGGCAAAGGGACGCTGGACTAGGTACTAGTTTTCCTAGAATCTAGTATGATACCTTTTTTCGGTACAAATTGTCCGGATGTTATCCTATGCTATGCTTAGGTGTTTAAGGACCATGTGTGGTACTACTTTGGTGTTTGTGAGCTCGAGTGAGTGCTGTAACTGAACTTCTCAGCGTGTATGCACACCATACATTAAGGCTTAATGTTTACGCCGCTGCACTCATCAAAATGCCAAAAACCGCTGAACATGTGGACAATTTATTCCGCCACTGTATCTCGATGGCCTCGTACACGATGAGCGAGAATCTTGTATGGCTCGATCGTTGGCTCGGGTACTGGGTTGACCGTAGGATTGATGTGTTGACAGTCGAGATTAGTCGTACTCGGGACGAACGGTCGCAGGAGACTGACGTGGAACGAATCATGGATTCGCCAGTCGGTCGGCAGTTGCAGCTAGGCGGTGGCTGGTGTCACCATGCAGATGATGCGGAATGGGTCGCAAAATCTTGGTCGTAGTTTATTTGGGAGGGGAATTCCAAAAATTCTGGTATCGAGCAGGACCAATTGCCCAGGGGCAAGCGTTAAGTCTCGGCGTCGTCGGTCAGCTTGCTGCTTAGCCCTCTGGTTGGCTTTAAAGATGGCAGCGGCGGCTTTTTGCTGAGACTGTCGGAGATTTTTTACGAACTGCTGCGACCTTGGTGCCGGATTTTCTATCGGGGGCGATAGAGGGGTTGTCGCATCTATCCCATAATTAAGGAAGAACGGGGACTGAGTAGTCGTGGCTGATGGGGTGTTGTTGTACGCAAACTCGATCAAGGGAAGGGCGTCTTCCCATTGGGCCGGGTGTGTGCTCGTCGTGCGAATCAGCAACTTCATCGTCTTATTGGTGCGCTCAGTCTGGCCGTCCGATTGCGGGTGGTGCGCCGCGGACACATGCAGACGTGTGCCGTAATGTTGCCAGGTTTTTGTCCAGAAGTTGGACGTGAAACATGGGTCACGATCGCTGATGATTGCCGAGGGGATGCCGTGCAGCCGCACGATGTTCGTGAGGAACAGTTTCGCTGTCTCCTCGGCAGTAATCGTCGTCTTGCAGGCGGCGAAGTGGGCCATCTTGGTCAACCGGTCAACGACGACGAGAATTGCGTCGTTACCGCTGGGACCAGCTGGCAGGCCAGTGACGAAATCCATCGTCATTTGTTGCCAAGGTTGGCTGGGTGGCTCGAGTGGCTGCAGCAATCCAGCATGTCGAAGTCGGGAAGACTTCATGCGTTGACACGTGGCGCAGGAGGTGACGTACTGCTGCACGTCTATCGGCAAATCTGGCCAGTATTAATTACGGCTCAGTAATTTGGCGGTTTTGTCGATGCCGTAGTGACCCGAGAAATTCGAGTAATGCGCCTCCTGGATCAGTAATTCCCGTAAGGTACGGTAGGCGGGAACCCAAATCCGATTGGTACTGGATTTTAGATAATAGGCCCCTTGCTTGTCCGTCAAGTGGGGATGACTGTTAGTGGTGAAGAATGGGTTAGTACTCTATCCGTGGGTGAATAGGCCTGCTAGCAGCGGGCAACGTTGTTGCGTACAACTCTCAACGTTGTTGAGTTTGCGTACAACAACAGTAGCCTGCTGCTCTCCCGCTCATAAAACTTGCCCTTCTTCGGGAGATCCGTGAGAGAAGAAGTTACCCTCGCCATGTTTGGAATGAAACGGCGGACCTACACTGGCGGAAAGTATTGCCCGGATAATTGCCTTAAAACATTTCTCGTACTGGTTTGGTGCCTTCTTTGTTTAGTTACGAATCAAATTTCGGGGTTGGATGTAAAGTAGTACTGTACTGTATGTGACGGATGCTGGTTTCAGTTTTATAGGGGTCGACTTTTTACTGAGGACGAGATTTCGTTCGCGTGGGTGCATCCGGACAGTTCAAGTCAAGCAGCGTAGTAGATCTATTTCATAACCTCGCTATTTCTTCTTACTTGCCCTCGTGACTATCGAATAGTAAGGAGATAGGCTAGGACCGCTGCGATGATTAGGCCGTCATGAAACCGTTAGATGAGGCGCTCTACGCATAGATCATTCCCTTGTTGCGGAGGGGGTATAGCAATCGTTGAATCGCTAAACAGCTAGGCATAGGGAAGAGTTCGGTCCATCAAGGCGATTGTAGAGTCTAGCCGCGATGACGTGCGTCCTACGATGCCCTTAGTCGGTCGCCCTCGCTTAGTGACAGAGAGATTTCGTCGCGGCATAGTTCGGTCGATTACCAGCGAGGAGGCGGAAATCTCCGCTCACGTGGCGAAAATTGTTGAGAAGCAGCATGGCATCACGTTGCATCCTAAGACATTGCGTAACGCTTTGAATGGGAGCGGACTTGTCGCAATCAAGCATCCCAAGAAGCCGCGACACTCTCGGAAAAACATATGCGATAGGCTGGAATGGGCGCGTGCCCACGCAGACTGGACGGTTGACGACTAGAAGCGAGTGATCTATTCGGATGAGACCAAGATCGGTCGTCTTGCATCCGACGGACTCTCATACGCCTGCGTTCACGAAGGGACTGCCCTCCAAAGACACCAAATCAAGCAGACCGTCAAACACGGGGGCGGTTGCTTTACGACTGCATGTCGTAAAAGGGAGCGGGTTTCATGAGCAAAACATATGGTAGGATGGACGGACTGCTCTCGCTGAGTATACTGCAGGACGATCTCAACAGTACGATTGAGCTTTACCAGCTTACACCCTCGGAAACTATCTTCCAGCAGGACAACGACCCGAAGCACAAGTCGCGTATCGTATAGGAGTGGCTTAGAGAGCAAGATTTTGGGGTGCTAGAGTGGCCGTCTTCCTCACCCGACCTCAACCCAATGGAGCATTTATGGGCTCATCTCAAGAGGCAGCTGGCCAAGCCTTATAAGCCTCCCACTGGTATGCTGGACCTTTGGGAGCGGGTGCAGGAGGAATGGGAGAAGATCCCGTCGGATGTGTGCACCCACCTGGTGGAAAGCATGCCCAGGAGGGTGAGGGCGGTGATTAAGGCGAAAGGGCAGTGGATTAGGTACTAGTTTGGGGTTGATGTAACTTGCTGCTTGCGCCTGGCAATAATTGTCCACATGTACCAAGATTGTTATTTTCTGGTATTTGTTGTAAACATCATTATACTTGTGTGATGTAAGGCATGGGCGTAGAGCCTTACCCCAACCTACATACACTAGGCGCACCAAAAGATTAAGGCTTAATGTCCATGACCCCCTAAAATGGCAAAATTCCTCCAAGTCACAAACATGTGGACAATACCAGAAAATTCCGTCAGTGTAATTCACGAACCCCAGAAAACTCTTAAGTTCACGGAGATTAGCCGGCGGCTTCCAGTCTTGTATCGTCGCAATTTTTTTGGGGTCCATTTTAATATTGTTGATGGAAATTATGTGGCCCAAAAATTCCAGTTCATGTTAGAGCCCTTGGTGATGAGTCGGTGCTGCAGTAAGAGAAAGAAAACTGCTTCCAAATCCTTCAAATGCTGCTCCCGGGTAGTGCTGTAGACCAGTATGTCGTCGAGGTACACGATGACGCATTTATCCAGCAGTGGCCGAGAAACCTTGTTCATTGTTAACTGGAACGTCGAAGGCGCGTTTGTTCAGCCAAAAGGCATAACTGTGTACTCGTTACTCCCGTACCAGGTCTGAAATACCGTCTTGTAGCAGTCAGCTTCGTTCACGCGAATTTGGTAGTAACCGCCTCGTAGGTCAATTTACTAGAAGAATTTGGCTCCGCGAAGTTAGTCGATGAGTTCGTCGGCACGAGGGATAGCATAGCGAGACTTGATGGTAACCCGGTTCAAGAAGCGGTAGTCAATACACATTCGTAGACCGCCATCTTTCTTCAGGGTGAACAGTATTGGAGTTGCAAATGGCGAGGTGCTTGGGCGAACGAAGCCTTTCTCGAGCAGGTATTCCAGCTGGCGTCGAAGTTCATCCAGCTCGGGCTGAGTCTGTTGCCATTGAGTCTGAACAGTAGGTTGCGCGTCGGGCTCCAGCTCGATTTTGTGGTCATGTTCTTGCTCAGGTGGCAAACCCGCCGGTAGGTCGTCTCAAAAAATGTTGGCGCGTTTCCGAATCACCATCTACCACCCGTTGATTCCCTGCTGGGGCTCCTCCCTTGTCTAGATGCATGCACCACCAGTCGAGTGCCGGTCCCCTCAGCAACGATATAGCCAAGTTGACACGCGATGCGTTGTCATTAATACTTGCTGTCGTGAAGAAGATTTCCATGGCAAACAGCCACTCGCTCACTGTAGTTGTCCTGTAGGTCGGGTTGAACGGCGGAGGCATCGGTGGTTTGATTTTAATGGCCGCTTGCGGCTCGCTGTGGACTTCTTTGACTGCTTCAGGTGTCGCCGACGCCCTCGCTTTGCTCGCAGCATCTTCGTCTCGGGTAACAGACCGCTCCTGACGCGTTTCACCCCGTGTCTAGCGAAGCGACGAGTTTTCATTGCGCAGCGTCTGCACTTCGCTTCCCAGCGACTCGAACTTATCGGCGAGTTGTTGAAGCTGGGCCTACAGTGTCATCACTGTAGCCGCCCTAGCTTGAACCTTGTCAAACTCCTCGCGAGTCACGTTCCTAACACTACGACGGACAGAGGTTTCCGACGTAATAGACTTGCTGGAAATTTTACCTGACATATCTGAGGGTGCACACGCTTTTAGTTGGAGGAGCTTTAACGAGCTCACCTACCAACCGCAGGCCAACCCCCTATTCTGTCGGGTCCTCTCCCAATATAAACGGACTACTCTAACGATGACCAAGCGGGCAAGAACGGGGCTCTGATACCAGATGTTATGATTAATCAGAGTAATAATAGGAAGTGCAATAATGGAGTCGTGATTCAAGAGTGTCGATACAAATGAGGGCCTAGGCATTTACATGCGCAAACAGAGCTGGCCGAGAACCACGCAAACAGGTTGGGGCGGTCTGGTTGGCGAAAGCTACAAAAGCGCCGCACGTCTAGGTTTGGGTTCGCGAAGTGGTTCGGGACCGAAGATGTTGGCCAAGCCTGAACTTCCGAGAGTCGAGGGCGTACGCGCTCTAGTCAAGCCCAGTACGGAAAAGGGAATCTCCTTTTAGTGGCTTTCAAGGTTAGAATGAATAACTGGAATGAGGCAAACAAGGTGGTTTTGTCTAAGGGGTTGTACCCTCTAAAGGTACATACCTATTTAACCTATAAGATATATATACACAATATGTTTGACACAACCCCTAGGCTAGGTGAGGGGCAGTGCCTGGCAAGAGACACACAGCTCAGGGTGGCAGTACTAGTCCAACCTCTGAGGTAGGGGTCCGAAGACCAGTCAGCAAGAGTACAAACTATACAAGAGCAAGCCTGGGCGGTACTTCTAGCCTGGCCACTAGGACAAGAGCCACAAGGCCAATCAAGATAATATAAAAGTAGTACACAATCAAGGTCCTAGCAGGTGAGAAGATACATGAACTAGACCAAGCTGTACAAAGTGCCGCTGATGATCTTTAGGCGCAAGCGCCTTCGTAAACATATTACTCGCACCTGAGGCCACGTGTACAACGCGGGCCTGGGGGCGCTGTTGTAGCTCGCGTAGGAGGAAGTACCGCAGCTGGATGTGCTTCGCTCTGCTCTCCAGTCGAGGCTCCTGAAACAGTACGATTATGACCCTGTTGTAACCGTACAGGACCGGGTTAGAGCTAGGCTGCTCACCTAAGTCTGTGAGCAAGATAGTCAGCTAGCGGAGCTCCTGTGCCGCCATGGCACCGGCGTAGATCTCAGGCTCACAGGTAGATTGGGCCACAGACGACGAGCGATTCCTGCACCAAGGCTAAAGCAGTAGCCCTGAGAGGACCTGAGCGTCTCAGCGTCGTCTGCCCACAAAGCTTCTGTGTGACCTGTACGGACCACTGGCCTGCGTCCTTCTAGCACTAGCCCCATGCTCGATGTACTTGCTAGATAACGCAAAACCCCCTTAGCGGCCTGAGGGTTTTGCGTGAAGCATGGCGGGCGATGCAGGTAGACTTGCTCGTGCAGAGTGCCTTGGAGAAATGCTGTAGAGAAGTCCTGGGAGTGAAGCTCGTAGTCACGCTGTGCTGCTACGTGTAGCAGCACCCGAAGAGTGGTCATCTTCGGGGTCGGGGCGAAGGTCTGGAAGAAGTCAACACCCTCGTGCTTAATGAAGCCTTCAACAATGTAGCACGCCTTGAACACCAACGGTGTAACAAATAGCAAGGTGTGCAACTGCGTCGCGTGACTCCCAGACAGCCCGGGCAAGCTCGGCAGTGGCAAAGGCCTCATGCTCTGTAGACGTGGGGGCGTCAGGGAGGGCAGCAAGCGCGGCGGGACAAGGGAGCTTGCCCTCGACGTGGACGGCCAGGGAATTGCCATCCTGGCGTTGACTTGGCAGCTGGAGGCGGCGGTCGACGAGCCACGCTTAAAAATCAATTGCTCGACCCTCCGCGTCCAGGCGGAGCACAGAGTCCGCCATCACCACAGCTGCAGCAGCTGATTGCCCGCTGGAGGGGGAGGCGAGCGGTGGAGAGCAGATGGTAGCGGTAGAGAGCGGTGGAGAGCGGTGGAGAGCAGTGGAGATGGCCAGCGGGAGTGCCGGCGCCAAGGGGAGGCAAAGGCCAGCAGGTCAGCCTGGTAGTGCAGCGACGCGACTGCTCGGAGGCTCGAGGGCTCGGTGGCTCAACGGCGCAGCGGCTCAGCGACGCAGCGCGGCTAGGGCCGGCAGCGATCGAGACTGGCGCGAACGGGGACCGGAGTGGCAGGGGCCGGCGAGCAGGGGTCGGCGAGATGAGGCCGGTGAGCAGGGGATGGTGTGTAGGTGCCGACGCGCGGGCCGACACGCAAGGGCCGGCGAGCAGCGGGCCAACGGGCGAGCGCGGGGCCTGTGGGCGAAAGGCGGCTTGCGGCTAGGGGCGGTTGGCGGCTATGGGCGGTTGGTGGCTACGGGCGGCCAACGGACGGGTGGCTACGGGCGGCCAGCGGCTATGGGCGATTGGCGGTTGCGGGCGGCCAGCGGCTACGAGCGGCCAGCGGCTACGAGCGGCCAGCGGCTATGGGCGGCTGGCAGCAACGGGCGGCAGGCGGCTGGCGGCTACGGGCGACAGGCGGCTGGCGGCTGGCGGCTACGGGCTGGTGGCTACGGACGGCTGGTGGCTACGGATGGCTGGCGGCTATGGGCGGCCAGTGTCGACAGGTGGGTGGCGGATACGGGCGGCACGAGGCAATGGGCGGCCAGCGGCGGTGAGCGGCGAGCACCTAGCAGCGGCGGCTAGCAACGGGCGGCTAGGAACGAGCGGCTAGCGACAGGCGGCTAGGGCTAGGGCTAGGACTGGGCGGAAGCGCAGTTGGGCGGGGAGGACCTAACCTAGCGTGATACCATTTCAGAGTAACGGAATGAACTAGAAAAAGATATGCAGTGTGGTTTTGTTTTGAGAGGTTGTACTCTCTAAGAGTACGCACCTGTCTCGCTTATAATAACATATACATATATGGTTGGCATATCGCACGAGTGACGACGACCTTTGGGTTCTCGCAGTCATAAAGTCACTAGTCCTAACCACTGGGACAAGAAGGGATATCCTCAGGAGAGTTAGGCTCCATATATCCACCTTCCTCAGGGAAAGCCTCCCTAATATCCTCCCCAAAGAGAGAAGAGGTTCGACGGGACTATCCTAGTGCCACGACACACCCCCCCGCTGGGATAGCGTGTACACCAGGAATTGAACCCTGGATGGCTCTGATACCAAGCCACAAAGTCACCAGTCCTAAGCACTGAGATAAGAAGGGATATCCTCAAGTGAGTTAGGCTTCATATATCCACCTTCCCAAGGGAAAGTCTCCCTAGTACCCTCTCTAGAGAGAGAAAAGGTTCGACAGGGCTATCCCAGCCAGTGTCATGACACCCGCAGCTACGCTCGGCGAATACAAAGTTGTTCGGAACTATTCACACTGACGACGTATTCCGGATGTGGGAAGTCTCGTCCCGGAAGGGGGAGGTGGTATAAGGAAATTCCCTTTTCCTTACTGGAATCGACTAAAGCGCGTACGCCCTCGACTCTTGGAAGTCCAGGCTCGGCCAACTTCTTCGGTCCTGAACCACTTTGCGAACCCAAACCTCGACGCGCGACGCTTCCGTGGCTTTCGCCAACCGAACCGCCCCGACCTACTCGCGTGGTTCTCGGCTAGCCATGTTCATGCCAATAAATGCCTAGGCCTTCATTTGTATCGACACTCGTTAATCACGACTCCTTTATTACACTACCTGTTATTACTCTGATTAATCCATAACATTAAGAATCACATTCCCAAATAGGGAAAGTATATCGGCGCTCAGTATTAGGGGCCTCGATAACATGTACGGTCACTGACACGATATAAACAATAAGAATTAGCGAGTTCGCAACATGTTTCATCAGTCGGGTTCCACCGTTAGTCAGAAACACAGGAAAAAAGTTCCATGAATGGTCAGTAGAAGTAATCCCCGCCCGTCTCGGAATGTTTTCCCGCTCGTGTCAGCCCAATTTCGTCATCATTGCGGCTGGCGCGATATTTTTTCCAAGCTCCAGGCGCAGTTCGAGATAACTACGTTAAGTATTCCCACATTAAAATTTCGACACAAAATTGAACGCAGAATTCCCATACAAAGTTCCACACAAAAGTTGGACGTCGCGCACACAAAATTCCAAAATTGAGACCTCGCGTATTTATATCATATAAGCTAATTAGGTCACAGCGGGCCGCACATCGGGTGCGACATTTTTCAAACATTAACAAAGGCACAAAAAACGAAAACATTTGACACAAAAGGGCAAATCTATCCGGGATCGGCGCTAAGCCAATGAGGCGTGAATATTAAGTTGTAGTGTGCATGCGCTAATTTGTTTCCAGCATAACAAGACCTATAGAGTCGTAATTCGGTGGAAAACTTTTCCGGTAAATACATTTGTTGAAAAATTCAAAAGACAATCGACAGACTTCGAATAGATTTTTTGTATTGAAATTAATACAAAAATAAATGCGGTTCTGAGAGTACATTGATGTGCTTTTAAACATATTCATTTCCAAAAAAAAATCTGTAACATAATCGTGTTTTCGTGTTTCTCGAAAAAAAAAACATATGTTCAATGTATTCTAATTGTGGCATTGTGCGTTGTTTTGCTCGAACTGCGCCTGGAGCTCGGGAAAAATATCGCGACAGCCACAATGATGATGAAATTGGGCTGAAGCGGGCAGGAAAACGTTCCGAGATGGGCGGGGGTTACTTCTACTGACCATTCGTGGAACTTTGTTCCCGCTGTTTCTGACTAACGGTTGAACCCGACTGATGAATTATGTTGAGAACCCGCTAATTCTGATTGTTCATATCGTGTCACTGACCGTACATGTTATCGAGACCCCTAATACTGAGCGCCGATATACTTTCCCTCCCAAATTCAGGTGGTGGGGACCACCTCCACCTTTCCCAAGACACTCATGTCGCCCTCTGACGTGTATGTGACGCTCCTTCAGCTCGCTGGCGCCCTCACCATCTTCCCCAGTTTCATTTCGCACCAATCAGAGCTCTCAATGGCGTTCAGCACGAGGCACTATGCGATCCGTCAATTCTCATGCAATGTTGATATTGGCTCCTCCGCCACCTCATGTTCTCGCATCCTATCTGCCGCTTCCCCTCCGCTTTCCATCACCAGCAAGCACCCGTTCCTTTTCCTCGCACACGATCCTTATTTCTTTGGCTTCCTCTCTACTCTCTCCATTCTGGCGACCAAACCAAATGCGTGATATTTCGTCTTGAGCCGGTTTTGGGTTCAAGCTGATCCTCGGCTTGCCAGTCTCGTCTCCGGTTGTTCTCTGGTGGTTCTCCGTAAGCTCGGCGGGCCACACCCAGTATTCGGGGGCCATGGCGAGGGCGGCTGTTGATCTGTGGAGGCTAGGGTCAGGGCTTTCTGGTCGCCAAGGATTTGCGGCCCTCGCTTTCTCTAGGTAGGCTTCTGTTAGGCCACTTCTATCTCTTCGCCAAAACTTCGCCTCTTGCTCGCTCTCACTCCCCACTCACGCACAGTCCCTATCTCCTTCTCTCTCACTCGCGCTCGGTTCCTTTATTAATATTTCTGATGTCCCCTCCCTCTCCTCTTCCTCCGATCCGTCCTTTCCTCAGTTCGTGTTCCATCGCATGCGTGACCCGATCGCCCCTCTTTTCTCGTCTTCCCGCAGGCCCTTCTCAGCCGCAGCTGCGTCACCTCCCGGCAGCAACGCCAAGGCGGACGAGCTACAATCAGCAGCGTCGCCCTCCAAGCCGAGGAAGATCCAGTGCTGGAAGCCGGATCCCGTGTCCGGGGTGTGGGTGCCTGAGGACTCGTTCGGGTTCGTGGAGTCTGCAACCACGGAGACCCCGCAGAAGAGGAAGCGCAGCTGGCTGGGGGCGTCCATGGACGAGCGCGCGTGGTGGTCGTCGCTGGAAGAGCTGCCAGAGGATCGCATGCAGCCCACGTTCAAATGACTGCACTGCTGCGGGGGAGGGGAGGGGTTTACTTTTTCGGAGACTGGCTGGTGTGCGGGGACGGATGTGGCTGCTGGTTGCCTCATCCTCCGTTTCTTGTTAATATTTGCCTGATGTTCGTGGGTTAACCCATTGAAACCTGTACTCATATCTTCAGTTCATGGAATAAAAGGTTATGGCTAGATTGAGGTGTTGGCGTGGACATCTGAACCCTGTTGTATGAAATTGATACTACAAGGATTCAACATGACAGGTGGTTGCCACTTGACTTGTTGTGAGCACAGTCGGGCAGATTTGGGGTAAGAAATTCTGATAATATTATCGTACGACAAGAAGCATGCAATGCAGTGTCTACATTAATAGAAAAGAAACTCGAAATGGGTGCTTTGACCTTTTATCAGCAGCCCCCCCAACCCACCGCAGGATGAGTCATGATTCATCACCTCGTCGAGCTGCTAGTGTTGTGATCAGTTGCACTTCCGGGTGCACGTGGAAGTGCAACTGCTCACAACTCCACAGCGTTGCTTGCTGTGCCGCCAACACACAAACAGGAAGCCAGCAGACCTCCTTCAAGCTTGGTAGTTCCAATGTTCTCCTTTCCTTGCTCCAGTTGCCAATAGCAGCTGGCTGCTGCCAATAGCAGCTGGCTGTATCATCCCATGCTGTTTGATTCATGGCGCTGCCGCTTCACCTGCCAACGGTGCAGCAGCTTGTCTACCGGGTTCTGCCATCCTCTGAGCACTGCAGCACCTCCTCCCACTGAGGTCGCCGCTGCTTCCCTGAGAGTAGCCCATCTTCGCCGTCATCATTGCTGCCGGCTGCAGCAGGCTGGGGTACCTAGCAGTGACGTCCGCGCGCCTCGCGTCCGGCTGATTCAGCCACGGGTGCTCCATCACCTGGAACGAGCTCAGCCGTTGATTCGGATCCATGTAAAGCATCTGACGGATCAGATCCTTGGCACCGTCTGGCACATTATCCCAGATGGGCTTGGAGAAATCCACGGGCGTGGCGGGGATGTGCCCCGTCAGCATGGTGGACAGCGTGATTCCGAGGCTGAACACGTCAGCCTTGCATCCGTACGCCTCCCCCGTTATCACCTCGGGCGCCATGTACCCGCGCGTCCCCGCGCCCCGCCCGCGAACCACGCCGCCCAGACCGCCCTTGATCGCCGCAGAGCCCCCGAAGTCAGTCAGCTTCACTCCCACGATCATGTCGCGTCGCCGCGCGCTCGTTGTCGGGACTGGCGGCGGAGACTCTCCGTCGGACGGACAGACGGAGCCCTGGGACGCCGCGACCGCCGCACGTTCAGTTCGTGGAGCGTTTTCAGAGGCGCTCTTGGTAGTATTCGTGGCAGCGCTGCAGTGGCCACCACAGTGAGTGTGGTGCGAGGGGGATGGGGAGACGGAACCGGGCGCCATGGAGGCGGGGCA